>JAGXJF010001276.1:0-213011 GCA_019208055.1 Stipa capillata
AAGCTTGTGGCGTACCCGGTTTTAAGGCCGGATACGTCCTTTGTGATTACTGTACTGGTCCCTGGATCAGTAGCCAGTACACACAAACACTTGATAACATACACATACAATACCGAGTTCTTATTACACGGATAGACCTTTATGGTCGAGGTTCAACATCAGGCCTATTGGCTGAATAAAACAGCAACGGAAATAAACATAGCGTAGTGGATAACCCCTCGACATGCCAAACCAACAGGCAGCTGACTGGGGAGAAGCGTCCTAACCCTCGAAATCGCTGTCAACCTCCTCAAAGTCGAAATCTTCTTCGTCCTCTGGCCAAATCAACAAGCCAGGCGAGTACATTGAATGTACTCGCAAGCAATCCCCGCAGGAGGATTATACAGCTACATTTCATGCAGGAGTATTTCAAAAGGGCAACTCTAACCTACGTTGCTGGTTGTGCGAAAATGTAAGTTCTGAATTTAAGATACTGAATAGTAGATTGTAAAAGCATTTTGAAAACTAATGGTAGATCAGGTAGCATCTCATCACATTCCATCTCGCCTCATCTTCTCTCATCTCATGCGGTAAACACCGCTAATCAGCTCATAACCTATTACCGATAGCTCCACTCACCATTCATGGCACCATCCATCGAACGACAGTTTCCGCATATCCGGTAACTAGGTTTTCTAGCATTAGACCGTCTTCCATCCACATCAGGCAATACGGTGAATTTCTTTACTTCGGTAATTTCCTTACCACCGACGCGTGGCTGAAAATTGCCCACTGTGGACACGTCATGCCCATGTCCTTAATCCCAATGCCCATCTTTTGCAAACTAAACTTAGTCTAACCAGTGTGTGGCTACGCCAGTTCATGTCCATGATCGAGGACGCGGCTATTCGAATAGTTTTTAACACTCTGCAGAGGTTGTACGGCTTTACCCACAAGATGTAATAATACCCTTTAATGCCGAGTACTATCTATACACCCGATGAGGCGTATTGGCAGGGATATTACAACGAAACCCTTCGCCTGCGTTAATACTAGAGCTGGACCCGCTAAATGAGACTTACCTCAACTCCGATTGTGCCCAGGCAGCCTGACACCACAATCCGGAGAAACGCTCATCTTTGTGTCGAATCTGTACCCACGTCTAAATGGAGCTCACTAAGAATCTCTACCCATGTAGCACCGTGGAGATTCTCTAGGGATACATATTCTACCTAGCACTTCCTTCTAACTTCCCACGGGTCCGAACCCTAATATTAGGTGGGTTACCGAGTCAAGTCCTTCCCACAAAGGACATGTGGACGTACGGTGGGGGAACTGGTTTAGCGGCACTTGGGCTCGATCCTTAACTGATTCGGGTTGGACTCCAGTTTATCATCATTCACCGTGTAGCCTTCTGCTACTTCCTCTTCCCTCAAATCACCTTACCTTCTTACCCGAACCAAATCATCTCCAACTTTATTTTGGATTTTGGCAGCATTTCTTTTAAAAGTCACCGTGGATAACATACACTATCCGCGGGTTTAATTTCCCATACCCGAAGGTTTGTATCAACCAAACAAAATTTTTAGTCTTAACTATAGCGGGGCTAAGCAATGGCTACTGCCTATAACCTTAGTATTTTGTCGGTTGGAAACCAACCGACGAATCAACTAGGGTTACAAGGAATCAGATAATCAACCCTAGTTCAAATGCATCTATCGGGTATAGCTAAATCTACATAAAATATCGTTGATAAACATAGCATGCATGTTTCATAATCAAAATAAATATACTTTGCAAATATAGGATTCAACATGGTCAAAGTGGGAAATTGCTTGCCTGGCAGTTCCTGTTCTGGCTCTTGATGTGGGGATGATTCCGGTTCGTCCTGACGCACGTATTTCACTCTGCGAACTACGCGTCGAAAGAAACAACGAATAAGAAACCATCCAAACACTTCGAGAAAACCAAATAATATGCATGACAAAATAAATCGCTGATAGCCAGGTGAACTTAGGGAGATGCTTGCCCTGGAACAATCGAATTAGGGTTTAGGGTTTCGGAAGGCGATTCGAGAATAGGATGCGTATACCTGGAGTTAGGTTAAAGATTTGACCCCAAGATTTCATGGCTTAGGTTTATGAGGGCAGAGAATGACTTTGGCGATAGGTATATGCAAGGATTGTCACATAAAATGACAATGCGTTAGAATGGGGAAAAGCTCTTACTAATTAAGCTTTTGAATTCAAAAACTTTCATCCAACGGATTACGGGAATACAATAGATCACCTAAGGCTACTGGATGGGGAAGAGATTCATTTTTGGTTTGCTCAGGGAACATATATACAGTATATGTTAGCTATGCGGATTTTAATTGCTTAAAGAATAACCCTAAATTCAAACTCTACTGTTCCTATTCAAAAGATTTTGAATTTCAGAATTATGTTTAAACCAAAAGGAAGGAAATTCTTTTAGTAATTCAGAACCGGTCTTAAATGTTGAAGAACCGGTCGGGTTCCTAGTGAACCGGCTGAACCAGAGGCCATCGGTTTAATTAGTTTGGAAAACCAGATATCAGAGGAAGAATACGCCTTCTCTGGGGGTTTTACGCTTTCTTTGGGGCGGAGGCGGGTATTAGGGAAGGCACGAGCTCAAAGCGGGAAGGGCAGGCCGACTCGGCTAAATGGGCTGCTCGGCCCACATGCGTTGCTCACTTGTTGCGGCCTCCTCGCGGGTGTGTGGATCCGACCGGCTTGGTCGGCCGTTCGGACAGGGTGACGGCGGCGGTTGGAGCGGTCGGCGAGCTAGGGCTTCGGTGGTTAGGGTGGTCGGAGGCAGCTGGTTCCGGTGGCTCTTCAGCTCGAGGTGCTTGGGTACCCGGCGATGGATCTCGGTGTGGTGGCTGGGAAGATGGAGGAGGGTCAGCGGAGCTGCTGGAAGCTCAGAGCGGCTAATGGTGGCGGATGGGTGAGGTCGGGGACAACTCAGAGGAGCTCTTTGGGGAAGAGCCGAGCCCAAAGGGAAGACCAGGCCGCTGCTGTGGTTGGGGAAGGGCTCGGATTCCTTAAATAGCCGAAGCTGATTGAGGCGCGTGGTTGCTGCTGTGGCGAGTTGGCTCGGCCATGGCCACTGTCGCCTGGTGAGGTGACGGTTCGGCGAGGGGAGTAATGGAGGTGCCGAGCTGGGGCGTGGAGACAACTGAGGGCCGTAGCTATTGCTCGGACAGGCCCCGACGCGCGGCGGTCGGCACAGTGAGAGGAGCAGCGGGCGTGCTCTGCTGCTTGACTGGACGCGTCCAGAGCGGCATGGGCATGCCGATGGAGTGCTGCCACGAATTCGAAGCATCAAACCATGTCAAAATGGCTCGGGCACACATGTTCAAGGCTTCTGCAAACTTTGGGTACTGATGGTACTCTGAACAGTGAAAGCTTTGAATGCCAAGTGGGACGTGTCTTAGTTTTCCACTATGGGTGATAAGATATGAGCTGCCAGAGTGGAGTTAATTGGGATTAGAAAGGTGGGGGCAGTGTGTGGTGACTTCTCAGTGAATTGTGGTAGCTTTGGCAGGGAAATAATCGTGATTTTATGCGAGAGAGTTATTACGGGGAAGGTGTTCGATGCCTGGCTCTTTAGATTTTTACACATGGCCTGCCCAAGATTTTATGTATTGGGGCCCCTAGAGATGTGGGGAGTGTTGTGGGAATTTATCAAAATTTTCCGCGGTACATTTATAGGGGTTTCAGTACAACGCCCATTATTGCCCTAAGATTTAATATTCTTATATCTCAATATTTTTACATTGATCACTTATATTTTATGTTATATTTTGGGTTAAGGATATTGTTAGGGTTCTTCAGGAATTTATTTGGAATTTTTGGAAAGACCGGGAGAGGTAGACTTCACGATTAGGGTTTTGGGAAGAAAAGATTAAATAAGGAGAAAATGGGGAAATTGGGGTCGGAATCAGGGTTTCGGAGCGTGGCAAGGTAGGGAGATGGGTAGGGTGTCTTCGGGGCTTCAACACGATACTCGGGAATATTTGGTGGTGAGGTGCCGCGAGTGTATCACTGGATATCGCTCGAGCAAAGAGATGGGGTAGATTCCCGGATTAGGGTTTAGATCGGAAGGTTACGAGAGAGGTGAGACTAAGGATGAAATGCATGCGATGATTAGGATATGCCTAACATGCAGGGTTTCAAGCTAAATGCGGGATTAGAAAATCAGGGCGTGACACCAGCCTACCGCCCCTCAGCCTGAGGAGCCCTTGCACGGTAGGGGCTTGTTCCGTCGGGACAGTTGACGTACTCGGACTTCCGCAAGAAGCCGCGGAGGGGGCCGCGTCGAGGACGTGGACAGGGAGGCCTAGGAGGACCTGCCTAGGCAGACTAACAGGAGTATTTGTTTCTAATAGTTGTGACCGCATCTTTTCGAATTTTATCGACCTTAGTTCTACTACTTTTCCTTAGATTCGAACACTTAGTTTATTTCATCGAAATCTAGACTACGAGTACGATACATTGTCATCAGTACTTAAATGGTACGATAAAATTCGCTTTATACAGCGATAGAACCGAACAACCTAATAATAGAACAACTAGGATAATACAACATCACTACTGTAGAATCACCCAGTACTGACGAGCAAAAAATGCATCTACTGACGGGCATTTGGGCCCGTCACTAATTAGATGTCAGTGGTGCTAAAAAATCCACTGACGGGCTCCATGCCCGTCAGTGGCGATACAGCTGGGGAACAAAAAAAATTGGGCCGGGCCCGGGTAGCCCGCTGGATCCGCCGCTGCCCCGGGCGCCGCTGGCCCCGCGCCGCTGGATCCCCCGCCGGCCCCCGCGCCGCTTGCCCGGGCGCCGCTGGCCCCTCGCCGCTGGCCCCGCGCCGCTGCCCCCACGTCGCTGGATCCGCCGCCGACCCCTCGCCGCTGGCCCCCGCGTCGCCGCCCCACGCCGCTGCCCCCGCGCTGCTCAATCCGCCGCCGGCCCCCGCGCCGCACCGGAGCCACAGACGCGCCACTGGATCCGCCGCCCAGAAGCTTCTCCCGCCGCTTCCGGGAGAGAGGGAGCGGGGGAGGGGAGGAGGAGAGGGAGAGAGAGGGGGCGGGCTGTTAGGGTTAGATCCCTATTTATACTAGATGCGTATTGCGGGAACTGGGCGGGCTTTTAGTGGGCCAAAAGATCCACTGACGGGCTGATTTTCGCACCCGTCAGTGGTATAACAGCACCACTGACAGGCATAGTTTTGAGCCCGTCAGTGATTTTTTTTACGTAAAATTTGTAAAGCTCATGTCTCCACTGACGGTCGTACTAATCCGCCCGTCAGTGGTGTGTTTACCACTGACGGTCTATCTTGTGCCCGTCAGTAATGACGTTCAGGAAAGGATCAATCTGCAGTAGTGCATAGGACAACCTACTCAGGGCCTTTCGGATATTTTCTCTTCCTCATACGACGAGCGTGAGCTTCCTCTCCTTCTTCCTTCGCGTGACGCGCGATCTCGCGCTTCCTCGCCCTTTCAGCCTCACGGGCTTCCGCAGCTCGACGTTCCGCCTCTATTTTTTCCTTGCGTTGCTCCTCCTACCAACACTTTCGCTTCTCCGCCTCCTCCGCTTCGTGCATGCGTTGCAGAGTGTAATCTCGCCTAAAATAGACCTCACGCATCAGTTGTTCTTCATCCTCTTTCGATTGGGTATTGTCCAGCTACTGTATGTAGTCACATATAGTGGGTGGAGACTGCCAGCAAATGAGTGTTAGCATTGTATTGCAGTGTTACGAGCGGGTGGAAGAAAAAACTATTGGGTGCAATGCGTGTTTTACCCTTCGACGCTGTGTGCGCACGGCAAGTTTCGCTGGCTCTTCATCGTAGTTAGCGCACATGAAGAACCTTCTTCCGAAGGTGTATGACATCTCTCTTGACACTATTAGCTTGCACGGATCTTGGCACCAGCAGAGGGGAACCTCGACTCCGTTCGGCACATCGACAGGAAACTTCTCCTTCGGCATGTCATCCGAACCAGATGAAACCATTTCTACCATTTTGCAGTATGGACGTGGTTAGTAAATCCAACAAACTCAAAAAAATTCCACAAGTATTTACCTCACTTCAGCCTCCCGCCGAAATCCCTATTCCAACTTGCCTCCAAAACCCCTCTCCTCTCCTCTCTTCCAACTTGCCGAAATCTATTATGTTTGTCGGTGGGTGGGAGGCAGAGAGAAAGGTCCGGGGTGGCTAAATAGGCAACTTGGGCCAGGTCGGCAGCTGGCTAGCCGACTAGGGCATGTCGGCAGCTGGCTTGCCGACTTGGCCCTAATCGGCATCTGGCTCGCCGACTAGGGTGGAGTCGGCAGGTGGCTCGCCAACTACAGTTTTGCGCCAATATCAGTTGGGCTAGTCGGGTTTTGGGCTGCCGACTTGGTGCTTCTCGGTTGCCGGGCTGTTGACTTGCTCTTTTGGCAGTTCGTGCGCCGATTTCTCGTTTTCGGCATTTGGTGTGCCGACGCGTCTTTAGTTTTGAAATTTTTTTCATTTAGTGTTGTGCTCGTGCCATTTAGGAAAAAAATAATATTTTTTTAGAAAAACTCCGCCTCCGCCGGTCCACTTTCCATGATCCCATCCTTGCGTTCTCGAGAGAACACGGACTATCTTCTTCTTTCTTGACCTGTGGAGGTGACGTCTCCTTTCGTGGGATCCTTTTGAAAACCGTTTCGCGTGCCTGCCAAGTGCGAGACACATCCATCGCGGTGGACCCAGCCTACCAAACAGACCAGGCTCACCTAATCACCTTACACAGGCCGGCCTTGCTTTCATAGGTCCGTTACATACGGTGCAACTGTCCGGCTGTCCCCCTCTCTCATCTTTATATTCTTTCCAGGCAACGACGCAGCAGAGCACGGCACCTTGGCGCTTTGCTTCACCAAAGAGGAATAAAGCGCGCGGCCACGGCGTGCATGATGCATGCAGTGCACAGCCTTCTCGACCGGCATAACCGAAATGGGGCTAGTTTTGAGTCCTGACTGCATGCTTCTGTCTGGATGGATAAGATGGCTGGACGTAGATTATACAGGAACACACAGATAATGCTCCTGGACCTGGCTAACGAGTTGGCGACAATGGCGCGGCGGCCGGGAGCAGTTGCAGTTCATGGATGACGAGTCGGATAATGCCTTTTTTTTTATTAAAAAGGGGAGATGCCTCTCATTTGTTGGAAATCATGCAAGTTATAACATTAATTTAACTCTAAAACTGTCCAATAGATTAAATGGTGTGTCTTCGGGCTTACTGCTAACAATCAACAAACTAATAGCTAGTACTACATGGATAAAAAACATATTTGCTACAGATTCATCATAAGACCACAAAAGATCATAATGTCAGTGCATAAGTAAAAGATTAAATCGGCTTTCCTTACTGCGAACTCGAGAGAGTCGAACGGTCGGAGTCAATGGAGATACGAAGACGTAACAGTCATGCATTGCGCTTCCCAGAAACTTGATTGCCCGGCTACCTGTGCAGGCTATGGATCACAGGGGAAAGTCCGAAGACTACTACTTGCCCTCGGCCTACTACACGACAGGCAAAGAGACGGCGAGCACATCAAAAGAGATTAGTCGTAGGTGTTTTTGGTATGTCGTCTACAAATAGGAACATCTAACATCTCCCTATATAGACATCGCATCTAATAGCCAACTAATAGCACTTAGCACAATCTGCCTATATTCTATGAACCGCCTCCGAGATAACTGCACCCAACAAGCTAACTGTACGCGATCGTGCGTCTTTATCCATCCGTTGAGGCGGGAGACAGTCACGGTATGGATAAGGTGAAAACGCACGCGATAAAAAGAGACGTGCACTTATTACGCCACTTTCACGGTCATGCATTGTCGCACATGCGTAATTAAACATGAATAAACAGAAGCACACGTGCATTACTCCAAGGGCTAGTTTTCCCCTTTCCTAATTCATGGGATCTCTAATCTCATAGGCCGGGTCTCCACTGTTGTGCAACTCAAATGGGTCTCAAACCTATTTTCCTCATGCACCGTCTATCACTGAACGTGATAGCCCTTTCATAAAGGGACCCGCCAGGTTTTAGATGGCAATGCGATGCACGCTTATGGTGTGGCTATTCAGTGATCACGCTGCGATGGGAAAGTTTATCCTCGTCGTGCAGGTGATTTGGTGCATCATGTCACGTTAGCGCCTAACACGGCTAAGGTCAATGTGGATGTTCGCACCACCAGTCCGGGACAATCTCTCTGCACCACCAGTCCGGGACAATCTCTCTGCCAATGCCCTCAGAGGACGAGCTCACGTGCCTAGGTGATGTCGTCGCCTCATTCATTCAGTGGCCAAAGAAGGATATCATTGTAACGACGAGATGGCTTCTGACATAGTGCCTGATCCGAGCCTAATGGAGTTGTGTGCATGATTCAAGCAGATATGTACACCAAATGAGGTGGCCATAGTGTCTAGCGAGCCCACCGCAGTGCTTGCCATGCCCGAGAAAGCCATGTCTACACCAAAGGAGGTCGCCACAGTGCAAACTATGACTGAGGATACCAAACTCCTAATGCATGACCAGCCGTTGCCGGTCAAGCATACTTATAATAACAAGAAAGATAAGGGAAATAGCTCAAAGGGTGCCGAGTGTGCCATGCCGGCGTCTTCGAAAGTTGATTTTCCTTAATGTCGTTGTCCCAACAATTTGCTCTAGGGAAACTATTGATCCCTTCCAATGAAACGAATGAGTTGACACTGGCTTGTGTTAGATTGCATGACTAATACATGATAGAGTCCAACAAGCCGGGAAAAGAGCGACGAATAGATGTCGGTGTCAGGTTCAAGGTACAAGATTTTTTCCACCATCACATCGACGACAAGTTCTTTGTTAACTTCTAGGATTTCTTCGAGCTCTTCAACCTCGAAGCCCTCGAACAATCACTTATGAGATGCTAGATTCTGTAAATGTGCTCCATCAAGGTCTCCTTTTGTGCAATACCGATTAGTATATACTTATCGCTTTTGTATATATAGATACATGATCTAACAATCTGGAAAGCATGAAAAATCAGTTGGTTTCCTCGACCCATACATGGTCACTTGGGATACCATACGCGAAAATGCTATGTTCGTCACCCAATACGTGACAAACACAATGGTGGAGCAAAAGGATAAGGACTATATAATATTTGCCTACGACTAGGGGTAAGTGTTGCACTATTTGCTTTACTTGATTAATTATGTACTTTATGCACTTACGTTTAGTGACCAATATGACATATATGTGTAGCATTCATTGGATTGTAGTTGTGATCTTGGTGCGGTTAAATAAGGTAATATATCTTGATTTAAAACAAACGGGTCGCGAGTTTACACCCATTTGATAGATACTCGACAACTCGTTCGTTGAGTTTAGTCCTCGTGGAGGCAAATGCAAGGGGCACAAATTTTCTTACATATTTAAATTCCCGGCATGAGCTATAGTATGTTCCTATAGCACATTTAAGACTAATTTGGCTCTCAAGAAGTAATTAACCAATTTTATTTTTGAACCGTGCAAACAACAGCAAACGAAGAACAACCTCTGCGGATTCTTCGCTTGCTACCACATGCACATGATCATACAATTTGTGACTAAGAAAAAAGATTTAAAGATTTGTCATGCAACAATACCTTCATACTTAATTAACTATGTATGAGATGCATTAAATTGATCTCTTTTTTTTAGGTATAGGTTTGGAGATGCACGGAGATAGCTTGGAAAGGGATGAACTCAATTGGATTCACGAAATTATCGCCTCGATGTCATTAACAAAAACGGCGAGTTCCATTCTCCAAATTAGTGCCTGAGAGCTTTGACAGTTAGACAATATAAAACTTAACTTATGTAGTGGGTTCAAATATGAGATAAATATTTATTGCTATGTCACTGTAAATTTTGATTTTATTTGTGCATACATGTGGATGGGATGAGATATAAATGCTTATTGCTATGGAATATATGAATGTGGTGATACGGGTGCATTTGTGATGTATATTTGTGATCTGAATATATATATGTGTGTCCGTATTGTACTGTTTCAGAGTTCGTAGCTAGCATTTATGAGACTAACTCCAAAACAGGAAAAATGATTATACCCTCTAGAAAAGATATCACCTATGGTTTTAATTGTTCTCATCATGTGTGATGTCTTTATAATAATATATATTTTTATGTCATCTATGACGATTTTTATGCCAGGCACAAACTGATTAATGGCTAGGTTATCCTTTTTAATAATGACATTTACTCGACTGTAATGATTGCGGCAGCGAGAGTTCATCGTCGGTATCGTTACTTTTTGTTTGATTGGCTTTATTGATGCAGTTGCATGGCAATTTCTCACCACGATGTAGTCCTTTTCGCGTGTCACGACGATAGAAGTGATGCTTGATTTGTCGTCGTGACTCGTGACTCGTGATGCGTGAGCATCTGTGCCCCGGGAGGCGCGCGGGAAGCACTCAGAAATTTCCGGCGCCATGCGACGTAACCTTCATGCATGTAATTGACACGTCTTGTAAGGTAGCGGTTAAACGATGCTAGTCTATATTCTACAATATGGTGCTTTCTCGCTGCTAGTACCTTTCAGCTGACCGAAGCTGTGCCACTTGATCAGTGTTTGAACCAACTACTGCTCTACGAGATAAGCAGACACCAAGGCAGTTAATTAAAACTTCTATGTAAGTTTATTAAGTCTACTATGTTCAAGGGATCTGCTGCATGCTACATGTGTACATGTACTGCAATGCATGCATGTACGGACGTAGAACATCTAGCAGCTGACTAGTGTGTATATGCACCAACGTATGCATGTACTCCTACGTTTCTCGCCCTCTGTCTATGCGCTGCATGTAATTCGTCGATCAAATAAATCTTCTTTAAGTATTTGAAAGGTTAACATGCACTGGCTAAGGTGAGCATGCGTACTTGTGTGCTGCACACGCAGAATTGCAAATCCGGCCAACCGCCCAAGTGTTGAATATGTTGCGTCGACATTCTCTTATCGCCTAGTACGTATGTAGTCAAAATTTGCGCTTCATGGTGTTTGTGACTCTGATGCCACAATATCCTGCGGACAGTTTGATCTATATATGCCACGACGCGATGAGTAAAAAAGAGAAAACAGATCGATTCGTACTGAGAGCATTTTCAACTTATTTTTTATTTTATCTTTTTTATATCCCTATATAAAGATCTTTTAAAAAATATTTCTTTCTTATCTTTCCACTCCTTCTAACCTATTCTCTATTTCCCATTCTCCATATCCCCTATATTTATTCATATCCTATAACTAATATAATATTTCAAACGGCTCTATTCATAACGGGTATAATTATGATGGCTATTTTATAACGGCTATAGTTTTGTTACGGCTATTTCTAACGGCTATATTTCTAACGGTTATATTTTATAACGATTACATTTTTCTTATCTATATAAGCAAGACTGTTTGGTCTTCCTAGGTACTCCTCTTCAACTGTTCACTCTTCCATCAGAATAAGCTATCCTAACTCTTCACTCTTTCAATCTCTCTTGGATTCGTCGTCGTCGTCCAATGATGACGACCAATTTCTTGTTGCACAACTTATACAACATATAAACATCATGAATTTATGAATGCTCCACGCCATGGTGGCTCTGTGCATGGACATCAGGAACTCCAACGCAATAGAGGAGCCGGGCACTGTAGACTATACTAAGACTACTTTGCAGAATCTCCGACGTACGGCCCAACTCTATTTCGGCGAAGGTTTGCAATTAGTCCATAATTTCTTTAGCCATGTTTCTTGATCCTCTCGTCAATATCTCATTGTTCTTTTCGGCGCAGGTTCATGATGGGTTGTTCTCTCTTTTTTGCATATATCGCAAGCTGTAGAATAACATGATGCATATTTTGTGTAGAAAAGAGGTAATATTGGAGTGCTTAGGTTATCTTCTTTGCAGAAGATTACCACAGCATTTCAGATGCCGGCATATGGAGTAGCAGCGGATCAACCGATGATTATGTTCGGATTGGAGAAAGCACTGCTATAGAGAGCCTAAAAAGATTTGTGACAACAATTGTAGAAATCTTCGAAGATGAGTACTTGAGATCTCCAAATGAGAACGATACTGCTAGATTACTTGCTATTGGAGAGGAAAGAGATTTTCCCGGCATGCTAGGTAGCATAAACTACATGCATTGGAAGTAGAAAAATTGTCTGGCAGCATGCAAGGTATGTATACCGGGCATGTGCACGAGCCCACAATCATTCTAAAAGCCGTTGCTTCGCAAGATCCCTGGATTTGGCATGCCTTTTTGGTTTACTTGGGTCTCATAATGATATTAATGTTTTTTATCATTTCCCTATCTTTACAAATTTAGCTGAAGGGGAAGCTCTAGAAGTAAATTTTACCATCAACGGCCACACCTACACAATGGGGTATTACTTGGCGGATTGCATATATCCTAGATGGGCAACATTTGTGAAGACCATACCGTATCCACAAGGCAATAAGAAGAAAATTTTCTCCCAAGCTCAAGAATTAGTTAGAAAAGACGTGGAACGAGCCTTCGGAGTTCTACAAGCTCGTTCTGGGATCAAGACACGCTGAGAGATCATGACCACATGTGTATCATGCATAACATGATAATAGAACACAAGCGAGATGTAGGCCCTCAAGACGTCCACTACGATGGAATGGAGAAAATGTGAGTGTTTCTCACGGCATACACTTGGACTACATGATTTTTTTTTCAAATTCATCATTCTATCAGAAATACGCAAGCTCACTCATAGCTTCAAGTGACCTAGTGGAGCACCTCTGGGCACGTCACGGATGGATGTAGTTCTTCATGTATTGCGAGTTTGATATTTTACTTCGAGTTTGTTAGTGTATTTGGAGTGTCTTAATGTATTTCGAGTTCTTATTGTATTTCGCGTGTCCTAGTGTATTTCGAATTCATAAATAAAGCAGCTTATATTGTTTCCAAATAATAGTCTCATCAAAGTACATAACGTAATATTGTGTCCACACATGGGTGTCACCAAATTACACAAACATAGTAGGGTAGTAGCAAACTCATCCTAACCTACTGGATTGACGAGCTATGATCTCCCTCTAAAGGCTCAAGTAGTACTCTTGCTATGGCCCAGACATAGCAGTAATGCCCATGCTCGTAATTCTCTCGTCATCCATCCTTCTCTTCAATTCTAACTTCTCGTGCTCTATCGTAGTCCTTTGTTTCTCATTTGCAACCTTCTCTTGCTCTAGTGCATATGCTTCTGTCTATCGCTCTTCCTTCTTCAGTTCTTTATAGACATCCATCTCTCTCTTCTCCTCCCAAATGTTATCTAAAGCCTGCTTACAGATGCTATCCCCTGTGCTATTGCTACAACTTTTAACTGGACGTATACGTTCTTTCTCAGCCTTCTTACCAGTTGGTCTTGTGAACGGATCCATTTGAGTCGTGGGAGCATCAACATCAGCATCCAAAGGACTAGCACTAGTACTAATGGGACTTGAAGTGGAAAGACTTAACCTTTCAGACCACTTTGGGTGGTGTTGTAAAATATTTCAACAGTGCAAATATTGAAAAGTTCTGCCCTCTTCTTCCTTATATAGAGCATAAAGCTGAATAATTTGCAAAATAATATATGTATTACAACACAAGCAAGGTACTTATATGTTGAGGAGCGAATTATGGATATATGAATTACCTTATCTTGTTGCGTCACCTCATTTTGACGTCTTCGTGAAATCTGGTCAAAACACCCATAGAACTTGTTCACGAGTTCTTGAATTGCCGACTAACCGTGCGGAAGGGAATTTTGGGAACGGTCGAACACAAAGTCCTTGTTCTCATGGAAGTAAGCACCGATTCTCTTCTAATTAGTTGAGCGAGATTGTTCAGTACCTTGCGCTGCATCTATACTTATATTAAGCCACGTCGACACCAATATTTTATCTTCTTTATCATTGAAGTTTTTTGATCTCTTGCTGATACTCTTGTTGGGTGGAGCATCTTGTTGAATTTGTCATTGTTGCTCCTGAATGGGGCTACAAATTTTGGGTCTCATCCCAAGCCACCCCCTCATTTCTGTCATTCAATAGGTTAATGTAAAACGATTATATACTATGTATTGTGTGAAGCACAAGTTAATTCAACAAGTATATATAATGCATGAAGCAGAAGATAATAACACAATTGACTACCATATAGCATATACTTAATAGAACACAACAATATATCACATAAAAATATCATAATTGTCATAATAAAACTCTCCATACATGAAGTGATACATAATACATCATTAAACAGTTCTACTTAGATTATCAAACTACTCTAACAGTTTCACTTCCACATTATACTTAAATTCACGGTGGAGTCATCACTATCGAACTCAAGCCCTTCATCTTCACACCGCTACCAAAAATCGGGTACATCGCTATAATCGGTCTCATAATCGCATGGGATAAGATCATCACGGTCAACGATGTCTTCAATCTCCTCTTGCTTAGATTCTCTCGCAAGCAAATCCCTGGACTGCATCCCAACTTGCTCAAGATTTTCTGCTAATTGTTCTATTTGAAGTAGCACTAGATTCATATCACTTGAGCTAGGACTAACATTGGTTGCTAAATTATCTATGGTTAGATTCTTAATAGCACTTGCTATCTCGTCTAACTCTTTAATTTGCATGCCCAACCTTCTTTGTTTTTCACGCTTCGTTATCCATCCTGCAACAAATCTTACGGTTCATTTCATTCATATGTGTAAGAACACCAATCAGTACAATACAATTTTAACTATACTATTTGAACAATCTCAATATCACATTTATGTCCATCACCAATTCTCCTGAACGGAAACCAATTGTTTGTTTGCTTTTAGAAATAAAGTTCTGAATAGAACTGAAACTAGCAAAACTTCATGTAAGTGATCCGAAGCTTACTAGGCAATTCAGCCATGAGCTTGCATCTCTCTCTCTCTCTAAAAATTTCTGATCATTGTTCAGTGTGACATTGCTCGGCCACATATAGGAGAGCTAACAAGCATCGTTTTATATACAATTCATAAGGCTACAAAATGTTCCTCTCTTCGAACGCAACAAGAATCTATGCTCGATGAAGGTCAAAAGGCTCCAGCAAACTACATGCACAAAGATCCCACCAGCCATCAACACTTCTAAGATATCCGGGTTGTTGAAAGATAGAAGATTAAACTAAGAAGTTCATAATGCCCTTTTAACAATATACCAATAAGATTTAGCTCATATTCCAGCTACATGTGGGAATACAAGGTACCATTAAAAAAATGTAAGGAAACTCAAAATGGTGTTGATTTGATTATTATCAACGTGCTTCTTCAGAAACAAATTTGCTCATGACCTATAAATAAGACCTATCAAAACTTGAAAGCTTAATTGGAAGAACAGCGGCCCTTACTTAGAATATAAATAGCTTAAACTGGACTTTGGTTTCTATCTGATGCATTTTTATATGCAATAGATCAGATTCATGATGCCTGGCACCTCGCAACTCAATAATACATACTGATAATTTAAAGATCTTATAGGGAGTGGTGCTATGGAAAAAACTAAGCAAAATTTGATTCAAGTAATCTATCTAGCAATGTAGATGCTACTACATACAGTACATGGATTATTTAGGATATACCTCAGTGATAGATCAGCTAGTGACCAAGAAGCTTACTAGAATGTGTGTCCTGGTGCACAAAAAAAGGGAAGAGGATCTCTAACAACAATTACATAGAAGAGGATGCAGCAAGAACACACCATGACAATGGTAGTAGATGACAGAGAGCACTGCGAATAATGAGACCTCACCTCAGGAAAGCTCCAGAGGATGCCCGGGCGACGAAGAGGCGTGATCCAATCTGCGGTAGTGTGGGGGACACCGCGACCTTACCAATCCTACAAGCCCATGAAGATTTTGACAAGAACATACAGAGCTCAAACATAAGAGATGAAGAGAGAAAGCAGCAAAAGGCCAAGATCCGACGGGCTAGGGCGGGGTTGGGGGGGGGAGGGCGTGAGACACTGACGTACCTTCTCTCTGTGGCGGCTGCGAGTTCGGCGATGGAGTAGGTGGTGCTGGAATCCGGCCAATCGCGAGCTTCAGCTCTCTCCCCTGTAGTCCGCCCCGCCGGATTGTCGCTTGGATCTGATGAGACGATGGGACGACGAGGTGACGAGGCGATAGGAGGGACGCTGCTTCCGCTGGAGAGGATGGCGCGAGGGAGAGCTTTGTGCGTAGGAGTTGGGAGTGCAAAGCGGAGCAAGTTTACTGGAGATGGAGAATGAGGTTGCCCGGATGGAGAACAGGATGCATAACCAGTTAAATGTTTTGGGTGACTTTTGGCAAAAATGAAGATAGAGAATGCGATAAAAAATCTCCTAGAGATGCTCTAAGTATATAGTACCGCATTGCTGACAGTTGACATTTGCGGCTCAGCTTGGTTCGATGGGAAGCTAGCTAACTTGCACACATCATTTGCATTAAGAAGAGGAGAATTATTTCCACGGCAATAAGGAAGTGTCATGACAATGAGAATTTCAGAATTCTAGTCAAAAATTGATCTGAATCCTAAGAGTAAAACCAAATCTCCCATACCGAACAGTAACTAAATTATTACTCACGTGCCGTCGATCGGGATTCCCTCTTGATCCCCATGTGTTAATCCCACTGGATTTGTATGGTTCTAACTAGCTAGCTACCTGTTAATAGACTACTATTCCTGGATCCTACATGTTGGACCCTGTTTCCTAGCCATCAAAACCAACAGAAAACTGCTAAATACATCAGTCAAACACCACGTAGCACATAGAACATCTGCAACAATCCACGTCACTTTTTACTAAAATTATACCATAATATTTTAAGTGATGTGAAAAAAGAGAGAAAAAATAGTATGGTTGTTACTCCAGGTAGTAACTGAAAATGTTTATTTAAACCTAGAAGCTGGCAGACCACTGTTGATGTCTATTAGATAGTTCTCGAGATTTGAATGTCTGGTAACAATTATGTTGTTTATAATCTACACAAAAACATAAAAATAGCCTATAACTTGTATATGATTTTATTGCCACGACGCAGCTGCACGAGCTTGGATGTGGTTGTTTCTCGTTGATTTCCATTATACTGTACCGTCCGATCCATTTTCATAAAAAAATAATGTATAATAAAAAAGATAGATAAAAGACAAGAACAAAAGGATAAATTTTCCTTGTTTCTCAAACAAAACGATAATCTAATTTTCCTTTGTCTCGTTGAAAAATATATGCCGTAGTTACAAGAACAGCAGGATAAATCTTCTTTATTTCTCAAATAAAATTCTAAGTTTCTTATTCTCACAGATATATCCCTCGGGACACACATAATTCTTCGTTTTTGTTCGAAGTTGCCTACTATTCATATGTGTTGTTCTTGTCAATCTTTTCTTAAAATAAAAATTACATGGTATTGTCACAACTCCTATAAAATAAAAACTACTATACATAGATCGATGTAATATGGTAGTTTTGGACATTGACACGGTTTCTAAAATGAATTCATAGTCTGAGATAGTGGAGCTGGTGGATCTCGATCAAGAAAAATATACCCCTCTTAGAAAGTAACAACCTGACTTGTTATACCCAGTCGCTAATAACAAACAAATATTCTGTACAGGTTGGGTGATATCATGCGCATATCAGTGTCTATAAAAGGGAGCACCCGACCGGCCAGCACTGAAGATGTCTAAAGCAGACGCCATGGATCGAGCTTCCTTGCTCAGCGCCGGAAGCAAAGCGTTCTGGCTAGCTAGCTAGCTGCGGACATATATTCTGCTGCGTGCGTGTGGGGCGCGCTAGCTAGCTGCACGTACCACCTAGTAGAAGACTCAGAAGCCTAGAAAAGATACCAGGACGCGCTTCTAAGGCGTCCTCCCTTCCGAAGTTCCGAGTCCGGCCGGCGCCGCGAGCAGCTTGATTTGACGTTAATTTTGAGCTCGATCGCTGCCGATCGACCGAGAGGCTAGCTGAGGTATGTACGTCCTCGTCCTTTCCTGGGTTCTCAGTACATACAGTGTCAATTAATTCTTCTCCACTGTTATACCAACAAGTGTCGTGATCAGTGGCATATACGGTTTTTAATTTTTCACTGTTGTGTGTGCTCGGTCTTGGTGTACATACTACACACCGGTAGACGTGGTAAGCTATCTCAAGACAAAGTATAAAACTTTCGTCCAACGTGAGTCAGAGATGTGCAACGGTATCAGACGACGACTTATTATTTTTCTCAGATTGCTGTTCTAAACCACACTTTTCCCCCTAAATAGGCGAAAATTGTACTTATTATGTCCCCCTTTCATTGTGAAGGAATTGGGTCTTATCTGGTTCTTTCTTTGTGCTGTGTGCGTTGAAAGTTTGAAATTGCTTCAGTCATGTACTGCCCACAAGCTTGTTGTTCTTGTATACTACCTCCGTTCAAGATGATGCTTTACACAACAATGCGTCCACAGACAAACAGGTGGATTGCATTCTTATGTGCACTCCCGACTCTAAGGATGCAATCATTTTATTATAGGCACCGGTTAATCAGAATGTGCATTGTTCATGCATGAATTGTACAGTCCCTATAAATTTATGTGTTCCAAAACACACTTGGTTTTTTAAACTTCTCATGACGACCAGAGGACGAGTTGCTGCATCTCATCTAAGCACGTTGGTCGGGCTGCTGATCTGGCATGCTCAGTTAATTATCAAGAATCCACAGTGCAAGTAATATTATACTCCATGTAGCAGGGGTATTTCTAAGCAGATCCTATATAATCTGGCAGTTAATCTCTGCGGGTTCCCAGATTCTTTCACATAACACTAGATATGTTGTACTCTTGTTTCACAAGGTAATTTTGAATTCAAAAAAAGAAGGAGGTGTTTTTGGTATTTTAAAGTCGACTCAGAGCCTACATAGAACACGGGATATATAGCTAGCCAGCTAAAACGAGTAAGAGAAAAGAAATAGCTAAAATTAGTGCTAACTAAACATACGCGTGGCGATGACATATGGAGCAAAGCCCATGCAACTCGTGTGACACCCAACTTGACACCGACCAGTCCCACCCAAGCCGCATGAGAGAAAGCAACAACCATGTCAGGACGAGTCGATGCACCGCCGGACTGGCGTGGCTACGAGAGGTTGAGCCGGTAAGCGCGTGAGGTCACCTACGACCGCGACTCGACTCCTCCGTTGCCGTCTCCCCACCCAGCCCAGAACGTATTTTGGACACTCCTTGCCAGCACGCCCTTCCCCCCCGGAGACTTGAGCGAGTCTATAACGGTAGAGTTAGTTATTAACTCTTTCACTTTTCACTTATTTAGAATTAACTATCAAAATAATTCATATAATAATGTTATCTCTTAAATTAACTCAGCATTAAATACAACAGTGTATAAAGATAATTTGATTGACTCTAAAGGCTCCATTCTATTTAAGAGTCTAACTCTTCACAAATAGTTAGTTTGGTTCGTTCTCTTTCTCCTCTCTTCTTTACATCAACAATTATTTTACGTGGTTATAACGAAGCGTTAGCTAATGTCACACCATTATAGATGCTCTTAGCACCACCAAGAGATCTTTTTTTTATATAAAGCTAACAACATGATACAAAATTTTATATCCAACTTCAATCTACAAATCCAAAAACAAAAGAAAAGATAAAGCCATGTCAATGTACTGCTAACATAATTTGAATTCGCTACAGCGCATAACATATTTTTTTTCTCGATAATGGGTCGAACATATATTTATTTGTGTAATGTGGTACTTGTGATAACACTGTAAAAAAATAAACCCTTTTGGTGACTTTTGGGATAGGAAACACCGGATACGTCCTAACCCACTGACTCGACCTGTTATTGTCGTTTCCGGTCAACATCCACCACATACTTACGCACAATCTTTGCCAAAGGTACTTGCAATACCGTCCTTTTTTTTGAAAGGTGCAATACCGTCCTTTTGCCACAATGAGAACATATGAGACGCATCGCTGCTTCACAAAACACAGATGTTTAACAAGTGCTTGTGTGTTATTAATTTTCCCAAGCTGAGGGATAACCTAATCACCCTATAAAGACAAAAGGACATGCTTGCGTATTAGAAGAGACAAATCGTGCTTTCGTATGATATCCGAAGAGACGATTTCTATAGTATGGTCTGCTGCTAATAGCGATTATATGCTCGCTTTAGTTAAACGCGTATAGGAGTGAGCACCTTTGAAACGCAGATGCCCTGAAGCCACGCAACAGAAAAGCAAAAGAAAGGGAAGAAATCCGAAGGAAAAAGTGCGTGAGTGAAGCGGGAAAAAAAGTTGAGTATTAGGAAGCAACGCGGAAACAGGCGAGACGAGACAAGCCCCCACACTTCGCTTCGTTTCCTCCGCCGCACGGCTTCTCCCCTGCCACCACCACCATCACCGCCACTAGCCCCCACTGTCCACTTCCTCCCTCGCCCTCGCCGCACGGCAACCCGCACGCCGGCTTGGTCTAACGGCCTCTCACACCTGCGTGCTCGCGCGCGTGCGGCGGAGCCCGCCTCGAGGTTGCCTGCACCACCACCACCCACCGCAGGGGTTCTGGATTGTGCTTATTTTGGTGGGTTTCTGATGTGCTGCTGTGGAATGTGCGTGCAGATCGGGGTTGCGGCGGCCGCGTGGTGTGTCATCTCTCATGAGGAACGGCGGCGATGGCCGGGGGCGTGCAGGCGCCCGAGGCGTCGCCCGGGCGCTACGTGCGGCGGCTCGACGAGGACCCCGACGACGACGGGTGCGACGACGTGCGGGCCCGGGGACGACCCCTTCGACATCCCTGCCAAGCGCGCGCCCGTAGAAAGGCTTACGGCGGTGGAGGGTGAGTTGCCATTCCCGTCCTCAACTGCTACATTGAGCTCGAGTAGTTCGGGGGTGCAGGTGCTTCGTCTGCGGTTATGCTTTGGCTGCGCATGTGCTTTAATCTCGTGTAGATACTTCTTTTAGACGGGTGTAGGTTATAGTTTTTACATTTTTTTTTGGTTGTTACCACCCAAATGAGTCGGTAGCTGATCTGGTGGAGCATATGTTGTGGAACTTATTCATTGCTTCCACTAGTTTGATTTTATGCCACTATTAGAGAATTGTGGTTTGCGAAAGCTCCAGAATGACTGGTGGAAGGATCGTGGACTCCACTTTAGAAAAAATCTATTCTGCTTCCTCTAATTCACTTGGTTGCAGCACCAGATCTAGGGAGTAGTGAGATTAACTAGTAATTGTGGAGTTAAGTGATCAGTCTCTTTAGGTAGATATAGGGCTCATCCGTAACAACTGGCTACATAAGCAACTGGTTGTTGAGTGAGACATCGGTATGCATGTCTCTTGGAAAGTGTGGATGGTCAAATCATGCTGTACATCTCTTGATGGTGAGTTGGAAGAATCTCATGGGGGTCAATAGGAGCTCACGTTCTTAGGTTACTTGAACTTTGTACTTGAGTGTGTCAGCTATACACAGAATATAAGACAACATGAATGCTTATAAAAGCATGGACAGTTGGACAGAGGGAGGGAGGAGATGTAGCAGAGAATGATGATGGACTTGCTTTGTTCTGGGCCTGCCCTTGAAAGAGAAAGAGTATGGGATCTGGGAAGATGATATTGATGATGTTGGATCATTGTCACAGGAAATCCTAAGTTATGATTTACGAGTCTCCTCAGCATCGAGTCTCTCCTCTCTTTGGCATTTTGAAAACCAGATTATGTGTTGTGTATAGCCAAACCGAGTGACTATTATGTCACACTTTCTGGTGTTTTAATTAGTTGATTTGATTAGTCTGTTGGATGGATTTACCGAATGGAGTAGACACTTCGATGAGGTTTAGATGGATACAAGCTGGGGCAGAGAGAAGGTAAGGAGTTGACGCAACATAACTCACCTTAGTGAGCCTTATACTGCATGGTCTTCTGAGTCATGTTGTGCACTGTAAGCATCTTTCATAATATCCATTTTGGTCATCTAAGGCCAGCTGTTTGTCTAGGATATTTTTTCCCAATCATTATGTTGTGAGCGTTAATTCACAACATGGTAAGCATCTGTAGGAGAGGGGTCTGACGGTGACGACTTGAAGTAGAATGGCGCTTGGTGAAGCAGGGCACCTATGAGGGAGAAACAAATCTAATAATAGCTGGTCAAAGGAAGAGCACAATAGAACTTTAGGGATGATAAATTTGTTTATTCATTGCCTGATTAATCAAGATACAAGGGCTTCCTTTATATAGGAACAACTGAACCCCAACCTAACCGACTACACCCCCAATACTTATCTCCTAACCGGACTCAAGCCTAACAGGCTAACATTTATCCTAATTTCATCTGTATCCTAATCTCCTAATTGCATCCGACTCAACTACTTCTTGCCCTTGCCGAATATTTCTAATCTTGTGTTTCTCCAGGAGCATGACTCCTCTCCTGTGTTATGTCCAACTCCTATCGAGTCTGCGACACATTATCATTTTCCATTTAAACCCCAGCATGTCCTACTCTTCTCGGTTAGCAAAATGCAATTCTCTGCATTGCAAAAGATCCGTTATGATTGGACTGCCTACTGACAGTTAAATTGAAACAGCCCAAAAGCTCATTAATTGCTTTTTTTTTGTTGGCTTCAGTTAGTTTTCATGATTTTTACATTCGATTCCACCCCTATACCAGAGCCTGGCAGTTGGCATTACCCGTTCGTTCCTGTGAAGTAGAGCTTTTGTTGTGTATGCAGCATGTGATCGACACAGTATCAAACATTTGATTGGCCTGAATTCCAGTCCATCAAATCTACCTTTTTGTTGGATAATTTACAATGTGATTATGATTAGCTAAACTGTCTAATTCCTGCATGCTTGTGTGCGCCTACGCTCATCTTGGAAATAAAATGCTTTATAAGTTCATGCATCGCTTATATTTTTTAGCGCATATTGAACTGCTATACTTATGCCAAATTTGCACTATTATTTCAATTAGTGTTGATGCACATTCAATCATATCTGATGTTGTAATCAGTTCATTAATTTTACACATTACTACTATGGTTTTGTCCATTGGCAGCAAGCTGCGCTTGTGCTCAATGCTTCTCGACGATTTAGATATACACTTGACCTGAAAAGGGAGGAAGAAAAGGAACAAATAAGGAGAAGATTAGGGCTCATGCTCAAGTCATACGGGTATATGTTCAAGCTTCTGTTTCTGCAGTATATATATTTTATCATCATACACTTTCCTTGTGTTTGATGTTTTAGTTTTGAATTCAATCAGGCTGCATTACTTTTCAAGGAAGCTGTGAGAAAAGCAGAATGTTGAGAGGGAATTACCAGGTAACTGCTCTTGAACCCTCTCTGTTATTTATCCATGTGACCAGCATCATGTGTCAAGAAATAATTGTCCTAATAAGTTGAGGACCGTCCTGCATCTTGATAATAGTTTGTGTAAAAATGGCTATAATACTTTTATAACTTATTACTTTGAAATTTTTTTATGCAGAAATTCTCCCACGGGGTTTTGGAATGGAGAGGAACAACTTACAGCAATGACAAGGGATCATAATTATTCTGCCTCTGCAAGAGTATGGCGGGGTATGTACCATTCATATTTGCAAATTGACTTGGATCTCCAACTTACGGATCACTAATTAAGGCGGGTGTTTGTTCTTCTTTGAACATTAGGTTAAAGGGCTCACAAACTTACTGAAAACAAACTCAGAGAAGGGAATCCATGGAGATGAAGCTGATTTGTCATGCAGGGCTAACGCTTTTGGGGCTAACAGATATCCTCGCAAGAAAGGAAGAAGCTTTTGGGTAAGTTCCTGTACTGAATGAATGTGTTGCAGTTTCAGGGATTAATGCTTCTTACTGGTTCTTTCTTGTGACAACAGGTTTTTCTCTGGGAGGCCTGCCAGGACTTGACACTGGCTATCCTTATCATAGCTGCAGTAATTTCTCTAGTATTGGGCCATTGCACACAGAGGTTAACTCCTGGTCTCCCTAACCTTTTCCTATTTCTTTTATTTTTTTTTGTCTCACTGTTAGTTAATGGTTATGTATGTTTTTCCCTGTCTGAATTTCAATTCCGGCTTCATAAACTTACAAACAATGGTTTAACTGAGCATTTACCTATGCAGTAACCCCTTTTAATATTATGTTTTCTTTAGTTCTAACTTCAGAATTTTATTAGGGCATCAAGGAAGGATGGTATAATGGTGCAAGCATTGCATTTGCTGTCTTTCTTGTGATACTGTTACTGGTATCTGTTTTCTCTCTCAGATATTCAACTCTATGTAATTCAATACTTTGTATTAAGATGGATACCATTATTATACTTTAGCAAGATAGAAATAATGGTTCCAGTTCCTGAACTCTTTCTGACTCGGGATTCATGCTGTAATTTGGAAGATAAATACCAGAGCTTTGTTTTGTTTTATTCTCAGTACTATGCCTCAGTCTATCGTTAATATTGTTCCTGGAAGATAGAACAACATTTTCTTTTGTGTTTTATCCCTCACCAACGTCAAATATGCTTCCAGTATGTCTTTATATTGTTTTCTCATACACTCCATTTTTTCAAACTTAACTATATTTCCCTCCTTTTGCTCGCTACACCCATGAAAGGGTGTCCAGAACAATTCAGTTGTAGCTGACTAAAGACTCATTTCTCTTATTGTGTTAGCTGTAAGTGATTACAAACAGTCCCTGCAGTTCCAACACCTCGACGAGGAGAAACAAAATATCCAGTGGAGGTTTGCGATGTGAACCTAACAACAAAATTACTATTTAGTCACCATATTCAGTCCTCTAATGGTATTGCAATTGTGGTATGGTGATCAGGTTATTAGGGGGCGGTAGAAGGATTCAAGTGTCAATATTTGATATTGTGGTTGGTGATGTAGTGGCTCTAAAATTGGTGATCAGGTAAGATGCAGTAAACAATATGTTCTACTTTGACTTATGTTTGTACTGTTTGCATTCTGAGATTATAATGAAACCAAACCACCTTTTAGGTTCTCCGCTGATGGTGTTCTGATTAGTGGCCATTCTCTTGCCATTGATGAATCCAGTATGACTGGGGAAAGCAAGATTGTAGGTTATCTCTTGGTTTGGACTCCTACATAGGATCGATTTGCACATGATTTGTAAACATTGGGTCTTTGATTAGGGTGTTTGAAGGATCAAAAGTCACCTTTTCTAATGGGAGGATGCAAAGTAGCTGATGGTTATGGTACCATGTTGGTGAGTGATCATATCTTGTCTTCTTGTCTTATCCTTTTTCCTTTCTGTTTTGAAATTATATGTCTGTGAGCCAAAAGAGGCAATTAGGGCTCTTTACTCATCTGTGACCATTGATTCGAGTATTGCTATTCAATCTGGTCAACTAAGTTGTACATGGGACGAACCTGTCAGCTAGAGTAATCAATGAGCGGAGCGTAATTGACCTTCTGACACTACTAAGTGATTTGATATAACCCACTTCCAATTGCGCTACTCAAATGCAGGTAACTGCAGTTGGTCTAAACACTGAATGGGGTTTATTAATGGCCAGCATTTCAGAAGACAACATGAAGAGACTCCACTACAGGTTTTTCTGCTTTTATCCTTTTGCTGATGATCTGATTGGGAATTGTTTTCAGCAACCTGTATGCAGTGTGAGTTATATATTATGTTTTATTTATGGTCTTCTCTTTTCTGTTTAAGGTGCGGTTGAATGGAGTAGCAACATTCATAGGTATTCTGGGGCTTGCTGTTGCTGCATTGGTCCTTGTAGTCCTTTTTACAAGGTAATCATAAATAGATACCTCGCTGGAAGTCTTCTTGACGATTAAGTTGGAATGACCCTAGTAACTAACCCTGCAAGTAGTCTGCAGGAGGGCGCGTGTGGTTTTTTGCCTGGTTTTTCCTTTGAAAACTGGGCATCCATAAATAACAAGTCTTTTTTCATAATGAAAAGGCAGAGCACCTGCCATATTCCTATTTTTAAAAATATCCCTATAAGTATGAGCAGACTGCCAACACGCCGATTTGCAGCACTAAACTTTTGCCTTTTACATTATTCTAGAACTGTAACTGCAAGACTGCATATCATTACTGCAGATACACAGCATGTATGTGGGTTCTATCAGAAGCAATAATGTGCCCTTTCTCTAATGATTATGACCTAAATGAATAAATATAAACTAATCCATGTGCGAGACAGATTAAACAGACATTATTATAGTGATAACTAAGATTAGTCTTTTCCTTCTTGTGTCTCCCCCATAATTTGAACATTGTACCTTCTATATGATGTATGGTCCATATAAGGGAAATAGATGTCACTAATGTATAAACATGTGATGTGATGGATATGCTTATCCTACACAAACATGTGCAATGATCTATATTTCTCTTGTATCCACTATATATTTATGTACTAAAGAAACTTTTCCTTTGCTCCCAGATGTTTTACAGAATGTACTTAGAAACTTTTCCTTTGTTCTCAGATATTTTACAGGACATACTTAGAAACTTCTCCATTGTTCCCAGATATCTTACAGGATGTACTTATAAACTTTTCCTTTGCTCCCAGATATTTTACAGGACATACTACAAACCCAGATGGTTCTGTTCAGTTGTTAAGGGGCACACAGGTGTGAAATCTATAATATTTGGAGTCATACAGATACTGACTGTTGCGGTATGTAGTGATTTAATATTTGCTGTTTCTTAAGCATCCTTTTTCTCATCTCATTCTTATATTGCAAAGTGCAATTTAGGTGACTATTATTGTCGTTGCTGTACCTGAGGGACTACCGCTTGCTGTAACACTAACGTGAGTTGATATAAGTAAACCTTTTCCTTCATGTTTTAACTTTATTTTAGTTTCCCAACCTTTTATTTCTAACATTTCAGCCTGGCTTACTCCATGCGGAAAATGATGGCAGACAAAGCTCTGGTACATATTTTCTCAGTTTGTTTATTTTGTATTCCGTTTATTATCACATGAATCTACATATGTCAATTTTAGGTGCGGAGGCTTTCAGCTTGTGAAACAATGGGTTCTGCTACAACAATTTGTAGTGACAAGACCGGTACATTAACACTCAACCAGGTTAGTTATTTTTGCACTGTAATGAATCTTCACTTTATTCTGTACTAGTAGGTAGTGATCATTTGACTATGTGTGACTTTTTGTTGCTTAAGATGACTGTTGTGCGATCAATTGTTGCGGGGATAGATCTGCAACCTCTGGGTACCGTTGAGAAGTTATCACCTACTGTTACCTCTTTTGTACTTGAAGGAATTGCACAGAACACTTCAGGCAGTGTTTTCGAGCCAGAGGTGATGTCACTGTATCTGTCAGTCAACTCCTTTAACTACTGCAATTTAGCTCTCATACATGGAAACATGAACTCTGATTCCTGTTGTCTTTGTGAATTTAATTCTGTAAGTATATTTGGCTGCTCTGAGTTTGGCTGTTCAAGTAGTGTTAGAACTTCCGGGTCTGAATTATTTGTTCGAGCGGTTCCTCTACGCTATTCTCAAAAGAGGAAAAGTGTTAATTGCACATTAAGGGTTCGATTTGCGACTACTCTGCCACTAAGAGTGCTGCTTCAAATGTGCAATTTAGTTTATGAGAGAGCATATAAGCATTACTCCCTCCATTTCCAAATAGATGTCCATTTAGAAAGTGTGCAATCAAAATTTTAGAACTTTGATCACCAATATACAAAAAGTATTTATATTTTTCACATATAAATGATACTAATAAATTTTTCCTCAAATGCACTTTCATACATGTGCATTGGAGACTGTGTCCATGCCGAATGACATCTATTTGGAAACAGACGGAGAATCTTCTACTTTTGGCATGAGTTCCTAACAGTCACAAGTGTCATCAGTGCATTTTCATTTCCTTAGGGTCCCTGCTATCATTGCTGCTAGTTATGATGGTCCATTTTTCTTTTGGTGTAATTTGATAAACTGTCCTTGTACATCATCATGATTCTTGACTCATCAGGATGGTAACACTGTCGAGGTAACAGGCTCACCAACTGAAAAGGCAATCCTTTCTTGGGGTCTTGAGGTAAAGCTTCCTCGAGTATTAAAAACTATTTACGCTTTTGGTGGCTATATTTTTGCTTATACAGCTGATGCCTCTATAGCTTAATATGAAATTTGCGGAGGAGAGATCAAAATCTGCTATCATTCATGTCTCTCCATTCAACTCAGAGAAAAAACGCGGCGGCGTGGCAGTGATTGTGGTAATTTCATCTCTAACTTTTCCACTGTACCTTTAATATTTTCTAGAGGCCTAGTTTATTATTAATTTATTCCTGGCACCCCTATTTCTTGAATGATCATATTTTTTTTCAAGTTCTCACTATATATGTGAGCCTCCTGAGTTGCCAAGTTGTACTTTGATAAACTGGTACTGGGCTTTACTCAGATATTGCTCCATGGGGCATAAAGATGATTACATGTCTAAATGTTTTATTGAGGATCAGGTGCGCTAGATGTTCAAATTTCCTTTCCTTTTCTACCCATATCCCAGTGTATTCATTGAGTTCACATGTCACTTCGTATTCATGATCGCATTTTACATTTTCAGATTGTTTGCACTTTTTCAACCATCCTCCTTTACTTGCCTATGCTATTTGGGTTCATAACCTATTACTGTGATTTGAGGACAGTATAACAAAAGTAATGACTGGAGGAGTGACAACTTTTTGCTCAACACCTGTGCCTAAATTCTAAAATATATTTAAATGATAATTACGAGTAACTTACAGCGGATAATGTCAGAACCGATAATTTAAAGGTCTTGTTATGTGCTAATATTCTGCCATTCCTTGCAAGTATTTTGCTGTTCCAAAAAGGCTCCTGTGGTCCATTGAAGGTCTAATTTAATTCGCAAAAACTAAAACTTAGTCTCTGACATACAAACACTCAGCAAACATCAATTACACAACAGTCTGATACTTGTTGGCCCACTTGTTAAGTGTGATACGCTTGTCTTATTAATTGATTTGGCTAGAGTGCCATTCTTTTGCATGATTTACACGTGTTGTTTATTGCTGTGCAATACGCACTTTACCATACGGTAAACTTTTTCATGTGCTATTCTCAGAGAGATTCAGATGTTCATGTGCACTGGAAAGGAGCTGCTGAAATAGTTCTTGCCTTGTGTACAAATTGGCTTGATGTAGATGGCTCAACTCATGAAATGACACCTGATAAGGTATAACCACGTACAGAAACTTTTTCAGATTTAATTCGATAGTTCCCGTGTCTCAATTCTGTATTTCAGGCTAATAAGTTCAAGAAATACATAGAAGATATGGCCACGGAAAGTCTTCGCTGTGTTGCTTTTGCTTATAGAAATCTTGATCTGAAGGACGTTCCAAGTGAGGAAGCAAGAATTAACTGGCATTGCCTGATAATGACCTTACTCTATTGGAATTGTGGGGATGAAGGTACATGGGCAATAATGTGCAAATCCTGAATTCTGATATTGCATATTATAACTTGCTGTTCCTTACTTCCATTTTTTCTGGTAACCTTTTGATAGTTTTTCTGGTTGGTGCTGAGCCGTCCATTTTGTTTGCAGGATCCTTGTCGCCCTGGAGTAAGAGATGCTGTTGAGCTGTGCACCAGTGCTGGTGTTAAGGTTTGTGTTTTAAGTTCATGTGCTACTGAAGAACACAAGGAACTGTTATATTACAACTCATATTTGCCTCAGACAATGTGCGTGTTTGCATTTCCTGTAAAATTTGACATTTGCATATATTAGTGTTGCATGTAGTATCATTGACACCATTAAATGTTGGCACAATGCTGCCTGCTTAGTTGGATTTCTTCCCATCACTATAAACTAACTTCCGCGGTTTTTGAATGAGTAGGTACGCATGGTAACTGGAGATAATCTGCAGACAGCTAGAGCAATAGCACTTGAGTGCGGAATACTCACTGAACCCCAAGCTTCTGCTCCAGATATAATAGAGGGAAGAGTTTTCCGTGCGTACAGTGACGCCGAAAGGGAGGCAGTTGCTGGCAAGATTTCTGTAAGACCATAACTTGTTTGTGTTTGCAAAAAGATTATAATGTGTCCAAGTTTATCGAGCTAACCTAATGGGAGTCCTTTAGGTATCTTTGGTTGATTTATTTCTCTGAAAGGTTATTGCTGTGCATCTTGTCTTCTCGTGTATTTTTGTTCCTATGGCTGATATATTTGAAATCGTGCAGCATATTTTAATTGGGATCAACTGCATCTATGTCATCTGCAGTTCTGTATAATGCTCCTACCTTTCCATTAGATTCTTGATTTATGAGTATTTGAATGTTAACTAAAATTACTGGCTTGCAAATATTGGTTGAATAACTCTTTGCTTACTCTAGGAATATAGGGAATGGAGTTGGGAAATATATCTAAAACGTTCTAAAGATGGAGATTCCATATGAGATATAGGGAGTGCAGTGTTTGTATGTCTTATTCTGTAATCTTGCTTCTTGTTTGCTGATGTCCTCTTGTCTGGCTTGGCCATTAATTCCCTCTTTCGATCACTGATCATGGAAATGATCTCCTCTTTGCCACTTTGTGTAGTATATCCTATGTTCCGTGACAGTCTCATGCTTAATTTTAATTGTTACCATTGTACAAAATACGAAAATAGTGAAAGACTGCATTTGTCTCCCACTAACCAATAGATACAAAAATATTGAGATTACGCTTATAGCTTGGTAGCTAAATTTACTGCGGCATTTCTGGTGCTCTATTTCATGTGATAGGGCAAATATTCCTCCTTCTGAGTCGATATGTTATCTTGTCCAATACTTGCTCTTGCTGTTAGCGTCAGCATTCTACTGGGAATAGCCTGATTTTTAACAATGCATTACAGGTGATGGGAAGATCCTCTCCGAATGATAAGCTTCTCCTTGTAAAAGCACTAAAGAAGAGAGGCCATGTCGTTGCTGTTACTGGAGATGGGACAAATGATGCTCCCGCATTGAACGAGGTACATACATGAGTTTGTATTCTGAATGGATGAAAAGTCATTGGTTGTATTTTGAATGGATAAAAGGGACCGGTTATAAATGTGCCCAAATACTGCACTGTTCAGTACTACAAAACGTGTATGGTTGATCCTTGTGTTCCTAATTTCAGTCTCTCATTACTCCTATTTTTCAGGCAGATATTGGTCTTTCTATGGGCATCCAAGGAACAGAAGTAGCTAAAGAGAGCTCAGACATAATTATTCTGGATGATAATTTTGCTTCAGTTGTGAAGGTTAGTCCTGTTTGTAGAACTTAATGATCTTGTGATCCACGATTGATACAATAAATGTCCTAAATTCTCTTCATATTTAATGTTCTAGGTGGTCCGCTGGGGTCGTTCTGTTTATGCAAATATCCAAAAGTTTATTCAATTCCAGCTTACTGTAAATGTTGCGGCTCTTGTAATTAATGTGGTTGCTGCTATTTCCTCGGGCAATGTTCCTCTCAATGCAGTTCAGGTTTGTCAGAACATTCTTAAGCATTTCTTAGAATTGTTGCCAGATTAAAATCATTTTGCATATTGATAGTTTCCAATGCTACCCATGTCTGAATATTCATAGGTAAATTAACTAGATTTAGATGGTATGCACTTTTTCCTCCACTTGCAGTTTTCTGAATCATTATGCTGGCTAATAAAAATAATTACGGATTGCATTATATGAGTGTTAGCATTGTATACTTAATTTAATCTATTTAGTATTTACTCAGTCTTTGCTACTATTGTGGACTAAATCCTGCTTGTTCGTTGCAATACTTTAACTATGTGAACTAAGTGGGAGCTTCACTTGGAAACCAGAATTTAAGTAACTCTTAGGAAAAATTGCCATGGTAGTATATTGAAAGAGTATGCTTAAATGAGATGTGATATCTGTTTGGACGAGTATGTTTTCTGTTAAGAGTAATGCCTTGTTAAATCCACTGTTTTGTGCAAAGTATCTTTCAGGAAATGCCAATTTTTTATTTTTATTTTTTAAAAGAGAGAGCACGCAAGAGCCGTGCATATCATTTCATTAAGCAGGACAGCAATTTAAGAACAAGCAGAAAACTGTCAATGAAGTAATGAACAGATGTGAATTTAAAGGTATATACTTGTATTGATTGGATGTGACTAGTTGTTTACTTGTTTTTGCTGTTGAGACAGCTTCTCTGGGTTAATCTCATAATGGATACACTTGGTGCACTTGCATTGGCTACTGAACCACCAACGGACCAGCTTATGAAGCGGGCACCTGTTGGACGGAGGTTAGCCCTTCTTCTCTTGGAACTGTTGTCTAAAACAAAACCAATATATGTGCTTTATGCTTCTATAGATGTATTTTGTTTTGCTGTGCTAACAGTTAGACTTTTAAATCTTTAAATCATCAGTCTATCGTAAACAGAACTGTGGGTCCCATAGTTCTCTTCTCCCATAAAGGTTGATGAATACTCCCTCTGTTTTTCTATGATGGTGCCGACACACTTCCAGGAGTCAAACTGTAAATGTTGGCCAACAATTAGTCCAACAATATTTAGGTTTAGTGACACAAAAATGGTACCATCAAATTCGTGTCTGAAAGTATTATTAGAATTTTGTGGTTACTAAAGTGGCTGTGTGCATTGTTATGCGAGGCCGGAGTAATATAATTTCTTCCTTTATCAAAAAAAAATACCATAAAAGAAACCAGTGGTAAAAGTTCAATTTGGAGACCATGCCAGGTCAAATTGTGCCTTATATTTTGCAGTGGGTGTAGTAGATGGTGGTTACCCTATGCTTCTTGTTGATACTTTATTGCCATTATTTGTCAATTAGTTATACACTTAAACTAATTTATTGTGTATTATGTAAACCTTCCCCTGTGTTTCACCATTGTTAAGGCAATGTTGTGCCTTCATTCAAAATAAGTTTACTGGTGAGAGAAGCACCCAAGAAAAAGTGTTCGCTTATATTCTTGTATCCAAATCAATTGAAAACATGCAAAGCATCCATTAACCGTATTTGCTATAGTTCTTGATTGGCACTAGTGTTGCGTATGCTTAAAACAATTCTACTAACATTCTTGTGCATTGAATGCAGAGAACCTCTTGTGACTAATATTATGTGGAGAAACTTGTTCATTCAGGTATTAGTCTTTTCAGATGTTGATTGTCAACTATCAAATTTTTACTGACATATTTTTGAGTCAGTTACCGAGGTTTTATGTTACCACAGGCTGTTTTTCAAGTTGCTGTTCTTCTGACGCTCAACTTTAGGGGCCGATATCTTCTGCATTTGACTCAAGATACCCTTGAGCACTCCAGTAAAGTGAAAAATTCATTTATATTCAACACCTTTGTCCTGTGTCAGGTACTCACTGTCTTGGTTAAGCACCTTCTATTTTACTTTATTCAGAAGCATGTTTCCAGCCTTATGGCTCATTGTGAATATACTGTTTTTCTCCATTTGGACCGATGAGTGCGGCATGTGAGGCTTTACTGTAGCATGCTTCATTACTGTACGTTACAGTAACATGCACAGCAGTAGCTCCAACAGCTGGCTTACAAGTAGCTTAGAGATAAGATTAGTTGTTTTCTTTAGCATCAAGTAATTTCAGGATAATATCATTTTGTGCAGAGTGCATTTTATCTGTTAGATCAGTTTATTAGGGTTCGAACCCTCTATAATTATTACCTCTGTTCTCAAACGTATGTTGCCGTGGGATGCGTGGTCAACTTTTTAAATTTTTGACCACTAATATGTGTGGAAATACATTGATACACTATGAAAAATAATGTCATTAGATTCATCTTGTAAAATTCTTTCATATTATGCACTTGTTATTATTTTTCATAACATATCATGGTCAGAAATTATAGTCGAAATGTTGTATCTGTTGAAGTATATGTGGATTGCCCAACCTTCTCCATCAGTTCGGACTTTTGGTTCTATTGGTTGGTGCATGAAACTTAATATGGTATCAGAGCAAGACGTTTTGGGTTCAAGTCTCAGCTTTCACAATTTAAATTAAGAAAAATTGCTTGCCCTCTTTCTGTCCACGTTTAGACCTTATTGAGCCATACGTGAGAGGAGGTGTTGAAGTATATGTGGATTGCCCAACCTTCTCCATCAGTTCGGACTTTTGGTTCTACTGGTTGGTGCATGAAACTTAATACATATTAAGTTTCATGCACTGTATTAAGTTTCATGCACCAACCAGTAGAACCAAATGTTCGAACTGATGGAGAAGGTTGGGTAATCCACATATACTTCAACAGTATCAGAGGCTGTGAAAAGTCAAAAATGACATACAATTTGAGAACAGAGGGAATAAGTCTTAGTCTTTCTCCCCAAAAGTTCTATAGTCCCAGTCCATGGTCTTTCTCCTAAATCCCTTTCCTTCAGCTGTGCTGTCCCAGCCGGAGAAAATCCCATAAGACCTGGTCTATTTTCTCATCAGCTTAGACTCCCTTACCCTTTGACACATGGCACTACCAATCTTAAAGCTCAGATCATGTCCACACCGCTGGTGCTTTGCATCACCAGGTTCTTCCGGATTTGATGGCCACAAGAAGTCAGAGTTGCAGCTCTGTGCCATTGAGACTACATGCAGTCAAGATGCAGGGCAGTGCCGTCAAGACAAGAGGAATGCGTCGTCGTAGAGGCGAGTGGCAGCTGAGGTGCAGTGCGCCGCCATCGTTTCAGTGGCAACAGATCAAACCATATGTTATGTATGTGCTATAGAAGAAGAAAGAGCATGGAATTGAGGAAGGAGGAAAGTTGGGATTGGAAACAAGGACGTGTGCGGTGGGTGGTTAGTTGGTTAGTGCTTTGAGATTAGTAATGCCATGTGTCAAGAGGTAAAGGGGGTGTAACTTGATGGAAAAATAGACTGGTCTTATAGGATGTTTCTCCGTCCCCAGCCCCCTTCAGTACTTAGTTACCCTGATTAATTAAGGTACATCACAGGGTGTTAAATGTCAGTAACACTTAGCATATGCATTTGCCATCTTGCTGCTTGACAAAGCTCTTGACCTTTTCATTTTTCCCAATAGGTGTTTAATGAGTTCAATTCTCGTAAACCAGAAGAACTGAACATATTTGAAGGAGTTTCAAGAAACCATCTTTTTTGTCCGTTGTGAGCATAACTGTCGTGCTGCAGGTATGAAACTATAGAAAAAGACAAATGTATCAGCAAATGTAGGATTTTATCTTTAAGGATCTACAATTTGACCTGCACCCATATTTTATTCTCAGATGATAATTATTGAATCCTCGGGAATTTACATCAACAGTGAGACTCAATTGGGAGCTTTGGCTTGTTCTGTAGCTATTGCTTTTGTTAGGTGAGATACTTGTCCACATCATGTAACCTATTTGTGTTGTAGGGATTGAGTAATGCTTTCCAAAATAATTTAGTTATCAAATTTCGTTCCAATTATTTGTTTGCTAGCAGTTTGAATGAAGACAGCAGGTAATTTATTTTGGATGGATATCCTACAGAGGTTTGACTGTAGCATGCTTGCTTGTTAACCATTGTCTTGTTCATGCAGCTGGCCCTTGGCTTTTGTTGGAAAGTTTATTCCAGTTCCCGAGACTCCATTGAAGACTTTTATCCTAAGGTGTTGGCCGAATGGAAGAAGCAAGGTACCGACTGTTTCAGTATTGAAAATATGTGCTGCATCTGTAACTGTTGTCCTGTTTGGATCTATGATCTGGCAAACTGTTATAGCAGCTACAATTTGTTTCCTTTGTGCTATTTGTTTAAACGACAGTTTTTCTCTCGATATTAAATCATCTTCCTGTCTCAATATACAGGTGACGAAGGACCAACTCCACTGGTGTGAGACTGCATCTCCAACTGGCCAAAATTTATCAGCTGCGGAATTATAGTGCTGGTGCACAAAGATGCTTGTATGATTTGAAGGCTGATTTCCTCTAACAATACTAGCTTTTAACCTGACTATATACTCGAGGTTGAAGCCAGTGCGAGTGAGGTGCTTCATCCTTGCTGACTCGTGGGCTAGGGTTTGAAGCCGATGTGAACACAAAGGGCAGGAACTCCGGCAGCTATACATTGTACGAGTGGAAGCGGTGCCACTGGTTAGAATGGTCTAATGCTCCCAGTTGGGAAGCTCGCTAGTAAAACATTTTTTCCTTTTCGACAGGAGTCGTGTATATCATCTCTTCTAGATCTCTTTCTTTTGTTGAAGACCTCTAGAATTTTATTCTAACAAACTATATTCTTGTGGAGGTTTTGTTTGGGTTTTCTTTTGAGTGCTACTGAGGTTTGGATGAAGCATGACCTGCACCTTGTACATTAATTATCTACCTGCTGACGTTGGTAAGCTACCTTCTGTATTCAACGAACCTGTAACTTGTAGGTTTGTTTTGACTCAGATAATATAATAGCCTGTTTGAAAGGATTTGGATGTAAGCAGCTAGCACCATGCCAACATGACATGGCCATCATCCGGACGCTGATAGAATCATTGCATTGATGTTAGGTGGTATGCAAAGTACTCTCTCCTATCTAAAAGTAAGCAGTTTTACATTTTTATGTTTAATCATTAATATAGGAAAAGTTGCTAACATAACAACAATAATGTGATATTAGATTCATCCATTGAAATATATTTTTTAAAACATATTTTAAAAAGTTGATAAGTCAAATCGTTGCTTTGAAGATCATGTCAATACCTAAAACTATTTAGATTTAAATCGGACAGAGAATCCAGTGAACGGGGCGCATGGCCAATTTTTGGAAATTTCTATGATAGCTGTATGTGCAATGCGCGACCATCAAATTACCAAAACCTATCTTGGAACTCTTATGTTTGCTTCAATGCTACTATTAATAGTTTATGTGATTACTTGACTATAACAGTGCAACCGCAAGTTGCAACGAGAATTTTACGGAGATGGTTAAGATGTTGGCCCTGTCGAAGTCGTTATTAAATGCAATGTTATGACACAACGCAGCTTTTCTAGCAGCTGCATGTACCCTCTTCAGGATTACGCTGACTATGCATTAAGTTGTCTAAAGAGTCGTTAGTGCTACTTAAAGCTTTGAGGACTAAGGAGTCAAATGGGACCCCTCCTTTGTTTTCTATATTTTGTTGTGCAAGTAACAAAGCATGCAATGCGTGCGAATTCCCTTTTGATTGTGTTTACGCACGTAGCTAAGCATGTCGCGAGCGATAAGTAGCCACATCGCCATGCTCCCACCCAAATCATCTGGCTAATAACGTGCGCCGGCACTGCTTTCCCGTACATGCATGCGACCATGATGATACTCCTCCTAGCTTGGTAGCTTTCATTAGCGGATCGGCGATCGTGGTTTGCAGATACGATGCAGATCAGTTACGGCTCGAACAGGCTCATATCGCTCTAACCCGGGTTAGCTACTTGATTATAAACTGGGACAGATTAATCGAGTATAGCTGTACGTACCAGATGGACTCGGATCTCGCACAGATGTATGCATGTGTTCCTTTTCTGTACGGACACCCTTGCTCGCACACCCGGTGAACGAACTTTCCGCCTGCACATCACGCCTTACTGAGAATTATGTGTCCATATCAGATATTTAATGACGTGAAAGAAAAGAGAGAGATGAGAAATTTGTATGATGTGAAAGATTTTTTGATAGAAATAGAACATAGACGCATCCTCGAAATCAATCTCTTACTAGATACCAATATACCAGTAATAAACACTGTGATCTTTGTGGACGCTAACTTGTTCGTTAAAACACTCGTGTGGAAGATGAAGAAACCAGCGATTAATTGAGAGCCTGTTTCTTTTTACTTAACTTTGCCATTCTCTTTTCGCATAGTATAAGCTAAATACCCGTTATTATCTTGTATAATAGTAGGACCCGGTCTGTTCTCGGTCGTATGCAAGAAAGACACAAATTGGTCCGAAAACTTTTGCAGTGAATAGTGGACAGAATTGCTTATATATGGCAGATGTGTACATGCTACTTAAATTCTAAACGTCAGCATATAGCAGCTGCTCGCCGAGAGTCAGCCGTTCGACATGCATGCACAAGAAGGACGTGGTGACGAGGGCAAATCACCTGCGCGTATGCGTTTGTACACGGATCTATATTATCTATCTACTATTTATCTCTATTCTCTATTCTATCTCTTCGTATTATATTATAGTATTATCTATATTATATTATATTATACTATATGTCTAGGGGATCAATATAGGAGCATATGAATCCGTTGGATCTTCTAAATCGACAGCTTAGATTTAACGGATATATTCTAGAATTATGTGGCGGACATATATGCCTTCGATCTTGCAAACGGACCGGCCATATTTCAAGGTTGCGATGGGCCATCTCCGCCCTACCCTCCTAGCTCGAGAGAGAGAATTCATCATGCAGCTATATATGCTCTAGAATTTCGGTCAGTATCTAGCGGGCGGATCTAGCAGCCAATGAAGAGCCATAGAGCCCACATGTGAGAGAGTACATGCAACATCTTGTATAACAACACCAAAACATATTTGTGCGAGAGAGAGCATGCATGCAGCAGGTGGAACTAATATTACGATGCATGGATGATCATGGCGCATCTAACCTCGGTAAAAGCGTAAAATCCTGACTCCTCTATCCACAAATGTAAGACGTGTACAGAATTTTTTAGTTCACTTTGATCACATTAAGCCATAATATTGAATATATAATACAAAAGTAATACCATTTGAAAATACATTTGAATATGAATCTAATGATACCACTACTATGTCATATATTCAATGTATTGGTTTAATTATTGGTCAAAATTGAATCTAAAATTTATGTGCACGCTCACATTTGTGGACAGAGGGAGTAAATCTAGAAAAATTATTATCTACCAACTCGATCTAGGAATATAAAACATATTTGATTAGTTAACAAAATATAACATAGTTTTGATTAGTTAAGATACAGTTTGATCAATAATTACTCTATTAATATATGATTTATATGACACATAATTAAATTATAAGTAAGTACTTTTAAATATGAATCTAATGATATTAATTTTATGCCACATAAATCACGTATAATAAATAATTATTGATCCAAACCTTATCTTAATCAATTAAAATACGTCTTATATTTCTAGACAAAAGTAGTATAAAACTGTAATATCAGTTAATTACACAACCGAAATAATACGAGTAGCTTCCTGTCCTATGAATCTGTTCCCGTAAAATTCCGGTATTCTCTTTCTTTTCGCACTATAAAAATTCGGTCTTCCAAACAATGCCGGGGTGATTTCTTACGATAACCCTCTGTTTGTAATAATAACCCATCAATAAAGTATATTGACGGAAAGCTATAATTTATTATCGTTCTTGCTGGGACTTTCACATCTTGTACAGACGTCATTAACGTTGACTGTCACGGCAACAAAAAGAAAGTTGTTGTGATTCTTCATTTATGTGTAGGACCAATGATTTGGTAGCAATGTTGTTCACCAAAAGAAAATCATGGGAGATTACTGGTGCCAACTCGGTTAATTTTTTATCTTGACTGTTAGTGCCGCCTTTGTACCTAGGTTAGTCGATCCTATAAGCCAACAGAATCGATACGAGAACTCACTAGGCAATTTTTACCATACTCCGAGTTAAAGCAAATTTGACCGAACTAGACATCCATATATTCGTAGACGCATATGCAAGATTTATTTTCTGCCACATAGGTCCCACACGAAATGATGGTAAGATTTCCTTATGCTAACCAAGTTGTGGCATCAATTTTGATGACATAGTCCTTATTAGATGTTTAATTCTAGCAAAAGAAAGAAAGAGCGACGAATATTGACACCTAAATATAACTAAAATATTGAAAACCTAAGAATAGGCCAAAAATGTCTTTTGTCTTGACGTGTAAAGTATATACAAACTACTACTCAAATTCCACTCAAATTCAATGATTTTTAGGGTGTATTTGATCACATACCTAGAATTCAGAGTATGTGAGTTATATATGTATATATATCTAGATAGATATATTGGGTATGTACCTATAATATACCCTAAAATCTTTGAGTTCAAGTGAATTTTTTGAAAGGTATATATTTCATCTAATTATTATAGTCGGATATATACCCAAATTTGAAAAATATACCTAAACTTGACTTGATTTTATGAATTTTAAAACCATGGAGCCTAGGCTCCATGGAGCCCCAAGCCGGCTTTCAATTATACTATATATATATATATATATCTTTAACTAATTCTGAAACCGTTTATTTCATGGTCGGCTCTGCAGGGTAATTAGTTTGATTTCAGCCAATCAATACACATGCCAGGTTCCTATAGAAAATACACATGCCAGGTTGTCAGGACCGTCACCATGCAGCATTATTTCAACTTTGTCAGTACTGGCTATTGCATGAATACGGATTGGGTAGTCGAGTCGAGTTGGCATTGGTCGCATAAGATGTACTAGTAGTATCACGTAGCTACATGAACACACATGCATGCATTTTCCGTTTTAATATTTCTTCTGAAGGCATATGAGATTAATAACAAAATGTCCCACATGTGACATGCCTACGTGTGATTCGCGACCGCCGGATTAAGCATCGGATGGTTATGACGGGGCCAACGAGATGATTGTGATTTCTCGTTAGACATTCGAGGGCGTCGATTTCTCTGTTAGCCTTGAGCTCTCCGCCGTTGGCTCTTCGTCGTGCACCGCCCCTAATGAAGGAAGAAAGTTTGAAGAAGAGGAAGTCTTATTGATCTCCTTGTATGCTCCACGTACGGAAGTCATCATTATGTTGCATCAGGATCAACATTCGGACGGCAGAGATGGTCCCACGATGGAATAATTCGGATGCTGGCCCACATGGCTTCTGTGCAGCCCACTACGACTACACTCTCCGAGCCTACCTGACAGTGGCGCCTAAAGGTCGTAACTCGTAGCCGGAGAGAGAAACGACGCCACCACCACTTGAGCTCCAGCACTCCATTTCCTCTTGGCATGCGTACGGCCACATCAACGAGCTGCATGGCGCTCCGAGTTCTAATTAAAGCAGTACTTTTACTACTCATAATTCACTCTATTGCCTTCTTAATTCACCTCCTCTTTTTGGGAATAATGCCGCGTTCCGAATATCGACATGGTATGCAACACGACTTTGATCTTTTAAAAAAATTATACTCCCTCCAAAATGTAAGGCACGCTAGACATTTCATGATTTACAAATAGTCTATATATGTTAGTTATATGACATAAAATAATATCATTAGAAATACTTTTTGTAAGACAGTTTTCATTGAATGAGAAAAATATTTTTGTCACACAAAATATTTTCATAGCACAAATTTGGTTCAAAATTTGTTGCATACATCTTAAAATGTTTTTTCATACAGAAATATTGATCTAATACAAAAATCGAATGTCAGATCCCTAGTCCTACCCTTTCTTTTTCTCTTTTCTTTCCACTGGGACTCTCAGCATCATAGAATAATTTCATTGCACAAACAAAAGCTGTGCAGAATCACTAGATGGCGAGGGGCCATTGCCGGCGCGAGGGACGGGGCACTACCGGTTGGGCAGAGATAACAAGCGGGTAAACACCACGAGGATGATGAGACAATGCAGCAAGTGTATTTTTGGAGGCAGCAACCAACAAGAAGGAGAGTTTGCAGCCATAGAGAAAGAGAGAGTCAGACGTGGAATAACAGACAGCATCACCGCCAACTCAAATGTCTATAAGTACAGATTCTTGACAGTTTTTAGCCGAAGAGGTTTACTAGCGTTTATAGTAGTAGGGTGGTGTTGGAAGGTGGGTATGGCCATGAAGCAGTTTTTTCCATATGTAGTAGGATGTCTTTGTGCCTACTGCCATTCATCTAGCTTTGAGATTTGTGTTGGACACTTTATGCTTCATTCATATTACAACATCTTATTATAACTTCAACACTACCTAGTACCAAAATGCACATGGCACACTGTCAACCCCCTCCCCCAAATGTACCTATCCCTCTTCCCTCTCCCTCTCCCTCCCTCACAGCTCACCCCCGAGACCCTCGTCGGCCGGCGAGTTCCACCCCCACCCCACCCACCTACCCGGGAACTCCAATGGCAATGAGACCCGCCGCACCTAACCTTGCTATGAGAGCTTGCTCATCATCAAGGAGGGGCGGGACAGGGTGGGCTTCATCTTGGCCATTCACTACTCCATCCTCAAGCTCAGTGCCCCCATCCCTTCCTCCCGAGCTCCGTCGGCCTGGACATTTGGCGTTGCCGGCTCTATTCATCAACGAGGAGGCCTACAATGCGTGAGGTCATAGTCGCATGACTGGTTCTGTTGTTCCATTTTTCTATATGTTCTTTCATATTTCTTGGAGTTCTCTTGATGATGAAATTGGTGATATCACTATGTAGCCAATGTTCCAGATCTGGTTCTTAAAATCTTTTTGTTTAGATCCGAATCATGGATTTAATTGTTTTTTGTTCCAGGCTGAGTGTTTGAACCATGCGTCGGTTGCAAAGGAAGAAGCATTGTATCCACTGAAAAAATGTGTGTCTATGCTTTTGCTCATGAGTTGTGAAACAATGGTGCTCGAAACCGATTCAATTTGGCATGTGTGTGTCATGAAAATGGTTCTGTTTAAACATATCCTATGCATTCTCACTGAATGGTAGAACTTTTTAAGTTGAACTACTAGTGAAATTTAATCATGAGTGGGAAGAAAACTGAATCATGTTCAGAATTTTTTATTTCTTCTTGATTACACGCTGAACAAACTAAACTCATGAACACAAGGAAAAATCATGAACATAAAAATTCAAGTAAGTGAGGCACTTTACTAGAGAGAGAGGAGGACACTGGACAAATGAGAGACTATGGAGTTATGTGGGGTTGTTTTTGATAAGATGCCGTCACAAATCTTGATTGTAGGACGAACATTTGGATAAGCCCGAGACCGTCTCCAACTATTCAGCCCAGAGACGTCCAACTATTTATGAAAATGTGTTTCCAGTATGGCCGGAGTTGGAGAAGCAGTAGTCATCGGCGTGGGTGTGGGCACAGGCAGCAGCAGGGGAGACGATGACGTCTGAGAGGCCCGGAAGAGTAGTGATGTGTAGTCAGAGTAAGATCCAATTTAATAGTAATAAATAGGTGGATAGATCATGATCCAGCTGTGCGAAAAAGGAAAAATCGACTAACTGATGGGCAAAATAAAAAATAGGTAGCTGCTATTGCTCAGACTCGATTGAGATTTAAGAAATCTCAGTCGTACTTCAACCTCAGGCGACGGCGCGAGATTAGGGGTCGCCGAGCGGAGCCCGGGCGACGACGCGGAGCGGCGGTTTCGCGCGTGCGGAGGAGAGGCCGAATCACCGACGCCGACGAGCTGCGTGTTAGGGTACCACCGAGCCGGAGCCGGCGATGACGCCGAGCGGCGGCGCCGTGCGGATGCGAGGCCGACGACGAGAATCACCGGAGAGGCCGCCGGCGTTAGGGTTAGGTGTGAGGGCGCGGAGGCGTAGCCGGATTCACCGCCGGCCGCGTTTAGAGGAGATGCCTGATCCGGCGGTAGCGGCCGCCGGACAGAGCGTCGGGAAGAGAAGAGGCGAGGCGGAGGTGGTCGGGAGAGAGAGAGCAAGGCGGAGGTGTCGGGAGAAGAAGACGGTCGCGAGTTAGGAGACGATCCCGTGGCCGTTAGATCTCGATCCAACGATCCAAAACAAATCGACTGAGATTTAAGAAAATCTCAGGCCTAAACAATCTAGTTAAAAAAAAAGTAATTTTTGTTAGCCTCCTATTCACCCCCCTCTAGTCGGCATCTGAGGTCCTTTCACCCATGCGTCACCTCCATCTACCTCATCTCTCCTCTTCTCCCTCCTATATAGCCCGAGCTCCCTGCCTGCTACTCTCTTCCCTCCTGCTGTAGCACCATGCCACATAACCCTCTCCAACAGCATTTGGTACCTACCACTACAGCACGCAGCACCTACCCCTTTGACTCACTGAAAGTGCATCCACTCCCATGGAGCTTGGGAGGATGGCTATCTTGCCCCAGAGTTTGGTTTTGATGGTTATTGGCAATCCTCACCTGTGTCTAATGTTTGCAATGAGTGTGAACAGGGATTAGATGGACAGGTGAAAGCTGAAGTGAGACAACTGTTGATGATGAGCCCTAAAAAGAGCAAGGAACTGGGAAGGTCAGAAGGACCAGCTGAGCTAGGCTCCTGAGGCACAGTTGTGAAGAAGCCGAGGCTGTGCTCGAGGGCAAGCGAGGTGATGGTTGCTTGATGGAGTTCAAGGGCCGTGAATACAAGCTTGATAAGTCCTGGAGGAGCTAGGAAGCTGGTGGATCTGGACCAAGGGTTCGCTGTGCGTCTACAAGGGCAGTCATCTTCGGTGAAGAAGCTTGGAACCAGTGCCAAGGGTCTGAGCGAGCTGGACAGGGACTGTGGCGAGGCCATTGCTCTCTGTTCAGTTTTAGGCTTGTAGTGAGCCGGCTAGAGTTGTGCTCAGGTGCTGCCTGAGGCAACCAAGTCCACCTGAGTTTGGCATCTGAGACTCAGGTGGGTAGCTCAGCCGCGGCTAGTAGGTTACCAGAGGTGCATGTTAGCTGAGTCTCAGACAGGTTAGGTCTGGTGGCTCTTTATCTAACGTGGCATGAGGATAACGGCTAGCTGCCAGGGACCCTATAAATAGGGAACCTGGGGAGGTTTTCAACCTCAACCTTTACCTAACCTTTGCCTCTAACCCGAAAGCAACCTGTTGAGCAAGAGAGAGCTCTAGGTCTCCAAGTAAGTGTTGCCTGCGTGCATCCATCATGAGAGAGAGTTGCTTAGTGCTTCAGGTGTAGCATTCGAGGTATTGGTTCCTCCAAGAGTGGGAGTGCTCTTGGAGTTGGTGAGCAAGCCAAGTCTTGTGTGGCTGTCACCAAGAGTCTGTGAAGGCGATTTGGGTCTGCCTGTCTTGCTGCGACAAGATCAAAAGGATTCCACACAAGAAAGGTACTCGAGGAAAGAGCACGGTTTGGTGCCGGCTGTGAGAACAGCTTCCCCAACGGAGACGTACTGCTTCGCAAGAAGTAGGAACTTCGGTAAAACAAATCATTGTGTGCTTTACTTTCTATCTTGTGATCTGCTCTTATTTATTCTGATATCTATGCATGCTTAGATCACTAGAGCACCTTTATCTGTTGCACACTAACTGAGTTTCCTCACCTGAGACTCAGTTAGCTCTTGCTAAAAAAATTAGGACCTTTCCTGTTCACGTCATCTGATGCACTCACCTGACTCTCACACCTGAGACTCAGTTAGCTCTGTGTATAACTTGTTTTACATCAGCTGAGTTTGCTATCTGAGTGTCTGGTGTTTATCTGATATATCTTGCTGAGTCTCAGTTACCTGCATCAGTTGCATATATTCTCTCTAGGATTGACCTATCTCCAGAAGAGAAACCCATTAGGCATTTTAATTTCTAGAGCCGACCTATTCACCCCCCCTCTAGTCGACTCCTGAGATCCCTTTCACTCACCTTCCCCATCTTCTACCCGAGCAGCACCACTCCTTATGCTCCTCTCTGTTCCTTGAGCCAAGCTACCCATTCACCCCACGTCTCCTCCATTCCTTCCCTCACTCTCAAGCTTCCCCCTGTCTCCTTCCCCGAGCTCCCATCTTCTGGACTCTGCCCCATGGGAACCGAGCACACCCATCTTCCTTCGCTTCCCCATGCCGAGCTATCCTCTTCCATTCTTCCCACGAGCTCCCCACTGCCACTGGCTGAGCTGCCCCAATCTCTTCTCGGAAGCTCTCTCCCCCGTCCTTAGACTTCTTTCCTTCCGCAAGCACTCCCAAGCTGCCCCACGGCCCCGCACCTCCATTGCTCAACCTCCCGAGCTCGACTTCCTCGCCCCTGGGGCAACAACCGCCCTTTTCTCTGAGCCCTGATCACCCCGACGAGTCCTCGCTGCTTCCTAGCTCCTCTACTGCCCTGGCTCCTTCGATTCCTATGAACTCGAGCTACTCCCCTCTCCTCTCACCTCCAGCCCGAACTGCAGCTACAGCCGAGCTTGCTCCCCTTCCTGGTTCCTCCTCTCTCCTCTAACTCTCTGCCATTGCATAGGGCGCCGCCTGCACCATTGATGCCACCTTGGCCCTGGATCCGCCACAGCCGGCCACCGCGAGCTCCCCAAATGCCACGGCAGCGTTTGGATCTGTCGCCAGCGTGAAGCTCCCCAATTTGACCACCTGCGCCATGCCATCTCCCTCCTCTGCCCGCCGCTGCAAACCCCCGTTCGCCACCGAGGACCATCTGGGCCGCTGCTGGACAAGCCGTCATCCCAAGCTGCCATGAGATCCATCCCATTCCTCGCCGCCGGTCCCGATATCAACGGCATCCACAGGGCCATTTCCCAGGTCCTGCCGACCTCTCCTCAGTGGTCATCACCGCACCCCACCACTCGGCTGCTGCCTGCGAACGCGTTGGGGTAAGTCCCGAAATTCTCTCCATTAATCCCTCAGCTCGACACCACCGCCTCCTCTGTTCGGGACTCCAACAAGGACGTGCCTCCAGCAACCGCCCGAGCCACCGACGTTGAAAATGCATTCGCTGTCTCCTCCTAAAACCGAAGGTATTGATCGCAGCTCCTAGCTACCTCTAATTTAGCCGCGATTTCTCGCCGTAGTTATCACCGGAGCTGCCGCTGTCGTCGTGATCCCTTGCTGGAACCTTCGCTCACGCGCACGCTGTTGCTCCGTCACCGACAGGTGGACCCGCGAAGGAAATATAATGCGTGCGTACCGATTCAGGCTGAGCTGCTGGTAAACGGGACCCACATGTCAGATTAAGTGGAGGCGCTCCCCTGTATCCCTGTTTCTTTTAACAGAAAGCGCCATTTCCCCGGTGTGTCTTCGACATCACCCGAACCGACCCGGTTCTTCAGTCCAGAACCCTTTTTAATCTTCCAGAGGCCGGTTCACCTAGCTCTAGACCGGTTCTTGCACCAAACCCAACGGTTCTAGATCCATAAAAATATTCTCTAACTCTTGATTCAAACCAAATTCGAAAATATAAAATTAAGTTTAAATAACAGAGGGGAAATTATTCATAGCTATTTTTGCAATATATGTTCCATAGGCAAAAATTGTATTTGTTTTAAGATTAGAAATATTTTAATATTTAATTTCTTTTATATTAAAAGTAAGGGAAGATAAGGTTTTCCATTGGATATCAAATGTCTCCTAAAGTGATATATACATGTTTTCACATATTTTAAGTAGGTCCAGAATTTCACATATGTCATCCAAACCTCTAACTAATGTTTACCACTCTCTAAACTCAGTTGATATAAAAGGAGCTAAGAAAGATTAAATGCTAATAAATTCCTAACCATAAGAACCCTAATGCGATAGTACACCCTCTGGTGGATATCTCACGTCAAATAACCTAAAAGCCTCCGTGTCAACTTTCTAATAGCTTTCCGAAATTGGTAGCTACCCAAATCAGCCATGAAGGTGATTGGATGTTCCATTTGTGTATTTGGTGTTATTTGGATTTCTACTTGCACCGTGATTTATTCGATGTCTTGTAACGTGTAGTTCCAACGTTACGACGAATCGAGCAGAGGATTTTGGATGATCGTCGTAACAAGCTCGAGATCCGGCCAATACCGCCAGGCAAGCATTCCCACCTTGATCATGTTGAATCACATATGTGTGAAAACTTAATTACTTTGTTTGCAACTCTGCATGCTATGTGGGTATGAATGATATTTTATGCTTGACCTAGCTACACCAGGTAGTGGCATATGACTTAGGTCCGGCAAATCAATCCTTATAACCCTAGCAATACTAGCCGGTCATCGTACGACCAGCAAAAGTATTAGGAATATAGGCGATAGCCATGCTTAGCCCTGCTATAGAGAAAAACATATTTTTGTCCGATCCACGTGAACTACCCCTTTGGATATGGGATTAAAACCCTCGGGAAGGCGTGTACCTTCCGAGGTGACTCTTTGAAAGTATTATTTGTCAAAATCCTAAATAAAATGGAGGATGATTTTCATTCAGGTGAGAATAGTAAGTGGTGATCGGAAGAATGGTTGTAGCATGTAGTGACATGGCTAAGAGGTGATGATATGCAGTCTTGCTCGAATCAGTTAAGGACTGAGCCTAAGTGCCTGTACATCCACATGTCCTTTATGGGAAGGACTCGACTAAATACCCCGTCAAGTATTAGTGCCTGGACCCGTGGGCAGTAAGAAGAGTATACTAGGTAGATTGGCATCGCTAGAGGATCTCCACGGGATTACGTGGGTAGAGGTTCCCTGGTGGACCTCCACGTGATATGTGGGTAGAGGTTCGACACAAAGATAAGTCCACCTTAGGTTGTGGGGTCGGGCATCGCCGAGCACAAGCGAGGACTGGGTATATCTTATCTAGCGGGTCCAGCTCTGGTACAAAAATGGGTGAAAAGTCTCATTGTAATAACCTTGTTAATACACCTCGTAAAGTGTATCCGTTAGTACTCGGCAATAAGGGGGACTTACATCTTGTGGGTAAAGCCGTACAACCTCTGCAGAGTGTTAAAATCTATTCGAATAGCCGCGTCCTCGGTCATGGACACAACTTGGAAAGGCCACACACTAGTTAGACTAAGTTTTGGTTATGAAATATGGGAATGGGATTAAGGACGTGGGCATGATGTGTCCACAGTGTGCAGTTTGAGCTATAGGCTGGTAGAAAGGAACTGCAGAAATGAAACCTAGCTCGTGCTGCAGGGCGGTAGCACGGGTAGGCTTAAGGACTGTCTGAGGTGATACACGGGTTATCGGTCTCTAGTTGATGATTGTTAAAATGTAACTTCTAGAACCAGGTACTAACCCGTCAGAGACGGGCTTGCTTTCCGAAATGCTTTTGAATATATTACTATCGTATTTCAAATGAAAGCTTACTTTTCCGCTCAACTTTCAACTTAGGGTAGAGCCTTTTATTGAACAACTCTTGCATCAAAATATGTCCGTTATACTCATCCTGCGGGGTGCATGCGAGTACATTCCATGTACTCACCTGGCTTGTTGATTTGGCTAGACGGAAGCGAAGTCGACACCGAAGAAACGATTATGTTCACGAAAGCTAGGGCGTAACCCCAGTCAGTTGCCTGTCGGGTATGGCATATTGATGGGCCATTACTATCGTATTTCAAATGAAAACTTACTTTTCTGCTCAACTTTTAACTTAGGGTAGAGCCTTTTATTGAACAACTCTTGCATCAAAATATGTCCGTTATACTCATCCGGCGAGATGCTTGCGAGTACATTCCATGTACTCACCTGGCTTGTTGATTTGGCTAGACGGAAGCAAAGTCAACACCGAAGAAACGATTATGTTCACGAAAGCTAGGGCGTAACCCCAGTTAGTTGCCTGTCGGGTATGGCATATTGATGGGCCACACCACCGCTTGATTTCCGCTGCAAGTTTATAGCCGCTGGGCTACAGGTAAAGGACCCCGGCCTGATGGTCTATTTATATCTCCGATACTGAAATATGCATGTATGACAATGATATTCAGGTCAACTTGTGGGTACCGGCTACTGATCATGGGACCGGTACAGTAAACACAAGGGATTATCCGGTCTTAAAACCAGGTACGCCACAATTTTGCCACAGGATTTCCCGACATCTTTTCATCAAGGGACCTATTTCCTCTCCTTAATGTCTCGAATAGATCCTCGAAGATGTAATTATCCTCTATGAGTGTTGATGCAAAATTCGACTTGTATCCTTTCTTAGTGTGGGATTCCATAGTGGATCGTTGTTTATTTGGAACATGCACTTTCACAGTGTGTCCAAGTCTTCGAATGTTAAAACTCAAGGTTGCATTCCACGCATTAGATCATAAGGTAAAGTGATATTTTATGTAAGTAATCTAGAATTGATGAGAGTTGCTGTGTACAAGATTGCATGTATTTAACATAACATCGATACATGAATCTTCATGATCAATATTTTGCAAGTCCATTCTTCATGTGAAAATGTGATAGCCATTCCTTAATGCGCAAATATAGCATACAAAGTTTCTTGACTTCTCAGTAATTGTTATGTTTTTCTCATTATTGCAAGAAAAGGATGTTGTGCGCACTTCATGTGGTGCAGCTGTATAGGTATGCTACACAAGTTCTATATTAAAAAATTGAATTCAACAAATATGCAGTAGAGGAAGAAGCAACATAACAAAACTTTAATAATAGAACCTGACTTATTATAAATATTGATTATATAAGTCTACATGTACACATCGAACTTAAGAATATTCACTCTCATAGAGTTTACACACCATATTTGTTGTTCTAATGCAAAACCAATATAGGAATATCTGATAAAATTTATTAAATCGCACAGGTACTTAAACTGATTCGGAGAAGTATGCATTAATCACTTCTTGAATCCGAGCATCTATGGGCTTCAATGCATGGGTAGGCGTTGCTTTAGGGAGTGCGGCCATCTCCCACTCAAGGGTGACGATGGTCATCTCAATATCCAGGTGATCAATATAGTCAATGTTCATAGGGGTCCCAGTTTTCTCTTCATGAGTTCCTTCCAGAGAAGTGCTTCCTGCTCTATATCTATCTCCTTAGTGATAGTAAAGTGACCCTGCATCTTCTTCTGGTCCCAGTTCTTTTGATGGGAAGCTTTGATAAGGTGCTTGGTGTAAGAACCTGGTTTCAACTACCAGATCTCCCTTGTGTACATTCTCGTCAGTCCCAGGATCATGCTGACGGTACACAAGCGAAATAAATAACATTACATGCATTCAAGATAAAACATAGTTTGAGTACAATATGCCACATGGCTTACAAAGTACTATGTCTTAACGACATTTATTACATCAGAGGCAAAACAGCGGAAATAAAAGCGAAGCGGCTCCATCCGTGCCACAGGCAAATTGACGGAAGCCCACGCGACCTATTCTTCAGGATCATCATAGAAGAAGTCCTCATCGGCTCCTTCTTCAGCATACTCATCTGCACACCACCATGAAACACATGCACGATGAGTACTTCGCGTACTCAGCAAGCCACCTGGCAGCAGATGGTCCTACCGAACTATATGCAAGCCCTCAAGGAAGGTTTTAGGGCTTAGTTGCGTAAAGCAATCTTTTAGTTGAATTACTTTTAATAGATTCGAAGGCATTGTTTTGATGTAAAACAGTTTTATTAACAGGGGTATTTTCCAGCGTGTGGTCCTCGACCAACACCTTCGAGCAAGGAACTCCTGTCTTAGCTCGGCCATAGGTTTCATCAGCATAGGGGTAGAGGGAAGTAGCAAGGGGGAGAGGGACATGTCCTTTTCATCCAGAATGAGTCATGTGCTGTCCATAACCGTGGACACGGCTAATCGATTAGTTTTAACTCTGCAGAGTGTGTACACTTTACCCACACGACACAATCTCGTCTTGTTGCCACTGGCCGTCGCCAGCATAGTACACACCCATCGGTGTACCGGCAGGGAGATTGTGACGAGGTCTTTTAGCTAGATCCCCCTAAGGTGTGACATGCCCACCGGGTCTGGCTCGGAGTCGAGAGTACATCCCCGCACTCTGTTCCCCCCATCTGTGCCGAGGGTCCTCGTCGCTACGTCCACCCCTTCTGCGGTACGGCAACATCGGCACCAAAGACTGACTAACCTACTTGACCAAGCCATTGCCCATTTAGCGTGTGGTTGCACTGTGGTCACAATTTCTCCAACTTCAAGACTTCGGCCTTATGCGGTACGGACGACCAATGGTTCCTTTCAACCGGCCTTGTGCGGGTAGGACAACCATATGCTCCTTCATCACATCATCCAGCTGTCGCCCGCACCATATTAGATGGTAAGTTTCACCCAGAGTAGAATAGGAGGAATAGAGAGAGAGGGAACACATCGGGCACCCGGCCCTAGCTCAGCGAGCTCAACAAGTTTCAACAAGGATCATCGATCCGATATTCATTCCTCCGAGGAGGCAATTCAAAAATAACCTAGGGATATAATTGAGCATGGCTAAGCATTTCTACTCTATTCAGAATAAAACCTACTAAACTACTCAGGGTATCAAGATAAAAGGGCGACAAGCGGACATGGTAAAAGTGTGTCAATCGACACGCTAGCTACTGAATTAAAAACAGCATGCATGTTTGTAAATAACAAAATATAATGAATTCAAAAATATGGGATCAAATATGATCAAGAAAAGATGGCATGCCTTCGTTGTAGTATTCCCCTTCTTCGGCTGCTTCAGGCACCGGGTCGGTCTCTTCACTCCCTATTGACGCAACGCAACGAGCAAAATAAATAAACATCGACTTCAAAAGACACTCCGAAAAGCAACACGAGGGAAGCACGACGAAAGTAAGATGAGGTGGAAAGGATCGATGGCGCGATAGCGTCATCGCGAAGAAAGAATGGTCTTCTAGGGTCGGCCATAACCATATACACATATATATATATAGCATATATCCCTTACCGGGTATATTTAATAGATAGTTAAAATATATACACACATACACCTTAACATGCTAGTAATCATAATAACTGGACAAACAATTCACAATTAACCACAAATAAATATTTAGGTGAAACCTAAATATTTATTATGGTTAACAACAGTAAGAAAATAGATTATCAACATTTAACTAGATTTACATATGCTTTTCTAATATTTTTAAAGACTAGTAATTAAGCTAAATTATATTCTCTACTCTTAACATGTACTAACTAAGCATGATACAACTTGGAACATGTTAACAGTACTGGAACAGTACCAATAATGATTTAAAACCAATTTCTAATCTGAACATTATTTAATTAAAACATTTTCTAGCATTTCTAGTGTAACGAATAAGTAGAAAATTACAATTATCATCAATAAATCATACCATTTGACTAACATGTTCTAATACTAATTCCAGAGACATTTCATAATTACATGTGTTCTGGAAATATAATTTAAGCAATTATAAATATTAATCTAAGCATGAAAACTACCTTAAAAGTACAGTAAAACATTAATTAATTAAGCAAATTGGGTTTTCATGACTTGACAACATTCTCATAACATTATCAGATTTACTTGGTACTGAACATGAATTTTTATTAGCTATAACAGATTTATAAAGGACTTATTACTAGAAACAGCATTTAAATAATAATTTTAAATAGATCTAGAACACTTTTTGATTTCTATAGCTTTAACCTTTGTAGATAAAATATTTTAATTTACATGGTAAATGAGTTCTAGAGTTCTCTGATCCTAGGAAAAAATTGGATAAAAATAACAGAGAATATTTCTATTTTTAATAAATGAAACAGAGCTTATTTTAATTCTCGGAAATTCTACACATGTTCAAAAATCATGAAAATTTTCAGAACTACTCCTTAGCATACTAATGATCTACAGAAAAAGATTCATCTCAAAATAATGAATCAGTACAAAGATATTACGAAATTTGCTCAAATTTCATACTAAATTAAATATATTTCAAAATCCGACGGTCGGATTAAAAATCCGATTACACCATTGGATTCGTGGGGTTCTAAGGATTCCATTTTAATCCTAAGATCACAGATCGGACAAGAATTGGTTGGAGACAAAAATAGTGGGCAGAGAGCTATCCTAGGGTTTACTGTTCACGTGCAAGCACTGTAGCACGAGTACTGTAGCAGTACATTGGAGATGAAATCAAAACATAGATGCACAAGATGGATAGATATAGACCAAAATTGGTTGAGGGGTTTTGATCTACGGGATTGGTGGGGATATATTCCGGTGTTGGGATGGGAGAGAAGCTCACCGAGCGCGACGAAAACACGGAGAGAAAAGCTCGCCGGAGTTGGGGAGAAGGTCACCGGAGTTGGAGAAGATGCTGGCGGTTCGGTTGATGTAGTGGACGAAGCTCGCGTTTTGTTGGAGGAGAAGGTGCGCGCCGGCGTAGGGAAGCTCCTCGTGGTAGCACCTCGGTGTGGGGGTCGTCGGTGTGGCCGGAATTGCTCGCCGGAGCTCCGCCGGAGTTGGGGAAGAAGAGAGAAGGTGGAAGAAATTGGAGAGGAAATCAAAGAGGAGAAATATGGGGAAGGGGTCTCTTTTTATAGAGGAGGATTGGGAGAGGAAGAGGCAGCACTGATTAAATGCAATTAGGGCCGGATTAAAGATACACAAATCACGGGATTTAATTTCCAAATGGAAGAACACGAACCAGCGGCGCGTTTCTCGCGTGCACGCGGCCACTCGGCCGCTGCCTGGACACGCGCAGGCACAGGAGCAAGGGAAACACGACCTGGGCCGGCCTAGGAAGCTGGCAGCCCAGCAGAGGAAATTGAGGCAGCCCAAGAAAAAAAATAAAAATAAAAAGAAAGAAGAGAGAGGCCCAAGAGGGGGAAAGAAGGCAGCCCAAGAGGGAGAATGGGGGTGGCCGGATGGGCCAGCCCAGGTGGGGGCGAAATGGGCCTTTGGCCCAGGTTTGAAAAAAAACTCATTTTCGAATTAAAATAAGTGCGGAAATTGAAAAGAGGGCTTTAAAAATAGCAAGAACTTCCTGAAAATCCCAGAAAAATTCCATAAAATCAATTTGAGTATGGGGAACTCAAGAAAAATACTTTTGAGGCAAATTTTCAAATGATGATCAATTTAAAAATCAAAAACACACTTTTTGCTCTCAAATTAATTCAAGGCCTTTGATTAATTTGAGATAAAAATCCAATAAAATATTTTTAACATATATTACATAGTTGCACATCCTTCTCTCTTTAAAAAAAAATTTCAAGCCCGCAAAATTGAGGATGTTACAACTCTACCCCCCTTACAAAGAATCTCGACCCCGAGATTCGAAGCTAGAGAACAAATCTGGAAACTCCTCCTTCAGGTCTTCTTCTCGTTCTCACGTTGCTTCTTCTTCGGAATGGTTGCTCCACTGAACTTTGCAAAACTTGATCACTTTACTTCTGGTGGTTCTTGCTTTCTCGTCCAGAATCTTGATTGGGTACTCCTCATATGCCAGATCATCCTGAACCTCAATATCCTCCAACGAAGCTTTCCAAACTTCTTCTTCTGGTTCCTTGAAGCACTTCTTCAACTGTGACACATGGAACACATTGTGCACATTGGATAACTTCTCCGGCAAGGCCAACTGATATGCAACCTCTCCACGACGGGCGGTTATCTCAAAGGGACCAATATAGCGAGGTGCTAGTTTGCCCTTGATTCCAAAACGATGCATCCCTCTGAGCGGGGATACCTTCAGATACACAGCATCACCTATCTTGAAACATATATCCTTGCGGTGCTTGTCCGAGTAACTTTTCTGTCTAGACTGTGCCACTTTCAATCTCTCCTGGATCACTTTTACTTGCTTATCAGCTTCCTCTAAAGCATCAGGCCCAAACACTTGCTTTTCACCAACTTCATGCCAATTCAAAGGGGTACGGCATTTACGTCCATATAGAGCTTCAAAAGGAGCCATTTGCAAACTGGCTTGATAACTGTTGTTATAGAAAAACTCAGCATAGGGTAAACTCTTATCCCAGCTTCGCTTGTACGTTAAAGCACATGCTCGAAGCATATCCTCCAAAATCTGATTTACTCGCTCAGCAGAGGGTACTTGTTCTTGATCGTCACTTCGTTAAGAGCTCGGTAGTCGACGCACATGCGCATGCTACCATCCTTCTTCTTCACAAACAAAACCGGTGCTCCCCAAGGCAAGGTACTCGGTCTGATATAACCCTTTTCTTCTAGCTCTTGAATTTGTTTCTTCATCTCGGCTAACTCATTAGCCGGCATCCGATACGGCCTCTTTGCAATCGGAGCAGTGCCTGGCACTAGCTCAATAGCAAACTCTATCTCTCGATCTGGCGGCAGACCTGGTAGCTCTTCTGGAAAAACATCTAGGTATTCATTCACCACCTTCACGTCTTCAACAGACAACTCCTTCAGACTATTCAACATGTGAACCTCCCCAAGATGAGATGAGAACTTTGACTTGAACTCCACGGTGATCCCTTCAGCATTGGTCAACACTATGGATCTATTAGCACAATCTATCTTTCCTTGGTGCTTACTCAACCAATTCATCCCTAGGATGACATCCAAGCCTTGAGAATCTAACAAGATAAGGTTTGCTAGAAACTCTACTCCTTCGATCACTATGATCACTTTAGGACATTTGAGTCCGGTTCTTAGCACACCCCTAGGTGATTGCACAACCATAGGCAAATTCAAAACTCCAACTTCAAAATGATGTTTTTCGGTAAAAGACTTTGCAATGAATGAATGCGAAGCTCCAGAATCAAATAGAACTGAACCATAACATGAGTTGATCGGAAACATACCCAGAACAACATCCGAAGCTTCCTGAGCTTGCTCTGCAGTGACATGGTTGACCCTTCCATGGCCAACTGCTCCTGGGGTGCGAGATGGGGCTCCTGGGGTTGGAAGCACTCCACGTCCTTGACCTGCTTGCGGCTTCTTGGCGGCTGATCCAAGGTTGAACTTCACTGGTGATGGTCCTACATTCCTTCTAGTAGGGCACACATTGGCAAAGTGTCCCTCTTGTCCACAGTTGAAACATGGCCTCCCTGCGGTGTTGGCTCTGAATCCTCCCACTTCAGCTCTGGGGGTCTGGTATGAGGTGCGGGGAACAAAATTGTTCGGCCTCGGCGGTCTTGGATTCTGCGTCTTGAAACCCTGATTCTGATTTGGCCTCCGGGGGGAACTGTCTGCACCAGAATGGCCCTGATAAGGTGCCTTGCGCTTGCGATGCTCCTCAAGCTCCTTCTTTGAATTCTCCTGGATAATTGCCTTGTTCACCAACTGTTGAAAAGTTGGGAAGTCATGAGCGACCAACCTATCCTTCAGCCATGAGTTCATCCCATTCAAGAACCTTGAGACTTTGTCCGCCGTTGTTGCAACATCAGCCTTTCCATAACGTGCCAATTGAGTAAAGTGACTCAAATATTCTGGCACCGACATCTTTCCCTGCTTCAACTCTAAGAACTCCTTTCTTTTCATCTCCATCACTCCGGAGGGAATATGGGCAATGCGAAAAGCTTCAGCAAACTGGTTCCATGAGATGCCCTGCGGGTCTTCATGAGCGGCACAATAATTCTCCCACCAATCTGTAGCCACACCCTTGAGCTGGTGTGCTGCGAACTTGACTCGATCGGGCCCGTTGCTATTGGCCAAGTTGAGCTTCCGCTCTATATCCTTCAGCCAATCGTCAGCATCCAAAGGGTCCGCTGAACCTTCAAATGTTGGAGGCTTCGTCCTCATAAACTCCGCTAAGTCAGACTGGGGTTGAAAGCCTTGATTCTGGTTTGCCATCTGAGCTGCCATCTGCTGCAAAATCTGAGTCTGCATGAATAGGAGTTGCTCTAGGTTTGGCATCTGTGGTGGGGGTGGTGGTGGCGGCATGAACTGCTCTTCTTCATGAACTGGCTCTTCTTCTTCTTTTTCATCCCCAAGATACACAATCTCCTCATTGATTGGCTCTTCGACAGGCTGACCTCTTCCACGACCACGGCCTCCATGACCTCGGCCTCGGCCTCGGCCTCGACCTCCACCGCGGTCTCCACGTGGCGCATCCATCCTGCTTGCAGCTTCAAGATCAGAATAGACGAGAGGGAAAACAACTTAACCCTTAACCCTTAACCAGCACACATGGCAAAAGCAATAAGACTCAACTAAAATGCATTAATAGCAAAAGGTAACATATCGCTACACCACAACTTGCCGGTGTAGTCGATATCTCAGAGTTCATCACATCCAAAATAACTAACGTTTTATATTATTAAGGTCCTCAATCGTATGGATACTACGGTCTACTACCACTCAAAGAAAACCACCACCGCGACCTCCGCGGGGGTAAACACTGGGACCAGGGTAGTCCGCAGCTTGAGCGAAGGTCAAGGTGAACTTTGACTGCGCCGTGTCGTCGAGCGAACCCTCCGACTCCTCGAACTCAACCTCCATCGGCTCCTCCTCTGAAGACTCCACAAGGATGGGCTCCACAGCTGGCTGCACCTGTGGTACTGGGTCTACGGTTGGCTGCACTGGAGCTGGGTCTGCGACTGGCACCACTGGAGTCGGTGGAGGAAGCAGCTCCAAAGGCTCATCGAACCAGTTGATCTTGATCTGCACAGGGTGACGAGGCAAAGACTTGCGAGCTGTGCGCCTGATGCGAGGACCACGGGGCTGGGTCATGTCGACCTCTGGCGCCGGTACCCTGGGAATCTCTGGCTCCGGTACCTTGGGAATCTTCTCCTTGAGCATCTCGATCTCGTTAAGCCTCATCATCTTCTCCATCACTAGAGCATCGGCCTCGTACTTCAGATTCCCGGCACGGGTCTCTAGTGCCTGAATCAGCCTAGCCATCAAAGCAATGGTCTCGTCAGCCTCTCCAACAGTGCTACGCCCTGGACGGATCATGAAGTCGGTACTCCGCCTCGGAAAGAAACGGTATGGGGTGCCTGCCAAGTCCAGACGGTAGTAGTTTGCCACCGTAGCAAGTGCCTGCTGCGCTGCCTGCTCAACAGCGTCATCCCAACTGTTCCCCTTAACCGTGAACTCGATCAGCCTCCCTGCTGGCTCCTTGCGGGCTGGGATCTTGACGGTGACTGACCAATGGGACTCCCCGGTGGGAAGGGTGTACTCCTGGCCTGAGATGTCGATCTCCGTGAGGCCCACCTGCCTCATCATCCCACTGAGCAACTCGCCGAAGGGGGTTCTCCTCCGCAATGTTCGCTACGGTCCGGGCAGCCATCTATAACACAAGTTTGAAAAGGAGAAGCAAAAGTAAGTGACATTTCAAAAATTTGTATAAGATGGAGAAGCAAGAGCAAAAGAAACTTAGTAATTTTGCAATTAACATTTTTAGCAACATAGTCCTTAAGTCTATCCACTCTAAACTAAGGTCACGTGCCTAAGGTTAATGCATGCTCTGATACCACTTCTGTAAGAACCTGGTTTCAACTACCAGATCCCCCTTGTGTACATTCTCGTCAGTCCCAGGATCATGCTGACGGTGCACAAGCGAAATGAACAACATCACATGCATTAAAGATAAAACATAGTTTGAGTACAATATGCCACATGGCTTACAAAGTACTATGTCTTAACGACATTTATTACATCAGAGGCAAAACAGCGGAAATAAAAGCGAAGCGGCTCCATCCGTGCCGTAGGCAAATTGACGGAAGCCCACGCAACCTATTCTTCGGGATCATCATAGAAGAAGTCCTCATCGGCTCCTTCTTTAGCATACTCATCTGCACACTACCACGAAACACATGCACGATGAGTACTTCGCGTACTCAGCAAGCCACCTGGCAGCAGATGGTCCTACCGAACTATATGCAAGGCCTCAAGGAAGGTTTTAGGGCTTAGTTGCGTAAAGCAATCTTTTAGTTGAATTACTTTTAATAGATTCGAAGGCATTGTTTTGATGTAAAACAGTTTTATTAACAGGGGTATTTTCCAGCGTGTGGTCCTCGACCAACACCTTCGAGCAAGGAACTCCTGCCTTAGCTCGGCCATAGGTTTCATCAGCATAGGGGTAGAGGGAAGTAGCAAGGGGGAGAGGGACATGTCCTTTTCATCCGGAATGAGTCATGTGATGTCCATAACCGTGGACACGGCTAATCGATTAGTTTTAACTCTGCAGAGTGTGTACACTTTACCCACACGACACAATCTCGTCTTGTTGCCACTGGCCGTCGCCAGCATAGTACACACCCATCGGTGTACCGGTAGGGAGATTGTGACGAGGTCTTTTAGCTAGATCCCCCTAAGGTGTGACGTGCCCACCGGGTCTGGCCCGGAGTCGAGAGTACATCCCCGCACTCCGTTCTCCCCATCTGTGCCGAGGGTCCTCGTCGCTACGTCCACCCCTTCTGCGGTACGGCAACATCGGCACCAAAGGCTGACTAACCTACTTGACCAAGCCATTGCCCATTTAGCGTGTGGTTGCACTGTGGTCACAATTTCTCCAACTTCAAGACTTCGGCCTTATGCGGTACGGACGACCAATGGTTCCTTTCAACCGGTCTTCTGCGGGTAGGACAACCATATGCTCCTTCATCACATGATCCAGCTGTCGCCCGCATCATATTAGATGATAAGTTTCACCCAGAGTAGAATAGGAGGAATAGAGAGAGAGGGAAAACATCGGGCACCCGGCCCTAGCTCAGCGAGCTCAACAAGTTTCAACAAGGATCATCGATCCGATATTCATTCCTCCGAGGAGGCAATTCAAAAACAACCTAGGGATATAATTGAGCATGGCTAAGCATTTCTACTCTATTCAAAATAAAACCTACTAAACTACTCAGGGTATCAAGATAAAAGGGCGACAAGCGGACATGGTAAAAGTGTGTCAATCGACACGCTAGCTACTGAATTAAAAACAGCATGCTTGTTTGTAAATAACAAAATATAATGAATTCAAAAATATGGGATCAAATATGATCAAGAAAAGATGGCATGCCTTCGTTGTAGTATTCCCCTTCTTCGGCTGCTTCAGGCACCGGGTCGGTCTCTTCACTCCCTATTGACGCAACGCAACGAGCAAAATAAATAAACATCGACTTCAAAAGACACTCCGAAAAGCAACACGAGGGAAGCACGACGAAAGTAAGATGAGGTGGAAAGGATCGATGGCGCGATAGCGTCATCGCGAAGAAAGAATGGTCTTCTAGGGTCGGCCAAACCATATACACATATATATATAGCATATATCCCTTACCGGGTATATTTAATAGATAGTTAAAATATATACACACATACACCTTAACATGCTAGTAATCATAATAACTGGACAAACAATTCACAATTAACCACAAATAAATATTTAGGTGAAACCTAAATATTTATTATGGTTAACAACAGTAAGAAAATAGATTATCAACATTTAACTAGATTTACATATGCTTTTCTAATATTTTTAAAGACTAGTAATTAAGCTAAATTATATTCTCTACTCTTAACATGTACTAACTAAGCATGAAACAACTTGGAACATGTTAACAGTACTGGAACAGTACCAATAATGATTTAAAACCAATTTCTAATCTGAACATTATTTAATTAAAGCATTTTCTAGCATTTCTAGTGTAACGAATAAGTAGAAAATTACAATTATCATCAATAAATCATACCATTGGACTAACATGTTCTAATACTAATTCCAGAGACATTTCATAATTACATGTGTTCTGGAAATATAATTTAAGCAATTATAAATATTAATCTAAGCATGAAAACTACCCTAAAAGTACAGTAAAACATTAATTAATTAAGCAAATTGGGTTTTCATGACTTGACAACATTCTCATAACATTATCAGATTTACTTGGTACTGAACATGAATTTTTATTAGCTATAACAGATTTATAAAGGACTTATTACTAGAAACAGCATTTAAATAACAATTTTAAATAGATCTAGAACACTTTTTGATTTCTATAGCTTTAACCTTTGCAGATAAAATATTTTAATTTACATGGTAAATGAGTTCTAGGGTTCTCTGATCCTAGGAAAAAATTGGATAAAAATAACAGAGAAGATTTCTATTTTTAATAAATGAAACAGAGCTTATTTTAATTCTCGGAAATTCTACACATGTTCAAAAATCATGAAATTTCCAGAACTACTCCTTAGCATACTAATGATCTATAGAAAAAGATTCATCTCAAAATAATTAACCAGTACAAAGATATTACGAAATTTGCTCAAATTTCATACTAAATTAAATATATTTCAAAATCCGACGGTCGGATTAAAAATCCAATTACACCGTTGGATTCGTGGGGTTCTAAGGATTCCATTTTAATTCTAAGATCACAGATCGGACAAGAATTGGTTGGAGACAAAAATAGTGGGCAGAGAGCTATCCTAGGGTTTACTATTCACGTGCAAGCACTGTAGCATGGGTACTGTAGCAGTACATTGGAGATGAAATCAAAACATAGATGCACAAGATGGATAGATATAGACCAAAATTGGTTGAGGGGTTTTGATCTACGGGATTGGTGGGGATATATTTTGGTGTTGGGATGGGAGAGAAGCTCACCGAGCGCGACGAAAACACGGAGAGAAAAGCTCGCCGGAGTTGGGGAGAAGGTCACCGGAGTTGGAGAAGATGCTTGCGGTTCGGTTGATGTAGTGGACGAAGCTCGCGTTTTGTTGGAGGAGAAGATGCGCGCCGGCGTGGGGAAGCTCCTCGTGGTAGCACCTCGGTGTGGGGGTCGTCGGTGTGGCCGGAATTGCTCGCCGGAGCTCCGCCGGAGTTGGGGAAGAAGAGAGGAGGTGGAAAAAATTGGAGAGGAAATCAAAGAGGAGAAATATGGGGAAGGGGTCCCTTTTTATAGAGGAGGATTGGGAGAGGAAGAGGCAGCACTGATTAAATGCAATTAGGGCCGGATTAAAGATACACAAATCACGGGATTTAATTTCCAAACGGAAGAACACGAACCGGCGGCGCGTTTCTCGCGTGCACGCGGCCGCTCGACCGCTGCCTGGACACGCGCAGGCACAGGAGCAAGGGAAACACGACCTGGGCCGGCCTAGGAAGCTGGCAGCCCAGCAGAGGAAATTGAGGCACCCAAGAAAAAAAATAAAAATAAAAAGAAAGAAGAGAGAGGCCCAAGAGGGGGAAAGAAGGCAGCCCAAGAGGGGGAGTGGGGGTGGCCGGATGGGCCGGCCCAGGTGGGGGTGAAATGGGCCTTTGGCCCAGGTTTCAAGAAAAAAAACTCATTTTCGAATTAAAATAAGTGCAGAAGTTGAAAAGAGGGCTTTAAAAATAGCAAGAACTTCCCGAAAATTCCAGAAAAATTCCATAAAATCAATTTGAGTATGGGGAACTCAAGAAAAATACTTTTGAGGCAAATTTTCAAATGATGATCAATTTAAAAATCAAAAACACACTTTTTGCTCTCAAATTAATTCAAGGCCTTTGGTTAATTTGAGATAAAAATCCAATAAAATATTTTTAACATATATTACATAGTTTCATATCCTTCTCTCTTTAAAAAAAAATTTCAAGCCCGCCAAATTGGGGATGTTACACTTGGGTTGTGGCACGTTTTGGACCAATGTCCCCACATGCCACAGCGGAAGCAAGTCTGTTCTTGCAGACCATATGGCTTCTCACCCTCCTTAGTCTTCCTTCCCAACTTCTACTATTTAGGGTAAGGCTATCCCTTATAAGCATTTAACTTCTTCCCCTTCTCGCCCTTCTAATATTTCTTCTTGAAGATGGACTTTTTCACATTGTAACCGGCGGCATGAGCTTCATGCCCAGATGTGGTTCTTGTGGGCCAAGAATTATGGTTCTTTATGATAATCTCATCTTGTTATTTGGAAACTTGCATGACATCTATCAAGTCAGAGTACTTCTTGTACTTGTCATGACGGTACTCGCACTGCAGTACCACGTTGCTAGCGTGAAAGGTGGAGAGTTTTTATCTATCTTTCCTCTTGTGTGGTCTCCTTGCTATAGTGCCTAAACGTACAAATTTAGTGCATAGTAGAGTTGTACTTAGCCACGGACTTATAGTCCAGGAAGCTGAGGTTCCACCATGCCTCCTCTGCCTTAGAGAGAAGGATATGCTTGAGCTTCGCAACGCACTCTTCCAAGGAGGTCCATAGTGCCATAGGATGCTTCTCCACAGAGTACTCATTCTTTAAAGTGCGTGAGAGGTGGTGGCAGAGGATGTGCAATGCTTGGCCTCTCTACACAGATGAGACGGGCCCCATACCTTGACAAATGACCGCTCCAAGGTCCTCAGTGTCAAAAATGATCTCCAAGTTAGACTTTCAAGTCAGGTAGTTCTCATCGTGAGAGGCGAGCTCAGTGAACTCCTTATTCGACAAGCCAGACATCCTACATTGTCCATTTGAAATATACATAAATTTTACTTCATGTAAAAGCATATGAGTAGGATGCAAAATTATGGTACAATATTCTTAGGTAAAGTATTTTTCGAAGAAATCATATTTTAATAAAGCCTAGGGATTGAATAATAAGCCAAACAATATATATATATATATATATATATATATATATTGTAACATCCCTAGAATCTTGAACATGTTAATGTGCATCATGATATAATACGAGAAGAATTTTAAACTTTTATAACTGTTGAGGAATCCTTTGGAATTAGGTTAAATTGAACCTCAAATGCTATTTTAAGAGTTCTCAAGTAAAGTAATTTTGAGGTTTGACTCAAGGAGTAATACATGCACTTCAATAGTATTGAGAAAAATAGTTGGAATTTAAAAGATTTTTGAATTATTTTGAAGGAAAGAAAAGCAAGAAAAGAAAATAAAAACAGAAAACTAAAACTAAAAGGAAAAACAAAATAAAAACCTAAAACAAAACGACTGGGCCGGCGGCCCAGCCTTCCCCTTTCCCCGCCCCCGCACACTCGGTCTCCCCTCTCCCCTCTCCCCACAGCGGCCTACCCCGCCCCGCCTGGGCCTCCCTTTCCCCGACCCGCATTCCCCGGCCTGGCCCGCTCCCCCTTCTCCCTTATCCGCCCGTCCCCGTCGTACGTCCTCATCCATCCCCGCCGTCGCCGCCAGCTCGCCACCGAGCTGCTTGCCGTGGCAAGCAGCCGGGGCACCCTCACCACCTCCTACTCCGAGGGCAATGCCACCTCCTCCCCTTTATCTCCCCCCCACCGAAGCTTCCCCTCCCCCTCATCTCTTTCTCTCGGTCTCTCTCTCTCTCTTGTACCCGACGCCGACGACCACCGCCCCGCCCCGTCGCCTCCTCCGCCGCCAGCCGTCGCCTCCCCGCCTCGCCTCTGTCCCGATGGTTGTGGCGGACCTGGTTTTAAGGCTGGATAATCCCTTGTGTTCCCCGTACTGGTCCCATGATCAGTAGCCAGTACCCACAAGTTAACCTGTATACCATTGTCATACACGCTCGCCACAAGGGGAAAACGTAATCAGACAGAAGGAGACTAGGTAGTACGTCTCCGCAACGAGAAGACGTACTCTGCTAAGTACGTGTCCTCTAACGGGCTGCTCGTGGGCCGAATGACGTACGGGCTGAGTTAGTAACTTAGGCGCTAAACATAGCTTAGGGTTTAAGTGAGGATTTGGGAGGGAGATTAGACCGACGAGGGTTGGGTGGCACTCATCGTTGTTTGTCCGTTGGAGCGCCGGTGGTCGACGGGGATAGCTGGAGCGAAAAGGCGGCGATGGGGTAGGCGGTGGCGACCAACGGGGTTCGACAGTGGTGGCGTTGAGGGGCGGAGGGCCTAGTTGGCGGCGCCCGGGACAAGCTCAGTGGATCCGGCGGCGGCGAGCACCGAGGGACGAGCGGTGGGTCCTGCGACGTCGACCTTGGAGCATGGCCACGGTGCGGGGAGGAAGTCAAACGTAGGTAAGCGGCGGGCTTGCCGAGAGAGGTGATAGTGCGTTGCACGCTCGGCGATGTTGGACGGAGCTCGGGGAATCGGATGGTGGCGAGCAAGGGCGGCTTCGAGGTTAGGTGGCCACCGATGGCATCCCTAGTGTCGGCGACGAGGGGTGCATGCCTAGCGGCGGTGACAGAGATGATACCAGAGCAAAACTCGACAGGGGCGGACCTTCGGACGGCGGAGTGGGCGAGCGGCCATGGGAGCAGACCCGAGTCGGTGACGAGCCGATTCCGGTGCGCTTGTGGCTACAGCAACCCACGGCGGCGTCCAAGCGGTAGATGTGGGGGGAAAAGAGAGAAAATTGGGTAACTGGCGGCGACAGTGCTTACCAACGCCGGGGTGAGGTGCTGGAAGCGGCAGTGATGCAGACAACCCGGTGGGGCTTTCCACCGGCGGCGACGTCGCTAGTGGCGGTCAACGGCGAGGACGAGTGGTGGCTTAGGGCGGCAACGGAAAAGGAGATGTGCTCGGGGAGAATGAGCTCAGTGGGCTTGAAGAATGGGAGAGGCTTAGTGAAGAGGGGAGCTCGAGGAGAGGAGCCCAGAGGAAGATTGGGGAGAGCTGGAGTCACGGGCTCGAGTTGTACTCAACACGGCGCGGGGTGAAGAGCTGATGTGGCCAGCGCGCTCTGGTGCTAGCGAAGCATGCGGTCCAGGAAGATGGACATGGGGACGAGGAAGAAAGGGGCAGCCCAGCCGTTGGGTGCTCTGCTCTGGTAGTCTGGAGTAGTTGCTCGGGTGTGTCATGCAGCAGAGAGGAAGGGTAGCTCGTGTATTTGGGGAGAAGGTAGCTCAGAGAAACTAATAGTAGGATGATTGAGGCAGCTCTGCTCATGGAAAGCTGAGAAGAGTAAGAGCGTGAGCTCGGGCTAGTCTTTGTATTGCAGTGAAGAAGAATTAAGGAAGGGGGCACAGGTGGTTAGAAGGTGCTGTGGATGCAGTAAAAAATTGGCACCGAACGCGAGGTGGAGAGCATAGCGCAGTGAGCTGAGCGTCAGTGAGAGAGAAGGAGCAAGCACGATTAAAAGGATTAGGTAGAGGAAGACGCACGTGGCCAAGGCTGGCATTAAACGGTGGCATGGTCGGACATAGAAGCATAGGAAGTTAGGCACCGATTGGTGTGTTGGCAAGAAAATGGCACGTGCGCTAGGTAGGACAGTAGCAAGCTGGTGCTGCTAGAATGAATACAGCCCGGACTTGACTTTGGTTGTCCAGACGATGGAACCTGCTTGAGGAGAACTAGGACTTTCTTGCTATGCATATGCACTGCACAGGTAACATGCACACGTGCTTATATATCCTAGTGAGGTTGGAGAGGTAACCACCTATATATATAGCAGATGAAATGGGTTAACAGTACACATATGCTCAAGAATATATATGTATGTGATTTTGGCTGATTCTAATATATGGAGGGAGTTCGTTTCCAAAGCATGTCATTAGAACCAACGAGATGCAAAGGAAAGTCTAATCCCAAAAATAAAGCCACAAGGGACCTCGTGCAATTATATATATTATTCTATTTTATTTTGAAGTTTTTTTTAAATAGGCATGAATAGTTGCAAGCTCATGTCTCAACATTATAGGAATATTTTTCCCAAATATTTTGAGTTGGAAAATATATATAGGGTTAAATAGATCACACGAAAGTAGAAGTCTCGAGCACTCGGAATTCTTAGAAAACAAGAATAAGGTGGAACTGGTACGCGGGTGTCTGAGTTCACCTGATCACATAATTAAAAAGAAGAGAAGATCGACGAAGGCACTAGAGGGGTGTACTGAGGTATATATATTCTAGGACAAAGAAAAGGCGGCAGGGTGCCTACGGAGATACATGCGCACTTAGGAGATATACGCATATACATAGAGGCGTCCGGATGATAGACGGACATATACATATACATACATAGGTATATGCATGTGGAAAATTTCAAGAGCACGTGTGTGTGGACATGCAAGAAGTCCGGCAGAGAAAAGAGAGACAGGGTCACCTTATGTCATGGGACACAAGATTGAGATTGGTGGAGGGATAAACATGTGTCGAGAGGGAAAGGAGAATCACATGGTAGCTATACCAGTCGATGATAATGTTACGAGAGAGACGACAAGGTTCGAATTAGGTTCATTCAAGTGATTATTATTAAAAAAATTATTAGCTCAAATTTTTTTGTTAGCCTCTAATTTTCAGGTTTTAGAAAAATAGGTCGTGACAACGGCCCCGCCCCGACGCCGCTCGCCTCGGTCCGTCGCCTCCAGCCGAGCGCCCGAGCCGCCCCGCCCCGTCGCCGCTCCGCTTCGCCTCCACCCCGGTGACCTCGCCGCCGCCTCACCCGAAGCTCTCCAAGCCTCGATGCCCCCTCTTTCTGCTTCGCCTCGCCGCCGTGCTTCCTACCGCCCTCCGGTAAGCCGAGCGTCGCCGTGTTCTTCTCCCCCGTCACCCTGACCCCCGCCACTGCCAGCAACGCCGCGCCGGGCGAACCACCAGTCGGACCGAGCCAAACGGCCGTGTCCCGGCCGTGTCTATTGGGGGCATTAATTGCCCCTTAATTCTGTCATCAAGACATAAATTAGCACAGTTAGTTATTAAACCGACACATTAATGAGAGCATTTATTGCTAAATGTAATTAATGTTTGTAATTAAGGCTAATCCCTATTAATTACTGTTCAAACATCATTAGTGCTAATGATTAGTAATTAATTCTAATCCGACAGATTAATGATTACAATTATTAACTAAATAGTGTTATAAATGAGGTACTTAATGCTTAGTCTATGACAACTGGGCCCCATACGTCAGAATTAAGAAAAAGGTAAAACAAAATGAGAAATATATGACAAGTGGGCCCTACCTGTCATTGACCAGAGTCAATTTGACCAGAGTTGACCATGGGGCCCACATGTCCTTCTCTGAGGCTACGACAGAGATAAGTAATAAAAATATTTATTATTTAAATTATTTTTATTTACTGAGAAAAATACAAAAATAGTATTTAAATTGATTAAATCTTAAAAAATTCATAGAAAATCCATTTTTAATAAAAAAATGTAAATAATATATTAAAATGTTCAAAAAAATGAGATCTATCTAAATATGTCATTTTCATACATGTTTGCATGCTAGGAAAAAATTTAAATTGCTAAAAACTCAAGTTAGGGTTTTCTCGGTTAACCGGAAGTCGTCAGATCACGATATCTCGAGCGTTCGGACTCCGATTAAATCGATTCCACTTGCATTAGTCTTCATTTTGAATCCTCTATGCCATGGCATATATTTCATATCATATTGGTGTTCATCATTATGATATTTATTATCGTATCTCCTTTTTCTGGTGTTTCCATTCTTCCCGATAGAGCCGGAAGATCCCGAAGCGTATAATCCTAAGCAGGAACAAGATTTAATAACTGAACCGCAAGGCAAGCAACCCTTTGAACATTTTGCGGTCGTCCTACTATTTGCAAATTATTAATTGTTTCCAAAACCCTATCACATACGTTCAACTTATAGTTTATGTTAAGTGCTAGCTTTATTCCTTGCATAACTTACGTTGTGGCTCAAACAACCCCACCACACCCCAACCTATTTAGAGTAATATAGTTATTGCTTCTAAGTTACTTATATAGTTAATGATGCTTAGACATGCTTAGACATGTAGAAGTCGTAATTTATTGGATGGCAGACAACACAACACTCTAGGTGGGTTAAGTGGTATGTGGGTGTTCATCGGGAAGCAACTAATAAACTTGATTAATAATGATCGGGCTTAAGCAAGAGGCCATGGCTGGGAGCATGGTGGGTTGTCTCATTTTTCCCATAAGGATCGATTCCCGGTGTCCTTTTGAACCAAGATTTGCATACTTCTACACGGGTGGTATAATGGGCCACCCACGACTGAATAATTTGTCTAGACTTGAGTTATAAGCTGCATAGCTTGCCGTTGCCCTTTTCTGGGTGAGTGAAAAATGATGTGATGTGGTGCCTCAATATATGTGTAAGAGTTACACACGGTCCGGGACCAAGGATGTATCACCTGCTATAACTTTTGGGACCGTGTCGGGGTACCGGCCGGACTGGTGTGCACGGATTAGCCCATTAGGGCGGCTCATACTTAAGTCGAAAACATTGTAAAGGTCGTATTCAATCACACTCTGCTAACACACCTCGTGAAGTGTGTTTTTGGTCTAGCATTAAGAGTCGATTGATACGTGTAGGTAAAGATGTACACCCCTGCAGGGTTCGAACTATTCGAATAGCCGTGTCCATGGTTATGGACAACTTGGTAAGAATACACATCGAATTAGACAACTACAACAATACTTTAAAACATGCCAACTCTATGATTGAGGAATTAGCGATTGCTTCCTCCCTGGTGGTTGAGGAAGAATCGAGGGTTTAGGTATATGGTGATCTACAATAGATTTCATCATGAAGATTCGACTCATCTCCTTTTAAAAGTAATCTAGTAGTCGGATTTCATTCTACTTAAAGAATATTATCGAAAGATTAATCAGCTTTTCGCAAAATAGTCCACAAATACCCCTTATTGAAACATGTTGCATCTATTACTAGTTCCCTTGTAAGTCTTGCAGAGTACAATTTTTGTACTCATCTTGCAGTTATTGATAATTTTATACAGAGAAAATCATCCCCTCAACGGATGGTTTCTATGTAGAGATCGACGCCCACGACGACTAGTCGCTGGGAATCCTAGGCAGTGGTCCTGCCCAGGGTTCGGTAGCTTGGTTTGTTTTGCTGCCATCTTTTGGCCCTACCTTTTGGCTTCTTAGCCATGTTAAGCTTTCCGCTGTATAATCAACTCTTTGTGTGAATTATGTTGTTAAGTTTTAAGAGCAATTAGTATTATTGCAGTTTCAGTCGTAGAGTTGCTGTTGTGATACCTGTTTGTTCTCACCTTCCTCATGTGCCTTGCGTGTATGTTATTAAAGCACATGGTGCGGGTAGAATTTCAGAGTCTATATCATAGAATTGTTAGGTTTAATCACCCCTGTGAAGTGACTCTTCCACTAGGAGTTTGAGAACTATATCATCCTACTCCAGCCGAGCATTAATTTGCCGGGACAAGTGTGGGATTGATGTTCCGGCTCAGTGAGAAAAGAGTAAGGAGACCATATCACCCTACTTAATCTGTACATTAGTTTGCTAGAGCAAGTTCGAGGTTGACGTCTCGGGCTATTCGAAACCATATCACTCCACTCCTCTTGGAATTGATACCCAAGGGTTGAGGTCGGGGTTGATGTTTCGACTTAGCGGGTGATTTCACTTAAGATTCTCTGTTATGGATTTTGGGTCCCGACATATATATATATATATATAATATGCAGGAAATAAATACGGCGAAATGATCCCTGTGATTTTGCATGATAATGTAATTTAGTGATTGTACATGAATTTATTAAAGTATAGGGGTCCATAGCAAGATTTTCTACATAGGAAAAATATTCGTGTAATTTCTTATTTCTAAGGTTTCTTTTGCAAAATCTCCTGCCTATCAACTCGCCAAGCCTACGTGGCCCGCAAGCACGGCGCAGCCTACCCGCCAAGCCTACGAGGCCGGCAAGCACAACGCGGCATGCCCCACCACTCTCTTGCCCACCTGGCCTACATGGCTAGCAAGCGCGGCTGCGCTGCATGGCATGCTTGCCAGCCCGGCTCGTATGGTTGGCAAGCATAGCTAGTGGACAAGCATAGCATGGCTACGCACATGTGTCCGGCAACCTGCCCACCTGCCTGATCTGCCAGGCCAGCAAGCGTGGCTAGGCCACGCGACCTGCTCATGTGCTTGCGGCCCGCCTCTAGTTGGCATGGATTGCGGCGCACGGCGAACGGATCCACCTAGCCAGTGCGGCAGCCTGCCCGCCTGACTCGTCAGGCCGGCAAGCAAGGCTAGCTTGTGTGTTGTGCGGCCCATCAACTTGCCCGCTTGGCCTATGAGGCCAGCAAGTGCCGCTGGGCTGCACATGGTCTGCCAAGTGTGCGTGCGCCTGTGCTAGGCAGCATGTCGGTATGGCGGTGCCCATTACGACATGTGTGGTGTGACGCTACATGTTACCTGCAATGCCTGGGTAGCGCCATGGCAATGCCGGTGGGATGGTGGCCGGGGTGGCACAATGTAACACCCTGATTTTACGAAACCTAAAAATTAGGGCCAACAAAAACTTTTTGCTAATAATGTCAGTTAACATACACCAAGTTAAAACCTTTGCTCAAATCATGCTTCTGTTAAAACCCTAAAGTGAGTCAACCCAAAATGTTTCCACCTCTGTTCCTATTCCTTTAATCCCCGCTCCATTGAAACTTTGTCCGTCAAGGTATGATAGCCTTGCCTAACACCTTGTCTCCGAACGTGGCTACTCGCCCTTGCAATCTCGCGACGAATACACCTTCGGCATCCCTTCCCCTCCCTCCTCGTCGGTGTAACCTAAACTCACACCTGCCGCTAAGTGCCCACACGGTACTTCTGCGGAATCGAAACATATACACATCTTGAATCTCTTCTGAATGACCTGATCTTTCGCCACCTACTCCACCATGATATATCGCGGGTATGTGCAAAAATATACTGCTTTCATGTATACGCACATATGCAAACCCTAATTCTCGGCACCTCGGTTCCCCTCCTGTCATCGAACCTCATGCATATATATATGTGCACATATCAGTGGCAGAAAACAAAACCACAGCTCACCGTGACCTCGCATGATCATTTCATCCACATATGAACCCCATATACGCTAAAATATTCAAACACTCCAAACCCTAATTTGTTTTTCTCGGTAAAATCATGACCACCATGGTTATTCTCTCTCTCCTTACCATATGTCATACGAGTATCTTGTTCACTTCTACCGTGTTACCATGCCGGGGCATAAAATATCCATTTCTTTCTATCCTTCTACCGAATAACCAATGATCCTTTTACCATTCCTCAGGCTTATCCGCGTCTCCGTAAATCCCCATAAAATTTTAGAAATATCCTGAGATTCTTCCTAACATGTTTCTGTAAAAATATCTTGCCGTCCCGTACAAATATTTCAAACCACTTTGCATTTGAGTCTGAACCAAATATTACGTCTTGAACTACAACCCTTCCAAAAATTCTTTGAAGGGTTTCCTTTGCACATTTAAAAGAAAGATTGTGCATACAATAAGGGCATACACCCTCCTCTAAGAATCTTACCCGAGAAGGTAAAGAAATATCTCTTCTCGCTTCCCTCATTTCTAGCTGTCACTCTCTGTGCTAGCTGCTACGCTCACCTTCTCCTAGGCTTCACGAAATCCAAACACGAGTCAACAAGTTAGCGTTGAGCTGTGCCTCCTGTGCAAACCCATATGCTATCACTCCTCAAGCAATACACCCCGATAACCCACAAGTAACTTCCCCACGTGGTTCTTGATCTCCATAGCAGCCTTTCCTCTTGTCCTCTTTTCCCTTGCTCTGATTCTTCTACTCATCTCTGCCAAGCACTAGAGCAAACACTGCTGCCCCATACCACCTTCTCCCCTCCAGCAGTGGGCAGTGCCCCAATTTTTCTGCTCTTCTACAGCACCAGCTGACTACCAGCTTTTCTCATTAACTCTATCTCCCTCCATTTATTTCCTACCCGAGCCCTCCTTCTACCTCACCTTTCTTTGCACGAGCAGCCTCTCTGCTCTCACTTCTCCTTCTTTAATTCTGCCCAACTCCAGCTCAAAAGCGCAACCCGAGAGCACTTCTTTCCCATTCCTTCCTCTACTCCCGAGCTCCCCAAGCTACTTGGCTCTCTCCATCCTCCATAGCTTCGCAGGAGTAGCTACTGCCACCACCGGTTCGAGCGCCCCCAACTCTTCTCTCTCTTATTCCCAAGTACCACGCCTGTGTCGCCACCGCAATCAACGCCGGCGAGGGACCCTCAGCTCCCCGGCCACCTCTCCTTCTCCCTCATCACTTCCCTAATCAACCGAAGCTCCTTGCTCCTCAGACGCCCCTACTCATCTTCCTCGGGTCAGCACTGAGCCAAACCGGCCGCCCTCGGATCTGGCTGGTGCCCCCGGACCCACCCACCTCGAGCCTCTGCCTTGCCGTCGCCTGGCCAGCCGAGCCCGCCCAAGCACCGCGCCGCCCCATCTTCTTCCTCCCACTCAAGCCGTCACCGAGAGCTTGCCCCCGCCGCCGGCGCGGCCAACCACTAGGCCCGCCTGGTCCGACCTACCGCCGGCGAGGCCCTCTACCCCCGCCTCTTCCAGCGCTTCGCCGCTCCGCCTGCGCTCCCTTTCCCAATGTCCAAGCAGCTGCACCCTCTAGCAAGCTTCGGTACCCGGCCCATCTGCCACCTTCGCCGGACGCCGCCTACCGTCTAGGCCCCGGGTTGGCCACATCCGACCACCGGCTAGCTCCTCCCTAGTCGCCCCGCCGCCGACCTAGACCTCGGGACCACGGCCGTCCAGGCCGAGCCCTTGCCGCCGATGGACCTCTCCGCGCGTCCCCGCCATCGCCGTGAGATGCTAGTTCACCGCTGGCAAGCGTCCACCGTGGTGCGGCCTCCGCCCCCATCTCTCTCCCTTTTTCTTTCCCCCTGCTGCATCCTCACTCGGCAACTCTCTACTGCCAAACCCCTGCTGCAGCAAACCACTGCTGTAGCAGCTTTGTTCCTACCACGGCAGCCGCTGCAGCTACCTCGCTCCTGCCACGTCAGCTCGCGGCAAGCCTCTGCCACTGCCGTTTTACCCTGCCACGGCAGCCTATTCTCACCACGACAGCGCCCCACTCCATCGCGGCAACCTCCGCTGCCACCCCTTTTCCTGCCGCAGCCATTTTTCTTGCTGCGGCAGCTCACAGCAGCTGCCACTGCTCCGTTCTCTTGCTGCGGCAAGCCTCTGCCGTTGCAGCTTTGCTCCTGCCGCAGCGCGCCACTGCCGCTGCTACCCTGCCCTGCCGCGTCAACTCACGGCAGCCGCTGCAACCACCTTGCTCCTGCCACAGCAAGGAGCTACTGCCACCCTCTCTGCCGCTGCCGCCCAGCCTCTGCCGCGGCAAGTCTTCACCGCTGCCATGCATGGCAGCTGCCGCCATCCCTTTTCCTACCGCTGCCGCGAATGGCTGCTGCCGCTGCCCCATTCTCCCACCGCGGCAGCCTCTCCTCACCGCGACAAACCCTTTCCCACCGCGGCAGCGTCCTCCCCCACCGCAGCAGCCCCGTCTCTCCTCCTCTTGGAGTCCCTGCTAGCCCGTTGCTTGTCCCTCGTTGCTTGCCGTCGCCGTTCTCCGGCGCACCGCCGTTGTCCTCCCCTATTTTGCTCTGCTCGGAATGGATCGAGGTGAAGCCCGAGCCGGCCTCTTGTCTCTTTTAAACCATGTTTATCTTAATGGGTCCAGAGAACACTGGAAACCAGATCCTAACCATGAAAAATCCGTAATTAAGCAAACACCCTAATAACATATATAGGCATATATATAGCCTTTATAACTAACCCTTGTTGTGCATGACCTAAACATCCTTCACAATAACCTTTCCCTCTACTTCATCAAATAAAACTCTAACGATAGATCACATAACCCGCTAAAAGCTAAAGAAAACCCTAGCATACTTCTAAGTCAGTGCATAGCTTTCTGATGTTTCATGCACGTATGTTGGTTCCTATCTGGTTCTTCCTCGTCCCGTTATTTATTCGATGTTTCCTCCGACGTGTAAAAGCGACATAGCGATACCCAGACGGAAGGAGCTAAGGTGTTGTCATACCAAGAACAGTCTCGGGCAAAGGCTAGCATTTGCCAGACAAGCTCTCCACCTTTAATCATGTTGAAACCTATGTTTACAAAATATTATTATGTTTACGAAACGTGCATGCTATATTCTACGACCCGTTATTTTATGTAGCGTAGCTATGCCGATGCTTAGCAAACCCTAGTTCGACCCTGTATACCTTGTCGCCCTAAGGACTACGTATTTCCAGAAAAGTTACCGGAAATCTAGGGTAGAGTATGTATGTATGCTTAGCTCTACAGTAGAAAAATTAGATTTTCCAAAAAAGGAAGAAATACCCCATATTTCATGTGGTGACAATTTGAAAACAGACCGTCGTGTCCGGAGGTGTATGAAGGTAGTATATCCATGGGTTGAGATATCTTACCGCAAAGTGGTTTTGTGAAACCAAAACGAAAATGGAGAAGATTTTGATCCGGGTCAGAAATAAAGGGCGAAAGCAGGAAGCTTGTTAAAGTGCGAGGTAAGGCCCGGTGTGGTTCTCACTGCCCGTTTACGGGAGTGGTGTGGAGTCCCTCTCGGATCACCTAAGGACCGATCTTAAGTGCCGTTTGGCCAAGTTTTACCGTACGTCCACATGTCTTTTATGGGAAGGACTTAATCTAGTACCCGGCCTGAACTAGCATGAACCCATAGGCAGTGTGTAGCGTGCAGATGAGGTTGTAACCTCTATAGAGAAAAGTTTCCGCGGGAAAGCGATGACTTGTTCATCACAAAGTTGGAACACCAACCTCCTTGCAAGCGATGATACTGACTCAAGCTAGGTTTAGGACATGTCCTTCTGGTGGGTTCATGGTTGAGTTCACACCGGTGAAGAGTCTCGTTATACTAGCTCTAGTAGCATGCGGCGCGCAGTATGCTCAGGGTGAACTACATCGTGTGGGTAAAGCCGTACCACCTCTGCAGAGGGTTAAAACTATTCGAATAGCCGTGTCCATGGTCAAGGACGAACTTGGTTAGGCCACACTAAAGTAGACTGACTTTCAAAATCAAAAATGGATTATGGGTTTAAGGACGCGATCCGCCGTGTTCGCAGGGTGACATGCAAGTTCCCGTTAAGTCGGGAAGAGTGAAGAAGGGATTTTCCCGTGGACTCGGGCAAACCCTAATATTTCCACTCGTATCGGGTGAGCTAAGACTCCCCGCCGAAGCGGGTGATCACCAAGCTTTCCGGTGAGTAGGAAAGCACAGATATGACTTCATCAGGCTTTCCGGTGAGTAGGAAAGCACAGATATGATTCCCGTTGTTGCAGGGAAGACAAATACTTGTCTCACAAAATTTCATTGATATAGCATCAAGGTCAGGGTATAAATGTTCAGGCCCTAGAGCCAGTTACAAGCTGGAGGAGCATGGCAGCCTAGCCTTTGAATAAAAATACACAGCTCAAAGAGAGCATGACTAGAATATGAAAAAGAAAGCCCTACAAAAAGCTATTGTAGCTCATGCATCTGCAACTTTGTTGTGCTCTCTAGAGATATGTTCGAAGGAGGCTTGCATATTTGAAGAAAGATGTACAATACGAAGAAGAACAAGTCTTCCCCTCCAGTTGCATGCTGCCTTTGATGATTTTGAGCATTAATCGACTTGATGATGTCTGAGAGCAACATGCACTGTAGTACCCGCAAAGTAGGAAACCTTAATTTGCATTTTGAACACACTTGATCTTGGAAGTTAACAAATTGGTCGTTACTGGAAATTTTATTTAAAAAGTATTGTTGATGACAATTGTCAACAATATCAAAATGCTATGTAATGGGGTTCTAACCACAAAATACAAGTATACGACCACGTAGCCATCCAACACGTAGAGGGTTGCCAAGCAGCCTCATACCAGGATGAAGCAAAGAGTAACACCACTGGTCTTGTTTACCCTTTTCCATCATCTCAACTTTAGTTAAATTGTTTATTATTTTCCTTCAATTTTCATTTCAAACTGGCATCTATTTTTGTTCATCGATTAAAAAATATGCACCATATAAAACAGGAGATTTTTTTTCACCTTGCAATCATTCTGGTTCTCTTCCTCCATCTTCTCATTATCGAACTTCTGCCCATCCTCCTTGATAGCAGGATCAAGCCTCTCCTCCAGCTGATGAATTTTTTGGATACTGCAAAATGCAATGGGATTATGGGACCAAGAAAGAAAGTAGGTCAAATTAAATTTCAGCAATGATAAAAACACACATATGCATGCATTGCGCTGCATGTGGACCAATCGAGGCAGACAATATATTGTTGTAGCATGAACTAAACCATTTGTTCACATCAGGAGAGTGAATGTCTGCAATGGGACATCATTGCACACATCGGTAAAAGTGTATAATGAATAAATTTACGTTTTCACCTTGAACACGCGTGCAACTCGAGGCAGACAACATATTATGGTATCACCCATCCAACCAATATGATACAGATAGAGAGTCACTTTCTACAATTGGGTAAATCTTGCATCGTGCTTCCTTAGCTTGCAGGGCTATTGGACATGATCCATTGGGACGCCACTGTCCTAGCAAGAGAAGCTTTTTTCTTAGTGGTTCAACACTCCTGTCACTACTCAATTGGGAGGAGAAGTGGGTTTCATCCTCTAGAGAGTTCGGAATTCCATCTATAACCATTGAATATAAAATATGCACAGGAAAAAAAAATTTACATATCAGAGCTCTGATTACTTATGCAGAATCTAAGTAAGATGAACGGCATATTATACGTAAGAAGCTAAATATAATGTATTGTAAGTACTTATTCAAATTGTGCACTGTAATGGAAGAGGCACACTATTTTTCGTGGATTTCACTAACAACACACTTGTAGACTAATCATTTTTAATTGCATAGCATCATAAGTCATTTATGGGAGGGTATTAGTTCAAGAGATGTAAATAATAATTTTCCTAACAGAAACAATTTCCATAACTCAACTTGACAACTGCAAAATATTTTGGTTCACATGGAACAATCAGATTGCATCGCAATGAAAAAAATCAATGATGCAGAAAATATAACCTCCTTTCCCTGTGGTTATTGTAGATGTAGATACACAATTTGTTGCAGTAGGAGTCCGAGGGAGGCCTAACAGTCACCAAGAAGAATTAAGAATCGCACATTATTAACATTTATAGAATACAGGTAAGGTTAGAAAACATGTATTATCTCTGAAACGTGGTGCAATATTTGTGATATCACCCAAAGGGGCAGGCTTCCGAGAGTTCTGCTTTGCCGTCATTCTCAAATAATCTGATTAACATGCATAAGCAACCACAATAGGTAGACATAATTTAGATGTGCAAACATCATTTCTGAATAGAAATCAAGAGACCTAGAATGTTGTATGCTTACTCTATGTGCAAAACCAAACTAAAGAAGCTTGACCTGCAACAATCAAAATATATATGTAATATGTACTAAGTACTAAATAGGCATTGTTCATAACAATTAGAGATGAAAAAAATCTAGACAATATAAGTATAATTATTTATCTCTGACTTCTAAAGTACTACATGCGTACTATCATTCTTTTGAGGAAGGATTAAGAATAATTGTAGTTAACTTCAAAATCAAAGTACACAATACACTTCTTAAAAGAATACAACCGACTGATCTCGTGCTACTTGCAGCCAAAGGTGGTGAACTTAACAAGAGCGGCTAAGTAATTTCTTGTTATGCCAACGCTAACAGAACACTCCTTGAGCAATGCACATCTAATAAGGTGTCTAAGTACAAGCAGCTAACCACTATCTTTACTTTTATGAAAAATGGGCCGATTGTCTATTCAACTGAAGCTTACCTATAGAAATTTTTTTACTCATGATTTTATTATCTGTGTCATCGTTTTTTGAGACTGTTGAAAGCACGGCCACTCTACTTTCACATGAACAGTGCCCTTGCAAAGGTAATCCTCATACGGCAACTACCAGAAAAATCTTGAGTTTGCTTTCCCCGCATTTGCTTGTAAAAACCTAAACCAAACAATATCTCTGCAGCACGCTTCTCAGCAGTTGATATAAACAGATGACAGGCACACAATGACATAATATAACGATGATGAGAGTTGAAGAGCTGACCTGAGCAACCTAAATTTCAGCTTCCTTTTATAACTGGACTCTTTCTTCATCACAATAGATAACAGCTTGCAGCGCAGACATGTCTGAAGCCTCAATCTCACGGTTGAGATGGTATATGTCCATGTGTTCAGGGATACGAAGTTCCCTGCAGCTTATTGCTGTGAGAAGGGTAGATTTTCCACACCCATTTAAGCCGAGTAAACCGTATCGCCTGAGACTAAATAAAACCATCAATGGAGCGCTCCAGCAAGAACCATGGTCGTAACTGAATGGAAATAAATGGTGGTGTTACTATATCAACATTCAAATATTACATTAGGAAATCAACAAATGAAGTGTTAAGTGGATCAATTGGTGTTTAGGGAGAAATGTAGATGCTGCTAGAACAATGATACAAGAGGAAGCCTCATTCAAGAATTGTGCACTCATGCCTACCATTGCACCGGTACTTGCCTATCAAAGTGGCTAATACCTACATGGTCATCGAATTAAACAGTCTTCCACGCTGAGCCCAAAGATCAATTGAAAAATATTTGCTTATTTAATGCTATCAAATGGTAAGTGGGAATTAAATATGAACCATGGATACTGCAATCTTTACTTTGCTCACCATACGTATATTATATATGTCTATGGATTGCGGAAAGATTTGCTCTTTTCTGCTACGACCAGCAAAGTAAATGCATCAAACATGACTAAGAGCTAGGTTTGCCGATGCATCTTGTGCGCGGCAACAGCAGCACACCGCACAGATCTCACCCCTAAAGGGTCCGTGGAACGAACTCATCCATCTACTGGCGAGACAGAAGGGAAAGAAACAACCTTGTAAAGATGGACGGATGAATAGCGACGAGAAGAAAAGGGGGGGATCGCATCAGATCTTGGGTATCCGGGGATAGCGGGTGGGAGCCGCGGACCTTGGTACAGGTCCGATCGGCGAGGTTGAGCGCCACATAGCCATTGGTCGCCTTGTCTGCGGCGAGGACGGAGGATGACGAGGAGACTGTGGCGCTGGCCTTGGCGCCCCTCTTGGACGGCCACGGCCTTCGTACGTGCCGTGCGAGCGGCGTGCAAGGGTGGCGGGTGCGCTGCGGCCTGCGAGCGGCCTGCGAGGGCGGCAGGGGCATCGCGGGCTACGAGGGTGGTGGAGGCACGACAACGTGCGAGGGCGGCGTCGGAGGAGCGGCGTGCGAGGACGGCATCGGAGGAGGATCGGGAAGCGGCAAGGCAGTTGGGAGATTGAGCAGGATGGGGGTTAGCACGGGCGCGGCTATAGGAGGACTTCTTCATAACCGTCCGATGATAATTAGAAAATTAGATTAATAATATTAGATGGCTGAGATCACTAGTATCCTAATTAATACTTTTTATATTGGTAATAAAGATTTATTTTTTAAGAAACACAGTATGAGCTCTGCCTATTTATTATAAAAAATATGTATGATTTCATCAAAGCCGTAGTCACTAATATTAATTCTAAGTTCGGCGGTTTTCAGTAATAAAACTATCTTATAATAATTGACTAGGGTATATTTAGTTTTATATATTAAGGTTGATTGCCTATATAGGCAAATTTTTTTCCTTCATAAACACACGCTTTGGCCTGTGAAAAGAATCTTGGCACATTTTTTTCCTAACTCACTTATGAGTGATCCTTTGAATCCATAGGTACATGAACTATGACCCTAAGTCTCAAACATGCTAAGCATGTACTAATTACTAGTAAAAAATAGAGTTTGTATTTTTCATTTATCTATATCTATAATGAACTTTTATAAACAGTGATTAATCTATACCGTTATAATCTAAATCTACTATAAATAACAATTTAAATATTTTAGCCTGATAACTTATTAAATAATCTGACAGATATATGAAAGTCGTGCTTCGCAGACGTGCTTGTTTCAAGTAGGAGAAAAATACTTTGCCGTTGGGTGATCTCAGTTGTTGCATTGTTTCACTAGAACAGCTTCACTTTACACTACACGTCCGCCACTCCGTTGTAGTGCCTGGATAATCTAAACCCATATGGCTTATGTGTCAACTGTCTACCTCAATTTAGATCCATACCAATGTGCTGTGATTCTAAAGACATCCATATCAAGGTGATAGAGCCACACCACTGTTGCCGTTATGATGAGAAGTTATATCCTACACGATACGTCTACTTATTTGCATTATATACGTACTATTTTACATGATAAAGGAAAAAATCTCTCTCAACTTGTGCACCTAAAGATACATGCAGTCTAATTATTACAACGTTATTAAAAGTTTACACAATAAAACCACAAAGGAAACGACAAGTTACATAAAGAGAAAAAAATTAACGATTATATAATCTGTTATTAAAATGTCATTTAAATTGGAATAAAAATCTCTAGTAACCAAACCTTCTGACATCAAACTCTATCAACTTATACTCAGATGATTAGAAGGAATACAACCAAAACCAATTAATACATAAAAACATCCATCAATCGCACCAGAGTACACACACAACCCGTATGTTCATCAACCGTCAAGTCACTCACATGGATCGACAGGACCCGCCGGTTACATGCAATGCACCGGATACGCGCGTTCCGTCGACGCGGGCACATTTGCGTAGGGCGTGGGCTTTGCGACGTGACTGTATTGTCTGATCACTCAGCAAGGCCATTCCTGGGAGTACCATGCTACACTATACTTGTCTTCTCAGCCTCAAGACTTAAAACAATGGAACAATAATGTTGGAGCTAGAAACCACCGTGCCATTTTTACATTAACGCTTGTGACGCGAGCTCTCCATTGGCTGCACTACACGGGGGCACAGGTCCGGCCTGGACCATCGCTGGTTGCCCTTTGGTTTGGTTTCCTCTCTCTTTCTCACCCAGTGTGACCCAGAGGATGAGGGGAGGAGAGAGAAGGGACAGTGGCGAGCACCAGGCGGCAGTGCAGCAGCAGCAGGCAGGGACAGATGGATATACGAATAGATAAGTAGCATGAGGCCAGATTTGACTTTTCCACCGTTGGATGCGAAAAGGAAAGGATAACAGCGGCAGAGTGAAATAATAGAGCAGGACAGGGGAGAGAGAGAGAGAAGCAGAGGGCGTACTCCACTACCCTAAAGGCTGCGAGCGCGTAGGCGTGCGGGGGAGAAGTGGACACGTTTCGGGCTCCCGTGGCGCGCGCGTCCCTCTCAACGCAAAGCCGCTCCCGTTTGGTAGCTGCCATCCTGTCCCAGTCCCTCCCTCCTCTCCGGCAGATCTCTCTCGTCTTCCTCCTCCCTTCTTTTCGGCTCCAGTTCCTATCCTTCCATTCTATGGATAATTGTCTAGCCTCCCTAGTTAAGCTTACACCAATACTAGCAACGGTTAATCCGATCCATCAAGCACGGCCCTCAAGCTGATTAGGCTACTTACTGACATCAGAGTCTGCATCTGCACACCGTCAGAGAAGTTCTGCACCTGCCACATCCCTAAATGCTACACATATTTTCGCTTGTTACTGACCTGTAGCAAGTTCCGCGATGCTGTTGACCACGAACTAAGCTGGAACTAGCGGGCCTAGCTTTCAAGATGCTCGTGAACCACGAAAGGCATTTTAAATTGTTCACGTAGAATTACGGACACCAAGTGGGAGTAAGCTTTTCCATTTCGGACACCAATGTCCAATGGCAATTTCCATTTCGAGTCACTTCCAACCAACTCACGAAGGACAACTCGGGTGCTCTTGTTTTTTTGGTATCTCAACCACAAAACACCCGCTTCAAAAGTCATAAAATGTTCACAAAAAATTCACCTTATAGATACACATGTGAATATCATGATATAAAATTTTAAATTCAAATTCGATCTATAGCTTGAAAAAGAAAAAAGAAAAATCCAATGTTGATAGTGATGATGGGCCAAATTCACAGTCTAAATTGAATTAGCTACTATTCATAACTGAATTTACCTTTTGTTTCTTGAGCTATAGATTTGATTTTAGATTTGAAATTTATAAGATGATAAACACGTATTTGTGGAAAATTTTATGATTATTATGGGGCACAAAAAGCAGGGTGAGCAAAAACCCTATTCTGGAGTAGGCGATTCTCACGGTCGTTGTCCTATTCTGCGGAGTACTTCCCCGTTTTTATTTATTGACCATAGGAAAAGTAACAAGTCAAGCTTTTATTTTAGAAAGTATGACCAAAATACCCTTGAGGAGACGATGTATTAGAACTATATAGATGTATAGGAATGTTTTAGAGATTTCATGTTAATTGTCTATAAGCGAGAGGAGGGGCAAAGGAAATATTATATTGATAAACGTGAAACTATTAGTATTTGTGACCAAATAAAGTGGTTAAAAGTGACGAGTAAACATCATGATGGAATACCATGTGACACTAAAAACATGTGATCCTGAACTAGAGTCAACATCAAAGACAACTTGTACAATAGTTGGATTTGTATTCTCTCCTCTTTATACTAGCAAAAATCTTTATGTCAACATGTATAAATGTGCAACCAACAACAGATCTTTACCCCTCTATGTATGCCATCTCGAGACAACACTTAAAACAGGCTCTAGCATATGTCTTTTAAGTCGTCTCTACACCAAACATTAACATTAAGAGACAATAACTTTAGAAGAGCGACCAGTATAGCAACTACGTATGCATAAGATTGTCAATTTTGTCACAAAATCGTCATACTGTTGTGGTAATTTTTCGTAAGTGTGCATATTATACACGTTCCGCAGCTATGAAATTTTGTCACATTTTTTTAACTGCACAAAGCTCTTTTAAAAAATAGGATGAATATGCAATTTTCAAAATTCACCTAATCACCTTGATATATACAGCTTTATATGTTGTGCTGCGTTAGGTGTTAGGACTAGATCCGCATGCATCAGACTTCCCTGGGCAAGTAACATCATAATTTTCCTTGGGGAAAAACTTGTAGTGAACATTAGCATGCACGTTGTTTATCATTCCCAAAAGTTCATTGTTGCTGATATTGGCATCTTACAACCCGAAAGTAATTGTACCTCTCTTTCAGGTCCACTTATTATAGGTGGAATCATTATGTGGCTCAGAATTATCACTTCATAAATTTTTTCTTGACTTCAATTTGATGCTACCCACTCGTAAAACAATGCTTTTGCGGAGAGTTATCTTCTAGGGCCAGGGTAGGGCATTCATCTATGCCCGGGTTATGGCCAGGTTGGCCCTCAAACTTTAAGCCGAGTTGATATATCAGGATGGGCTTGGGCCAGCCCACCTGGTCCAACAATCAGTAGCCTTCTCGATTTGTAACATAAGAGCAATTACATTACATATCACTTTGCCTTGCAGGAGGACACCAGAAGTAGACCTAGACATCTAGGATTTTTGTCCTCTCGCAGACTCCGATTCCCATCGATCCTCGGCGTACTCTGTTCGGGCTGATAAAGGGGTAGTCTCTGCATGGCTTCTCGAAGTTGGTAGGTGCGCTTGCGAGGACACGATCGGTCTCGTTTTCCAAACCCTAGATTGATTGTGCGGATGATGGAGGACACGCACTCATAGGCGAGTGCCAGTGGATCTGGCAATCAGCCAGAAGGTCTCAACGATCCCTTGATTGGCTTGATCTCAAGGATAACGATTTCAACAACGTGATCTTCAACGATGATGAGGAATAAGTAAAGGCGGGGACCAAGTGGCTTGCACTTGGGCGCTTGCATGTAGCGAAAACCGTACAGCCAGGCAGCCTTCTACTTCAGCATGAGGTTCGCTTGGGGGCTTGCACGTGATGTTCGATGCCGTGCACTAGGTGATAACTTGTACATGATACAATTCTACTGTTTGGGTGATTGGGAGAGGGTTATGGAGGAAGGCCCGTGAATCTTTCACAAATGTGCTTTGCTGATGGTGCCAACGATGGTCTCACCAAGCCATCGATGATTGCCTTGGAGCACATGTTGGTCTAGATCAAATCCATAACCTCCCGGAGACATACATGAAGGATAAGCCTGTACAGAAGCATGTTGAACACATTGGAGAGGTTCTCTAGGTGGATGTGGAGGCGTCCATATCTTCAACGGGGAATTTTGTGCGTGCCAGGATGAAGCTTGACATTTGACATGCCCTAACCAGATTTTTCTCGATGTCACGGGGTGGAAGACGCAAAAAAATTCGTGTCTGCTATGAGAAATTGCCTAATTTATTTGCGGTATGTGGCCTCCTCAGTCACTTCCACAAGGATTGTGGTATGGACTAATACACGAAGGAGGACTTCACATTCGGAGTTGGCTCCTAGTAGAGCAAGGGTGGCATGGATGACTGATGAGTCCATTTTGTACTCATTATTTCCATATGTTTAATCATGATTTATCCTATCAACTATTGCCTAATCGGCTAATAATTATTTTCATTGTGCAAATCTCTCTGTTTGTGTTTCTATACAAGGATTAGATGGAATACATCTTTCATGGGGAATTCACGATAATCAACATCAATTTCAGGTTAAATCAGAGAAGTTATCATTACCAAATTAGGAATTTTGTGTTTGAAGAAATTTATACCAAATCCAATCGAAGATCCAATGGTTGAAGGTTGTACTCGTCAATACGAGTTCAACAGTTTGAAAATCACCTCAATCGAAGTTCGTATGAATTTTTATGGCCAAAAAATGAAACCCTACCCAGAGGCTAAGTCTGGAAGTTTAGCCGACCTTCTATACGACTGTATCAGTCGTACCATCGAGTCGTACGGGCGCTGCCGGAGAGCAATAAAACTTACGTAACTTCTTCGTTTCAACTCAGAATTGATTACCATTTGTTGTGTTGGAACTATGAGAGGATGGGGAACAACATGAAGACATCCAAAACACCTCTTGGCCCTTGGATTATAAGGAGATGAAAATCTATGGAGGAGAAGACATCGGTGAGGCCATAAAAGCACCTCAAACCCTAGCCACCGAGAACGAATCTATTAGGGAAGAACCAATCTATTAGGGGGAGAGGATAGACACATCGAGCCACCAATAACTCATCTCCAACCTCCTCCAAGGGTGATTGCAAAGAAGAAGGGGAGGATGCTACCTCCGCACGCGGTGCGGCCTAGGGCTGACGCCATGTGTGCCACTTGCATGCGTTGCCTCCATTTCCTTCATGTCCCTCTCTCTTCTTTATTGTAATCCCATGTTACTTGTGTCATGAACCATGCCTTTAATATGAGTACCTTGTTTGAGTAATTGATTTTTTCTAAGCTTGGTGTTCTGGCATGTTATTTGTTTATATTATTGTATTTTTTTTGCATTGTTCAATTCCTAGTGCCGGTGATGGATCCATACATTTATCATATTAGAACACTGGGGTTGCACCGATGAGATGGTAGGGAATTAGAGGTACTACGGTGACAGAAGCTATCTCGGAGTCCTTAATCATTAATTCAGGGGAGTTATGAAGACCCAATTTCTCTACGCTGTTACCACAGGAAACCCTAATTGTTTTGCTAGCCAATTGGACATTGGGGCAAGGTGGTGGTTGCGAGGGGTATGTGACCAATGTCTCAATTAGGGCTTCGCCCTCATGTTTACATACATAGTTTCCTTTGCATGCTATCTATCTAATTGCCTAGAAACTGTTTATTACTTGTCGTCTAGTTCGTGCCTTGTAGTGTCCCTTTTATTACTGTTTTTAGTTAAGTTTATTTTCTATGCGTAATTTAGTTCACTTTGCTTTCACTATTATTGCTTGGGTAAAAGTCAATAGTTTAGTAGATTAATTCCGAATTATGATTCGGGTGCATACGCAACTACTCCCATGACAAGTTTAGTTGTGGGAAGGGGGAACATCTGTCCTTTGCTCCCGTAGTTCAATCATCTTGGGCTAAGTACTTCCCGTGAAAGGTACTATGTTAATTGGGTGCACTTGCTGGTCATAAATGGCTGCGATTTGGAACTAGACGTGGTGCTTTGCAGGGACAATGTGACCGCATGCTGGATGTGAGGTGTGGGAAGCCAGATGATCGCTATGACCCCGAGGGCAGCAGTGACCGAGGCTTGATGGGTGATTTGGTTGATGAGGATATGAGCGACGACGGGGCCAATCCGCTGAAGACCAAAGCCAAATGAATGTGGAGACTGGCAAATCAGTGTGCAAGAGGTTGGCTTTTGGAGGAAGGCTTAGCTGGTGACAACATCTAGAATCAGGATAGCTTGCTCTTCGAGCACCACCAGGTACCGTTGAAACCCTGGTTAACCTGTTTAATGCACCAGGGACCATGGTATTGCCTCCACCGCAGGGTACACTAACCAAAAGAGAGAGGCAAAAGGATGAAGAAGTCAGGTGATATGAGTTCAAACTCCAATGCACATTCAGGATCGGCGGGCTCCCTCTACTGGAACTATCATGGAATTGGCAATGCCCTGATAGTCAAGGAGCTTCACAACCTAGTGAAGGATTTTGCCTCCTCGATATTATGCGTAGCTCAAACACAGATAGCGAAGATTCAAGTGGAGAAGCAAGCAAGAACTTTAGGTATGATAACAGTTTTGCCGTTGATATCGATGGATGTACTGGGAGTCTTGGAATGTATTGGAACAATGATTTGAACATAACGTTGATTCGTTACTCACAGTATCACATTGATATGATAGTTTCCTTGGTGGATTTGGATCTGTGGCCCCTCACTCGCATCTATGGGAAAGCAAATCACCAGGAGAGGAAGAAGATAAGGGACATGCTAAAGTACCTTTGAAGTGAATCCAACCTCCCTTGGGTGTGTATTGGCGGTTTTAATGAAGTGCTGAACAGATTTGAACACATGGGAATTGGTTCATGAGATGAAGCGTAGATTTTGGTTTTTCACGAAGCAGTCGATGTTTTTGGGTTGTGCGATCTAGGCTACTCTGGTCTGGATTGGACATTTAAGAAGCGGGTGGTTGGGGGCAGCTACACACTTTTATGCTTGGACCGTGCCCTAGCTTCCCTGACATGGTGGTTAAGTTTTCCGCTCGCCATGCTCTGGCACCTGACAGCTGCAAATTCTGACCACTGTTCCATCCTCCTCCAGACCTAGCCTCAGGAACATAGATGAGATGGCACACAACGACCATTCAGGTATGAGCTTACGTGGGAGACTAACAAAGAGTTTATGCCTTTTATGGAACAGGCTTGGCAAGACAATCCCAAGAGCACCTCGATGGCGGAGGTTTATGCTAAAATTGGTGCAGTCTTTGGTGCTCTTTCAGAGTGGAAGTCGAACACTTTAGGGCATGTCTGTGCAAAGTTGCGGAAACTACGTGAGAAGTTGGAGGAGGTGAGAGCGGCACCTGACTGAATGGGACCAAGTCATGTTGAAACAAAAATCACCAATCGGATTGTGGAGCTCTATGGCGTACCCGGTTTCAAGGCTGGATAAACCCTTGTGTTTACTGTACCGGTCCCTGGATCAGTAGCCGGTACACACAAGATACTTGATACAAGGTCATGCTATTCCAAGTTTATTACATAAATGATCGCAAGATCTTTAATTATACATACCAGGCCGACTGGCCGAATTGAAATAACAGCGGAAGATAAACACGTGGTAGCTTGCCCATCAATATGCCAAACCACACAGGCAACTGACTGGGGTAACGCCCTAGCCTTCGTATTCGACGTCAGTACTTTCTGAACGTCTCTTCCTCTTATCTGGCCAAATCAACAAGTCAGGTGAGTACATTGAATGTATTCACAAGCTCTCCCTCAGGGGGAATAACAGATATATGCATGCACGGTTGTATCAAGAGAAGGCTCTAACCTATGTCTCATGTTGTGCGGAAAAGTAAGTTTTCATCCGAAATAATTAAGTAGATGATAAAAGCATAGTTTCAAAAACCATCTCGGCCTTGTCGAGTCATGTCGATCAATAATGGCATTCCTGCCAATTCGGCCATCCGCCACGGGAGCAGCCATTTACCTTCCATAGATAGTCATTCCTACCCTCAGGTAGAACGACATCCAATAATAACACCTTTCTCCCCAGATAGCCGTTCTTATGTCTTGGGTGAACGGCATCCACTCACGGGGCACTCACAACTCACTCTGCATGCTCATCAAGCCAAATGCGTCCTTAAACCCATTTCCCACTTTTCGAAAACATCAACTAACCAATGTGTGGCCTTACCAGATTGTGTCCATGATCGAGGATGCGGCTATTCGAATAGATTTTAACACTCTACAGAGGTTGTACAGCTTTACTCACATGATGTAGGTCACCCTGGGTATACTGTGCACCGTACACTGACAAGGCTATTACAACGAAACGTTTCATCCATTTCATACTAGACTCGGACCCGCTAGATGGGTAACCCAACTTTACTTTTGTCCCACAAACTCAAAAATGGGACTCTCCACCTTTGTTTCGGGAAACTCCCTACCTTGCGGGAGAGGCCCTCTAGGTCTTAAATTGCCTAGTCACCTACTTCCTACTGCCCGCGGGTCCAGGCACTAGCACTCGACGGGGTACTAAGCCAAGTCCTTCCCATAAAGGACATGTAGACGTACGGAGTGAACCTGGTTTAGCGGCATGGTAGGTTCGGTCCTTAACTGATCCGAGAAAGACTCCATGCCTTGTCCGTCGCACGGACCGCAAGTGCCACGCTGGGACTTAGCTCGCTTATAGAATTCCTTTCTGCTTTCACCCTTCATTTCTAACCCAGATCCAAATCATCTCCATTTTGCCTTTTATTTCAAAAACACCCTAACTCGTGGATTATACCGTGACCCCATCCTCGATAGTCACAGCGGTCCATCCCCAAGTTATTCTCTTTTGAGATTACCGGGAATCCTTTCTCTTTGCGAAAACCTAGTTTTTCTTCTACGGCGGGGCTAAGCAATATGTATGTATATACTAACTCTAGGTTTTCTGATATTTTCTTCAGAATATATAGTCTTTAGGGCGACAAGGTAACGGAATCGGACTAGGGTTTCTATCATATCGGACATAACTACTACTACATAAAATACCGATTTCTATCACATAGCATGCATGTTTTGCAAACAAAATATTTTGCAAACATGGGATTCAACATGATCAAAGAAGAAGAGCTTGCCTGGTAGTATCGGCCGTTGTCCAGAGCTCAATCTTGATACGGCAACGCGTTGGTTCCTTCCGACGAGACACCGTAGCGTCGTAGCTACACGTCGGGGAAAACATCGAATAAAGAACGGCGCGAGCAAAAACCCAGTAGCAACAAACACAGAACTAGAGCATCAAAACTATGGCTTTATGGTTGGTTAAGGTAGTTACTGGTCTATGCAGCTTTAGAAATTTAGAAAACGGCATATCAGGTTATCGTGACACGAGATAGCTTCTTAAGTAATTAGGGCCGAGATAGCTTTTCAGACCTTAGATGACTTGGTTTTTCCCGACTGCTAAGGTATACATGGTATAATTAGGGTTTTGATCTTTAGGTTAGAAAAAGGAGATGAACCTTCAATTAACTGTAATATAGGGTATGAAATATGAATTTCGATTAAGCACGGACAAGGGCTTCCCTATGGTTATTTGTATCCTCGACCTATCGAGCTGAATGAAATATTTCGAGTTTGCAACCACCTAAGTGGAATATATGCATTACTCCCCCCCTTTTTTTAACAGTGCTAGAAATACCATATACAATGTGTGTATATCTCTTTAAAGAAGAGAAACCCTAATGCTCCGGTATCATTAATGTTCACGGTGGTTTCTTGACTTAGTTAAGTTTCGGAGGGAATATACTGGTGTATAAGTGTAGAGTCTGCGTTAAGATGCTCTGGAAATGTCCCTAAGTATTATCGATAATAAAACCATCCTTTAGCTAGTTTCTAAACTCTTCCCTGTTTCTAACCAAATAAGTTTGAATCTTGAAAATGGGTTTGAATCAAAAGGTAGGGACTTTTCTCAGGTTTCCAGAACCGGAATGAGATCCTTGAGAACCGGTCTAGATGTGTTCGAACCGGTTGGACTGAGTACAACTGGTTTATTTAAATCAGAAACCGGCTGCTATAGAGCTTTACGCCTACTTCAAAGTTAGATTACGCTTTCTATGTAGGCAGGCGGAATGGGGCAGTGTGCGTACACTTACGGGCGGTGGGCCTGGCCGGGGTTGGGGCCCACGAATCAGTGGCAGGCGGGCTCACCGCTTTAGTGACTGTTGGCTGCCACGGAGAGGCCCACCTAGGCAGGGCCGTAGCTCGGGAGGTTCCCGACGAGGTCGGTGGACACGGCGAAGCTCCAGCAAACTCCTTGGGGACCTCAGCCGTAGGGCTTCACCGGAGAAATTACTAGTGTACTCCGGCTTGTAAGAGGAGGGGCTTCCGGATATTGCGGCCTGGCTTGGAATTGGCGCTCGGTATGGCTCGATTTAGTGCAGAATCGATGGGTAGAGTTCTTGCTTGGGGCTGAGGTAGAGGAGGTATGGGCATTGCACCCATGCTGCAAGAAGAAGAGAGGTTCGGTCAGAGGGGGCTGGTAGCGCCGGCGAAGTGGAGGCTGAACGGAGTGGTGAAGTCCTGGCCGAATCCAAGGAAGGAAGAGGGCCGGCCGGCTGGCGCTTGAGGGGTATAGGAGGAAGGAAAAATAGAAAGGGAAAGGAGCACGGGTAAGGAAGTACTGCAGCAGCTCAGCTTGGTGACCTGAGAGGGAGAAGAGTAGCTTAGGCGCTAGAGCTTGGAGTTGCAGCAGAGGAAAAATGGAGAAGAATACCCTGGGTGCTCGATTAAATAGAGAAGGGGATCGGCAGGCTACAGCACTGGTGCGGAAATTCCGTCAAGCTAACTGCGGGTGTACAGCAAGATCAGGCAGGGGGACAAGGTTGCATCACATCAACTGGGCCGAGGAGCACCGATGCCGGCAGCGGGCGGCACGGGAAGGACCAGACGTGGCGCAAGCTAGCGGAAGACGATGCCGAGTGTGGTTGTGCCGCGTTGCTCTTGGATGGGAAGAAAATGACGCTGGCAGCGGCGGGTCATGCGGCAATGGAAGCAATGCACGGACGCTGCGATAATGGGCAAGAAAGAGAGTGAGAATATGAGGGAGTTAGTCAATGGGGACTGTGGAACGGAGCCAGGTGGTAGCATAGTAGCAGTGCAGTAGGCACCATCGTACGTGCAGCAGCACTGCGTGTTCACGGTGAGCCAGGTCTGGCATGGTGTGGCGTGTCAACGCTGGCAACGGCGGGATTCTAGCTGAGCTTCGCACCGATGGTTATTGAAGAGAGGAGGTGGCTAGGCTTCACAGAGGAATGGGGGTGCTGGACAATGGGGAATAGTCGCCATAGCAGGGAGGAATAGAACGATAGCAGAGGGAGAACATGAGGGCTCAGAGAAATATCTCAGATATTTTGGGTGGTGGATTTGGGACATTATTTGGAATATGAAGCGTAACGCTTAATTGCAGAGATGTATTAGGTTCGCAAGGATTAAACTTAGACAAATTTAAGGGCATCTGGATACTTAAGTCGGCCGGAGTATATCTCGATTTCAAGCCTAGATCAGTTCCAACGTTTTGCACTTCGTGGTACCATTATCGGAAAATATTCTCCATATACCCTAACAATTTACTGGAAGTTGATTTATATGGTTAAGAACCTGAAATCCTGGACTATACTTTCTCACATTATTTTAAGAACGGATCTACGTCTCACATAAGATATCACCATGGTTTTACATAGTTGTTTTGAGAGTATAAGAAGGGAGTCTATCAAACTTTAAAGGAGAATTCTTGGGGCGAGACGAACCGAGGGGAGGTAAATTTTTGTGCTTTAGCGTATATGGTGCGTGCTTCCATATACATGCAGCTATGGACAAGGAAAGCATGAATATTCCCCATATGATTCCGTTGGGTGAAGAAGGAAGATCGGAAAGGTGTTAGAATTTCAAATGAAGAAGCGAGCTAGGTTCAGGGTGTAGATGTCCACATACACTCAGAAGTTTAGCGTATATATGGTTGCGATGGAATTGGGATGAGCCTAAAATGTTATGGTGAGCTTGGTCTCAACAAGCGCCCTTGAAATATCCACACATACATAGAGGAGTCCGGTGATAGGCCGGCACGCGCACATACATATACGGGGGCATATGCGTGTAGGACACTGTAGGTGCGTGTGTATGGACACACAGGAAATTTGGCAGGAAAGGGTAGGTGGGGAATTGCCTTGCATCGAGGGACGCAAGGCCGAATCTGGTGTAGGGATGAAGGTGATAAGGATTCGATCACATGTGCTGGGAAGGGAGGAGATCACCTGGTTGCTAAAACCGGACGGTACGGTGATTACGAGACCGATGTCACGGTTTTAATTAGATATGTTTTAAAGGTATTATTATTAGCACAAAAAAATTTTTGTTAACCCAAATTTTCAGGTTTCGAAAATTCAGGATGTGACAAGCTCACAATCACCGCAAGCAGATAATGTAGCGCGTACAAGTGGTGTATAGAAGGTTTTTGATTATGTGCCTAGAAAAGTTACTGAAGAGATGAATAATAGGTTGCTGCGCCTCACCGAATCAACGTAAATACTCGGATAATCTCCTATCCCCTTTTCAGTTCCACTAAAATGACGAATGATCGTGTAGAGAAATGGGAAGCTCCGTAAAAAAGATCCAACGACGCCGAGCTCTGTAGACAAGATCCAACGATGCCATGCTCCATGAACAAGATCCAACGATGTCAAGCTCCATAAACAAGATGTCAAAATATGAGAAGGCTTAGGGAATATGCTTGGGAATATGCCATAGGGGTAGTGGAAAAGACTATAATGCCCCTGACAACATGAAAGGTCTAGGGGCAAAACCGTAACTGTCTTGGTGTAGATATGTAATATTTCACCCTATAAATAAGGGAAGCACCCCCTCATTTCAAATGAGAGGGACTTGGGGAGAAAAAGAAAATTAAAACTCTAAGTTCATGTCATGAGAACACTCACCCTCACTCAAACAAAAATGTACATGCATGTCGTGATGGCTCTTCTTGGCACGTTCGGTTCCTCAAGCACCCCTGATGGTCCTCATATCTGATTAGGGCTACCTCAAATACATTATCTAGTTTCATTGCTATGATAGTTGCAACTCGCCCACAAAAAAAGAAAACAAAAACAAAAAAGAACCCCTTTAGCAAGGCCAGGCCAAGTTGACTGGAGCATCTGGCTAAGTCCTAAAAGAAGGGAAGGTGCAAGTGTCAAACTCAACCAAGACAATAAGTTCGGGAGACATGGTCCAATTTTATGACTGGCTAATTCCCTACTTTTGAGAGCTCAAGAATTTTCACAAGGTTTGTCAATGCAGAGGTGGAAAGGGCCAACTTCGCACATCAGACAACGTTGATCTAGACGATGTGTCAACCCCAATGGATTAAAGCACCAATTCGAAAGCACGTACCTCAACCGTCTAGAGCACAAAGGGGTTACTGTTGTAGAAAGGGTCGCCGCGCCTCCCCGAATCAAAGAAAATACTTGGGTAATCTCCTATCGCCTTGTCAATTCCACTAAAATGTCGAATGATCACGCAGAGGCATTGGTAGACCGGAGTTCATCCAAATACGATGCAAAGCTCCGTAAACAAGATCCAATGGTGCCAAGCTCCATGAACAAGATCCAACGACATCAAGCTGCATAAATTAACAAGATGTCAGAATATGAGAAGGCTCAAGGAATATGCTAGGGAACATGCCATAGCAATAGTGTGGAAAAGACTGTGATGCCCCTGACAACATGAAAGGTCCAGGGGCAAAATCATAACCTGCCTAGGGACAGATGTGTAATCATTCATTCACCCAATAAATAAGGGAAGCACCCCTTCATTTTAGGGGGACTTGGGGAGAAAAAGATCAATAAAACTCTAAGTTCATGTCATGAGAACACTCGCCTCACTCAAACAAAAATGAACGTGCATGTCACGATGGCGTCACATTGACGCGTTCGGTTCCTCAAGCACCCCTGAAGGTCCTCATATCCAATCAGGGGTGCCTCAAGTACATTTTCTAGTTTTGTTGCTACGACGCTTTGTGCTCCCTACATGGCGGAAGAGGTTAAGAAAGCACTATTTTAGATATACCTGACCAAGGCACTGGGGCCGGATGGCTATCCGACCCATTTCTTGTAGCGCCATTGGGCCATGTGCAGGAGGAAATTACCAGTGCAACTATAAATATCTTGAATGGTGATGAATCACCAGAAATAATCAACAAAACCTGGATAGTGCTAATTCCAAAGGTTCCTAACCCCGCTGCCCTAACCAAGTTCGAGCCAATCAGCCTATGTAATGTTCGAAGCTAGTATTGAAGACATAGGTTAACCGGTTGAAGCAAGTATTACCAAAGATTATTTTAGAGGAATAATCGGCTTTAGTCCCAGGTCGATTAATAAAAGATAATTTCATTGCGACATGTGAATGTCTACATTACATGAAGACGAACAAAGCAAAAAAGAATGGGCACTTAAGCTTGATATGATGAAGGCTTATGATAGAGTGGAATGGTGCTATTTGGAAGCAGTCATGTTGCAGCTGGGGTTCAGGCCGCAATGGGTTTCTTTATATGAAAGTTGTTATGGCTTTGTCTTTCTCGGCTCTTTTGAATGGAGCTCGGTTGGATGAATTTAAACCATCTCGGGGAATTCGTTAAGGTGATCCCATCTCGCCTTATTTGTTTCTCTTAGCAACTAAAAGTTTCTCATGCTTGTTTCACAGCAGGGGGATTTCAGAAAATCTTATAGGTGTTCTTGTAGCACTTACCGCACCTCGTCAATCATCTACTATTTGCAGGCAACAACTTGCTATTTTTGAAGGAAAATCTGGAGGGCTCAGCTGATCTCAATGACATATTCTCATCATACTTTCAAGCACTTGGCCAATCATAAATCTTGCAAATTCCTCTATTTATTTGACGATCGGTAAACCGCCGATCTTACGGTATTCGTGGAACGGTGATACTTGGGGGGTAGGGACCTCTAGGGCACAAGGCCAAGAGATCTGACAGCAAGGAAAACGCCCTTTTTATATAGGTTCGGGCCTCTCTCAGGATAATAACCCTACGTCCTGTTCGTATATATTGATCAGAGAATGTCTTTACAAGGGATGTATATGTCAATGGCTATCCTAGGCCTAATCGGAGACTATGACGACTAGTTCCACTGGTCTCGACTCTTTGAGGCGGCGGGTCTTCTCGTGGGAATCGCTGGGATCTCTCTTCCTTCTAAGGTCTGTTAGATCTAACTTTCTCCTCTTGGGACTTGAAAGACTTGTCCTCCCCTATGGGATTGCTAATCCTTTTATAGGGGGCCCCCGAGTCGCACCGGACATGGACTTATGCCCGAGTAGAACTCTGGCTTCCTTAAACGTCGGGATTGACTTCCTAGTTTAAGGGGTGTCCTTCCTCCTTACGGGGGGTTACCTTATCTCCTGGGAATCCTTACCGGATATGTCCTCATATACGGAATACTATACTATACATCGTCAAGCCCCCCATCAGTATGTGAAGTGAGGTCATGACTGTTCTGTAGGAAATCTGCCCTTTTCAGGAAGCAACTCCGAGTAGGCGAAATTGAATACTTTTTTTTGACAACGTTCTCGAGTAGGTAATATCTCTACTGAGTAGTCGCGATATCCTTGTTGGGATAAACCTCCGAGTAGTCTAAGGCATTTTCTGGGCTGGCTTGCCCGTGAAGCATCTTTGGTTTAATCTGATCCGTCAACCACAGACACGTGTTCGCTTTGTAGATTTCTGGGAAACCGAACCGTCATGGCGGAATTTTTGCGTGGTAATGAAAAATCTTTCCTTTTTCTGCACCACTGTACCGCTGACGTTAGCGAAACCACAACGCGCTTGTCAATTACGACGAACAGGAACTTGTAGCCCCCAGGCGAGACCGGGAGGGCACCAGAATATCCAGGCCCCATGTCGTGAAGGGCCACGACAAGGGAATCATCTGCAATGCTTGGGCGGGCTGGTGAATGCGTCTACCATGAAATTGGTACTGACGGCATCGTTTCACCAAACCGCCCGCGTCACAGAGAGCTGTCGGCCAATAGAATCCTTGTCTAAAGGCCTTTCCGACCAGGGTTCGGAAAGATGCATATGCCCCGCACACCCCTCCATGGATCTCCTCGAGTAATTCTGTACCCTGCTTCTGAGGTATACACCGCATGAGCACTCCGGGAGCTTCTCCTCGGTAGAGGACTTCATCGACCAGGGAGTACATCCTGGCACGTCGGGCAAGCTGCTCGGAGAGTGTATCATCTTCAGGCGTAGTCCGATCGAGAAGGTACCTGCGAATGGGCTCTATCCACGAATCCTCAGGATCGAGGGGAGCAACGAGTCGACTTGCTACTCCCCTTGGAGCGTCAATACCTGGTGACGTCCGTGAATGGTGCTCTGTCTGAGGGTGGCCATTCCTTCGTCCACAGGTTCGCTAGAAGCTATGGACGGCGTCGAAATCCTTTTTGCAAAGGTCCCGGGTAGACATAGAGATCGTGAGGACGCCAGGCGAGCAAGACTATCGGCTCGGCAGTTATCCCTCCTTAGGATGTACCGTACTTCGAGCCTGATGAATTTCTTCTCTAGCTTCCTCACCTCTGCTAGGTAGCTGCCATGTTCTGGTCTAAGGTCTGACATTTCTTGGACACTTATCTTGCTACCAGCTGTGAGTCCCTACTCACGAGTAGGCGACAGATACCAAGTGCAGAAGTGACTCGGAGACCGGCAAGCAAACCCCCATACTTGGCCACGTTATTCGTGGCCGGGAAGTCAATCTGGAGAGCATACTGCAGGCATTCTTCGGTTGGTGAAGTCAGTTCCAGCATGGGGCTAGTCGGCTATGGAGTTCATTGAGCCCCTAGCTCAGGACGCATGTCGTCTGACTCGAGCGAAGGTCTAGCCCCCGTCATGACGCTTCTAAATATAATCAACAACTGAAAATGTTAGTCGTAATTTGCTTTTACTAACCTTTTGCCTTTTTGCTCGCTTTGTCCGGGACCTAGAGGAGCGATTGGTCCAGTCAGAAGTAGGAGCGGGGAATCAACTTCGAGGCGAAGAGGTCTCGAATGGCTGGATGCAGATAGCCTGCTAAACTGACTTAACACTTTTTGATTAGTAACCGTGCTTAATCTGTGTGTTTTGTTTTCTGAAAACCTAAACTCTACTGCTCTGTGAATGTTTGTCGGACGCGAGGGTTTCTCGTAGACTTAGTCGAACTTTGCGTCCACTTTCCTTGACTTAGGCTTACGAGTTGTGGTGTATGTCGCTGACTGTGATAGACCAGGCCTTAGGTTTAGTCGGATGGAGGTCTCATTGGCTCCTCGTCATCAATAAACGCGATAAGGGGTCTTCATATAGTCTATCATGGCCATAGGAGCAACTTGCGTTCCCTTGTCGTAGGGATGTTGGATGTCAGTTAGTAAATCCCACGTTTGCCCTATTGGTGACAACATTGCACTCTATCCGTGATGCCTTTTGTTCAAAGTAGTCGAGGATGCGGATAAGCAAGCGGGTTCTATTGGCTTAGTCATACCCGCACCTTCTCTTCTTCCTTTACTCGTGGTCGGAGAACTTTACTACGGAACCGGGGAGCTTAGTTGACCAGGCCTTAGGTCTGGTCAGGTGGGGGGCTCAGTGGCTTCTCCTGTCACCTATAGACTGTTAAGGGGTCTTCCTCGCATCCCGGACGGTTGCAGCGTGGAACCCTTTCCCTTTGTGTAGGTCGAATCATTGGTCACGTCTATGTGTACGCCAGTTTTTTTTTGCCTGATGCCACATACTTATCCAGCCCCCGACTGTCTTATTCGAGAAGTTTCTCAGATAGGCAGTCTAAATAAATATCGAACTAAAAACTTGATATTAAAAAACTGTGAACTGACTGAAGTATCATTTACAAGCTACTGTAAGAAAAAACTGTTAGGAAAAAACTAGAAGTAGAAAACATCACCTCCTCCTCTCGAATTATCGTTGGTTGCTCCAGAGACTCTCGTGCTCTTGTCGTGACCCGCTGAAAAAGCTTGTAGAGTGTGCGTGCTGGGCGACGGCACCCGGAGCGTCTTATCATCGGCTTGTTCGTAGCTTGACGACTTGAGGCTGGAGCTGGGGCAACCTGAGACAGACTGGCAATTGGAGGGGTGATGACTGTGCGATCTTACCGAAGGTACTTGCACGAGGAACTCTCTAAGGGGACTTGACTATCTCTTTACTGCTAACTCGAGCGTCCTAAATCAGGCGACTTCTCCTGTGGAGCCGTTGTCCTGCTGAGGAGAAAGCTCTTTTTGCCCCGCTTCCGAACTAATCATAGAACCTGCTCTCTGACTTGGAGGGGGTATTTTCCGAAGTCATTGCTCGTAGTTGCGGTGGAGGTCTTGCTGACGCGGGGGTGCGCGTAGCAGCATCAGAGTCTGTTTCCCTGCCTGAGAGTTGATGCTTTTCTACGAGGTCGAGGCTGCGCTTGTCGCAGAGTAATGCTTCCTGAGGGGAGCTCTTTATTGTGAGGACGCCCTTTGGGCCAGGTATCTTCATACACTGATATGCGTAGTGTGTTGCTGCCATGAATTTGGCCAGGGTTGGGCGCCCCAGGATGGCATTGTATGCCATCTCGAAGTCAACTACGTCAAACAGGATCTTCTCTGTTCGAAAGTCCTCCGGTGTGCCAAAGGTAACCGGGAGGGTGACTTGCCCAATCGGCATAGCCGACAAGCCTGGGACGATACCGTAGAAAGCCTGTGTTATGGTCTGGACGGACGACCGTGGTACTTGCATGGCATCGAGGGCGTTGGTGAATAGGATGTTCAGGGAGCTCCCCTCGTCTATTAGCACCTGGGCCACTCGGCAGTTGTTGATTGTTGGTTCGACAACAATTGGGTATCGTCCTGGTCAAACATAGTTCTCGGGGCCGTCGGTTTGGTCAAACGTGATCGTGACCTCCGACCATTTGATTGTCCGAGGGATTTGCGGTATGTTCACGAGAACCTCTCATGCAATGGCCTTGTATTGCCTTTTCGACTCATAAGAGGACGAGCCCCCGAATATATGCCCGATTGCTTTGATATGTCCCTGGAAAGGCTCAGGGGTGGAGTCATCATCATCGGATGTAGTGTCTCGACTGTTGTTTGCGACCTGCTGGTTTTCCTCACGAAATTTCTCTCTTTCTTCCTTGAGGTATTTCTTGAAGATGCGGCACTGACGGAGATCATGTGAATCGGTCTGGTAGAAGTCGCACCAGAGCTTTTCTACCTTGTCGGAGGAAGTAGCGGCTTGTCCTTGGCGCGTGGCCGCTAGGCACGCTTCTCGGAAAGATCGGCTAATACCTCGTCGGCTTTAGCCTTCTTCTCCCGGTTCCCTCCGGAGGATTTTTTCCTTCGCTTCGTCTTCAATGAGTCGTCTCTGGTCCGGGCGGGGGGATCTAGTCGCCCTGCCCTGTAGCTGCTTGATGTACTGTAGGGTTTCCTCCGCAAATGCGGCCTTTCAGCTAGATCCATTAGCTGTAGCATGGTCTTGGGAGGGTGTATGATCAGGTTGTGCATGCACATCTCGTTTCTGCCGCCCCGCACGAAGGCACGAATAACATCTGAGTCTGTTACCTCGGGAATAGTATTGCGAACAGCACTAAACCGCTTAGTGAACTCTCGGAGGGTCTCGTCTGGTCGTTGGACGATAAGGAATAGGTCGTCGACCCGACCAGGATGTGTGAAAGTACCTTGGAAGTAGGCGAGGAGCATGTTGCAAAGCTGTCCCTAGGAGCGGATCGTTCCCGGGGGTAGGTTCGTCAACTAGGTGCTAGCCGCTCCTCTAAGGGCGGTCGGGAGGTAGTTGGCCATGACCTTCTCGTTCCAGCCCGCGGCCTCGATCGTCGTAGTGTAGATCTGCAGGAACTCCGTAGGATTCGTGGTGCCATCGTATGATTCGAGGGCCTCGGGCTTGAAGCGGGACGGCCAGCGCACATGTCGGAGTTCTTGGGATAACGCTTGGCATCCATTGATGGTCCTCCGATAAGGTGAATTCTCGCTGCTAATTGGGGTCGGAGATCGTCCCCTATTATTAGCATGGTGCTGATGGTCTTTCCAGGGAGGAGTCTGCTCTCGCTGACGCCTTTGGGATCGGCGCTCTTTGATCCTATCACGGAGATCGACGTGCGATCTGTCCCGGTGAGACTGGTTCCTGGGATGTCGTCCTTCTCCGTCCGATTCCCTTGGTCAGAGAGGGGTTTTCTCTCGATCAGAGCTATGTGTCCCGGACTGGAGTCGACAAGATTCGGCTTGGTCTTAGGCCTACTGTAGTTCAGCCCCCAGCCGTCGTAGCCATTGTGCTCCATCGGGTGTCGTCAGATCTTCCATTGGTGGTCATAACAGCAGATTGCGCACCTCGGCGATTCTTCGAGCAGTTCGGGACACGTACTTACCCGTCCCTTGAGGGGTTCTGTGTGCTGCATTAAGCCTATTTTCGTTCCCAAGGGGAGTAGCCATCGGACTCTGACGTTGTGAGCCCCCTTCCTGATTCTGGTCTTCGGGATCTTCCCGATCGTCCTGGATCGCGAGAACCCTCCGAAGGTCTGGATTGGATGGGGTGTATTCCCACTCCATCGTGTCGGTAGGGAGGGATGTGATCGGAACCTTGATCGATTGGTCGATCAAACGTTGCGGGCGACCACCCCGATCTCGGGCTAGTTGCTCCTGCCTGGGAATCGTCGTGTAACACCAACATTCCCTCGAAGGCCCTGGCGCACTCGGTTCTGAAGTGATCGACTTCGCAATCCAAGTACTCGACAGTGGCGTATTCTCCAAAATCTACGCGGTCAGTTGCCGGGTACAGATCGATCTGGCCAAAGATGTCGTAGAAGCCCAGATCTGAGTACCCGGTACGCCGCGTGAGAGTGATCGGATCCCCCGCCGAACCTGCTTCTTCCTCCTCGGGTCGAACCAAGGAGGGCCGTGCAGTTGGCGTCAAGAGCTGATCGTGACTAGTTGCACATCTTGCCGACTCCGATACTTCCTTGACGGCTTGAGCCGGAGAGGTCCCCACGGTCGGCGCCATTTTTCGATGATTGGTAAACCGCCGATCTTACCGTATTCGTGGAACGGTGATACTTGGGGGGTAGGGACCTCTAGGGCATAAGGCCAAGAGATCTGACGGCAAGGAAAACACCCTTTTTATACAGGTTTCGGGCCTCCCTTAGGATAATAACCCTACGTCTTGTTCGTATATATTGATCAGAGAATGTCTTTACAAGGGATGTACATGTCAGTGGTTATCCTAGGCCTAATCGGAGACTACGACGACTAGTTCTGCTGGTCTCGACTCCTTCGAGGCGGTGGGTCTTCTCATGGGAATCGCTGGGATCTCTCTTCCTTCTAAGGCCTGTTAGATCTAACTTTCTTCTCTTGGGACTTGAAAGACTTGTCCTCCCCTATGGGATTGCTGATCCTTTTATAGGGGGCTCCCTGAGTCGTACCGGACATGGACTTATGCCCGAGTAGAACTCTGGCTACCTTAAACGTTAGGATTGACTTCCTAGTTTAAGGGGTATCCTTCCTCCTTACGGGGGTTACCTTATCTTCTGGGAATCCTTACCGACTACCTCCTCATATACGAGATATTATACTATACATCGCCAGTGTGGCAGCGGCAACTAGGGACGCTATCAAGGCAACACTTCAAGTCTAGACCGAGTCATTAAATGAGAAGTATCTGGGCATGCCCTTGGACGTTGGGCATTCCAAAAATGGTGCTTTCATGTATTTAAAGGATCATGTGTGGAAAAGGGTACAAGGTTGGATGGAGCAAACCCTATTGGTAGGTGGAAAAGAGGTACTTATCAAATCGTTTTCTTAACATATCCCAACATCTTCTATGGCCTACTTTTGGCTACCTTGTGGCCTTTACCAACACGTTAACTCTCTTATACGTAACTTCTGGTGAGCGAGAAGGGAAGGGAAAAACATGTTGGGTGTCTTGGGATAGTATAACACGGCCGAAGTATATTGGAGGATTACGCTTCCGGGACATGGAATTGTTCAATCTTGCGTTAGTTGCTCAACAAGCTTAGCGGATCCTGCAGAACCTTGACACGCTTAGCGCACATATCTTGCAAGTGGCTTATTTCCTGTCCGGTAATTTTCTAGAGGAAAAGCTGGGCAGCGCTCCATCGAAGATCTAGCAGGCCATTCTTGGGAGCCGTGATGTGCTCGCTCAGGGCCTGATTTGACGAATAGGACGGGGAACATGTCATAGGTACAATCCTAGGCAGTATACTTGAGGCACCCTAGTTTGGTTATATAGCCAAGCAAAGTGCACGGAAAACAAAACGAAGTGACGCATTACACGCAGCTACGATGGACCTAACGACGATGATGCACAAAACATGGCGGATGACAACATGTGCAAATGTATTGCCCTCCCTTCAAAAGTCTAACCCTCCAATGAGATGGGGTGCCTCCCTATTTATAGGGATGGAAGAGTAGTAGGTGTACATTTACATCTCTGCTTCTAAGCAGTTTATGGTTTTGCCCCTGGGCTTATAGTTCCGTTGGCGGTATTATAGTCATTTCCACCCTACCCCCAAAGGATATTCCTTAGCATATTCCTCAAGTCATGTTTGCAACATGACCTATTCGTCATTGTTATGCAAGTCTTCTTAGTAGTGTGACCCGTTGTTGTGATTCGAACCGAAGTCTTGTCGATGGCACTGGACGCTGCTGCTAGCCCTAAGCCTCATTTTCGATGCTTGACTCTGCATGATCCGCCATCGCGATGCGCATCTTGTCCTATTGATCAACACCATAGTCGAAACGTTAAACACTTAATAGAATTGACACAAAGTTAAAATGTTACCTGGTCATATGTGTCAACTCGAGCTGGGGTGGTAACGCTTCCCACAATAGTAGCTCCTTGTTGCTCCAAGTGGTAATGGAACACCCATCTGGATTGGCATTTTAATCCATCAGGGTTGACATGTCATCCGGATCATCACATTCTGGAGCTCAATTTAATTTCAACAACACTTTAGCCAGCTTCGCTAATAATAAACCATCTCCAACATTGAAGAAATACTCCATCCCATGAGCTGTTTCATTGTCTCTCTTGAGACTTAGCCATTTCGTTGAAGAAAAATTCTCCACTCCATCTCATGAGCTGAGACAAGAGGATTTTTTTAAGGTTTTCTATTTTTTGGTTTACGTAATATAAATATGCCTCACCCCATTTAGCCGCCACCTTCCCCACTCCCCTATCTCGCACCCTATTCTCCACCCTGCCCCCATTTCTCCACCTCGCCCCTACTTCTTCTAGCTCGCGGTGGTTGCGGCGCACTGAGATGAGGGCTGCGGTAAGGTAAGCGCGAGACGGTTGGTAAGGGCGCTGCACACAACAACATGGGTTGCATTGTAGATTTTGCGTCGAGGTGCAGCGGGGTAAAGTTCTTGAGTCAGTGAGATGTGCAGAGCGTGTTCCCGCCCACGGTGAGGTGGGATAGAGAGCCATGGCAGGGTGAGCGGGGTGTGACGGAGTGTGCCCCCGCTTGCTGCGAGGTGGGCCGAGGGTGGTCTTGCATGGGACGCGACAAGTTACGCGGGCCTCCACCTGTTGCCGCGAGGTGGTGGAGAGTGCCGCGGGCCAAGCGGGGCTAAGGGGCATGGCCACGAAGTGGTGCAGGTTGATGCAAGGTGACATTTGCATCGCGGGCCGAACGGGGCCATGGGGCCCAGCCGCGAGCGGGCGCAGGGTGTCATGAGGTGGCATGGGGTGATGTGGGGTGACCTGCATGTTACGGGCCGAACAGGGCCAAGGGGCGCAGCCACGAGGGGGTGCGGGGTGACCTCCGCACAATGACCAAATGGGGCCAAGACCTCGCTTGCGCGATGGAGTCGGCTGCGAGGTGCAGTGAGGTGTGGTGGGGTTCCATTGGTTTGCACAATCACGAGGAGCAACTAGATGTGCAATGATAATGATATTTGTGAGTAAACAAATCCTTATCGGGTGAGGTTGTTGTTTGAGTGTGAGTTACGTAGCACATGACTAAGTGAAACACATGGCACACGATGGAGATCTTCTCTGGCAACAGCTTCCATTGCACGCAAACATGGTAAATTTTATTTTGGCGGCTCCTCGCGCACCGACACTTGGGCATGATGGCAACATATATTCGATATACAACCGCAAAAATTACTTTGTTGTGCAATGGCAACAAGTTCCTATTGTGTGAAGGTGTTACTCACCTGGCAGGCGAGAGTACTATACACATAGCATCTGGTCATAGAAAATACATGATGCACTATGCCAATGTTTACATGTCGCACGATTGCATGGCAGCACACATAATGCTTTCTTAACATCTGAGGGGGCGGTAGCATACATGATGAGGACATGACCCCCTTGGATGCACCCACTGCCACCTTTACTTCCACTACTTCAACTACATCCGCTGCTCAAGCTATAAAGAATAAAAGGAGGTCCGTCAAGATCGTCAAGAACAAGCGAGGATTCAAGTTCAAGCTTTCGGGAGGAGGAGCAAATGAAGTTCATGTGACCACGAAGATGTCTCAGATGGATATGTGCTGTACAAGGAGTTCTCCCATGTCAATTTGGGTCCAAGAAGAGTTAGAGATCAAGTCCAACAAGTTCTGGACTCTGGTTCAGATTCCTGAGACAGCCCTGACTTCAAACTCCTATATCTGGAGCCTATGGACTACGATTTGGATGATCTTGGACTCTATGGAAAGCTTATCTCGTGCCATTTCCAACCTGTCCAACCCCATATTGAAATTCCTTATGAGCACGCCGCAATTGCTAAAACAGTCCAGGACTATCTCTGTAACAAATCACCTCTTGTCCCTATATACCCCCTAGGATGCTCTCTTTTGTTTCGGGTTTTGTTTAGCTAAGATTTTGCTACCTTTGCAATTTCGTGTATCTTTATTTGTGTCCAACGACCAGATCAAGACCGCTTTTTGGAACCCACTCTATCTTGTTCTTCATCCATACTTGCAATTTCAGATTGCTTTATCTTAATTCTTGCTAGTTCTTCGATTGCTCGCAGGGATTACGAACCTCATGTGCAGGTTGATTGTGCTTCCAGCATCGTCAATAACCTACCAGAGTTGGTTTAGCGATTGCTAAGGCATATCGTGATCATACAGTGTAGTCGAATTGTCAAAGTCGTCTCCACAAATCGATAGTTACCTTCTCATTGAAAGATCGGGACACCCATTGTTCTATCAGTATGTAGAACCTAGGGGGAGTTGTGTCTGAAGGGTTCATATGTCGTAGTGCTTTCCTAGGATTTAGATGATGAACATATTGCCTAGTCTTTATTGAGTTTGAAGTTGTGCTTGAGTGTAGCAAGAAATCACGCTTTTCAGAACATCCGGTTTTGTATCCGAAAGTTCTGTTCTGATCGGAACATCCGGTTTTATATCCAGAACATTCGATCTAATTGGAATTTCCGATCTAGCTTTCGAATGTTCCAATCAACTTTCAAGGTTGACCATGTGTTGATTGGTGAATTCGAGTTTGGTCACTTTGTCTCGGTGGTTTTGAGATGTTGTGCTCATGGTTGAGCTTTAGTTCTGAGATTTGGAGCTTTTGCAGTTTGGGATTAATTGGAAAGTCCAAGAGTTTGGAGTTAAAGTTTTTATCATTTTGTCTTGGTAAAAAATGATAAGATGAATTTTTTGGACTAACTTGGGTCAAGGAGAAAATCTTCTGCTCGCAATGCTTTGCTTGGTCTATTGTGTGCAGGTGCGAGTTGGGTGTGACGATGGTTTGGCCACGTGGGACCGGCATGAAGCTTGGAGGGCAGAGTTGCGGTCAAAGAGATGGCGACGACATCGTGCAGCTTAAAAGCATGTACATGGAGGACAAGGAAGCGGTTGGAGCCAAGTCGTGAAGACCAAGTTGAGTCTCGGGGGCGTTTTTGGAAAGCGCCAAATCCACCAAGAAGCTTTTCAAGAAACCGCGGTGGAGGCGCCCGAGGAAGCGGTTTAAGGATTGCTTAGGGTGGAAGGAAAATTGGATAGTGGCTAAGCTAGCTAGATCCTTTTGAGATGCGTGCTAGTTAGGTTAGGCCCATAGGGCATTAAGGCCCAAGTGGTGAGGGGGTTTGTCCCTCCCACTATAAATAGTTGTCAAGGGGGCGCTTACCTCCTTGAGCCCCTTGTTACCACTTTGTAAACCCTAGGAGAGGGGAGCTGCATTAGAGAGTGCTTTGGCCTAATCATGAGAGGCTTTTAAACACCAAGAAAAACCAAGAAAATCAATACAAAAAGAGTTCCAAGAAAAGCCTATGTGTTCTTGAGTTATTTCCTTCATTTGCTTTTTTGGATTTTTGTTTTCTTGCTTTTCTTGTGGATTGATCCGTGGTATGGCAAGTAAGTGATGGGGAGATCATCTTTATACTAATCCCATCCAAGCGTACCCAAGGATTCAACATTTTCCTTCTCATATCTTGAGTTTGCTTGTAAGAGAAGTAAGGATTGGGGTTTTGTGATTGACTTGCTTAGGGGATAGACTTCTGGGTTTTGATAGATGGATTAGGTTGCTGTGACATGTGAGAGATTGCCATATTGATTTTATATCAAGAATCCTCACGAGCAACAAGAAATCAAAGTTTTGCTTCTCGTCCAACTTTTGGGGCTGTTATGGAAGAACATGAAAAAGTCTTGTCTGAGGTGTTTCGGTGAGGATCAACACTTGATTCATAGTCATAAGACCTTCCTACACCTCTCTGCAAAATTTGGTTTGATTTGGTTGGGGAGATTTTGAACTAGAGTGAAAGTTCCATCATTTTTCGTGTTCTAGAAATCGAAATCCGGACAGTCCGGATTTTACCCGGAGGGTCTCGATTTTCAAATCCGGAGGGTCCAGGTGGTACTCCAGGTTCTACAGTAGGTTTCTGGACTATCACCCGGAGGGTCCGAATTGAAAATCCGGACAGTCTGGATTTCACCCGGAGGGTCCGAAAACTCGGAGGTTCCGGATTTCACCCGGAGGGTCCGAAAACCCGGAGGGTCCGGATTTGCACTGTTGCTACTTCGGACGTTCACTGTTTTGATCGTAACTTTTGTGTCCGAACTCAGAATTCAGTGGTCTTGGACTTGTTTCGAAGTTATCGACAAGCTCCACATCACCAAGGATTGTTGAGGGGTTTTCCGCTGCATTTTCACTCTGATCATACTAGTCTTTATGTGACTTTGTATGTGAAGGTTAAGTGAAAGAATTTTGAATTCGACATTCACCCCCTGTGTCGGAAGCCATCGTTCCAACACAGTACATGTCACATTAGATATGTTGCTTCTTTCCCAATGAAAAAACTTAGTGCATGAAAACATAATGACAAGCATGTTGGGTCTTTATATAACGACGAGATGGAGCATGATAGCACCGAGAATGAGACAAATGCGCCCGGCACCACTATGTGGTCTTAGCTCTCTACAGATAGTGGAGTCTACTTTGTTATAGGTGAAGAATCACACTCCATCAATGCTCACATGCGAGTGTAGCATATTTTTCACATCATGATTTGTTATAGCATGTTCGCGCTTGGTGGAAACACATTGTCCATGACATCAGGGAGTGTGACATTTAAAATGTAGGCGCCGCGAGCTCAAAAATTTGGCGGTTACAACAACTATTATTTGTTTAGTAATTTTGCCCATGCATGGGATCGCGCTTAGCTAATTCATAATTCTGTTGGTCATTCATATGTCGAACATGTGGCATAACTGAAATCTTTGGCATCACGATGGTTGTATTTTGTGTGTTTTTCTTCACGTATAGTCGTCCCTTTCATTTATGCACATAGTTTTACTCTCTCATATGTGTCCTTGTTCGAGTCATATGTCGAACCTACATCATAGTCCAAAATTTTGACATTACAATAGATGTATTTTGTGAACTTTTGCATTGCACGTAGAGTTGTGCTTTGACACTTGGTCATTTTCCATACTTGGTGGTTAGGGCCTAAACAAGCAACCTCAAATAGTGAGGATGCGATGGTCTTAAAGTCAACTTCATGCCGTGAGGATGGACAGGATACCTCAATGTTATGAATCACCATCTTCATTGGGTAACCTACCAATGAAATAGATTTAGCATGTAGGAGTCTCATTGAGCACCTTGAAATTGGACAGGTGTAGTTACAACGAGAGAGATTAATTGTATGCATTGACTGATAAATAGCCGGTCTGAGCATGTAATTTTTTATTTCTGACCCTAAGGGATACTAAAGAGAGAGACTCTCAACTGTTATTAACAGGTAGCATTGTTTATGTGCTCTTATTCTGATGAAAAAACTTTTCGTCCTTGGTGACTTATCATCATGCGTTTTTGCTTTTGCCCCGACAATAAAACAAGAGGCAATTGCCTCAGTACCACTCCAAAATACCACTCAAATACTATACCTATCCAAAGTAACACTCAATTCAAACTCCATCTCTTCAGAATAACACTCCCGTTCATTTGCCTCTTGCTGTCGTTAGTTGATGCCTTGTGCCTCTAAAAGAAAACGAGAATACCAAAACAGCCATTCATCCCTAAATAGCTCACTCCCCCAATCCCGTCCAGCGGCGCACTCCAATCCGCCCTCCCCTAATCCCGTCCGGCGGCGCGGCGGCTCCCCTCCCGAGCAGGCGAGCGGCGGCGCGGCGGCCTGCCCTCCCGAGCGCAGGATGGTACGGCGCGGCGGGCTCCCGAACCGGACGGTGTGGCGCGGCGGTGTGTGGCGGCATCCCACGCAGGGCTGCCGCTCGCGGTCAAGCAGGCGCCGCCCCTCCCGAGCACGCAGGAGGTGCGGTTATTCGGCATCCCTCGCAGGCCCGTCGATGGCGGCATTGTGATCGTGCACGCCGGCCGCTGGGCTGTCACGCTGTTCCGGTTCGGCGAGATGGCCATGAGCCACACCAAGACGCGCATGGAGGAGGCATGGACCGCGGCGTTCAACATAGAGCTACTAGCTTAGCTAGAGAGAATTCATTGGTTACCAGTGGAGAGAGTCCTTTGGGCTAGTAGGGCTGCTAATTTAGTGAGATTTGGGATGAAGAAACTCTGAAAATCACCTTCAGGAGATGTTTCAGTGATCACCTTATGCAATTGTGGATGCAGTTGACTCAAATTATATCTTCCATTCACTTTAACTGATTTGGGACAACCTGATGAAAAGACAACATGTTTCTGATCCTACATGCTTTGTTTGTGCTGAGAATGAAACTATACATGATTTGTTTTTTGATTGCTGAGAATAAAACTATACATGATTTGTTTTTTGATTGTGAGATAGCCCAGAATATATGGGAAGATTGTTATAGCAGACATGGTAATAGGTGGGGCGAGGCAGCTTCCAGCGAATTTAAATGTTCGAGCCTTCTTACAACTGGAATGATGTCTGTAATGTGTTGGGTTTGAGACTTTGAGACTTTGCTGGCATTAGCTCAGTGCTCAGGCCGCTTAGGCGTTGGCTTTCTTTTCATGTGCGCTCAAATGTATTGAACTACGTTTCATTTTCAAGGAGAATGGAACTAGGGTTTCGGCTTGTTGATCTCGAAAAAGAGATACAGATTGCAGATATTTCTTACTTGTGCATGCAGTACTTGTATTCAGAATGATTTGAAGCATAGGACAATGAACACTTGCAAAATGATCATCATCTTCTTACTTTTTATTTGCAGGACTCCACCATTATATAAAGAATTGGTTTTCCATTGAGCTTGTAGAAATCCTGTACAAAATATACTTCTACTAAAGCTAATGGAGCTAGAAAAAGACATGCTTTTCTGGTTTAACTCCTTATGTAAAGACATGCTTGGTTCCATCTCATCCTCATCTTCCCCTCTTCCCCTATTTGGTTCCATCTCATCCTCACCTTTTCTTCTCTTTATGTTAAAAAATCAGTAGCATTTTGCCTCTATTTGGCAACATCTTCACAACCCCTAAATAGCAATACATATGTCCATGAATATAACAATATTATGATTGCATCATGCCACCATAACTAGACCACATACCACATTACCAAAAGCTTTGTCCAAGTATTCATAGTTTACAAGCGCATAAAGGACCAAAATAACAAGTACATAACAGTCCGTACAAATTGGCCAAAAGATCATAATCCATGCACTACTTGTTCTTTTGAAGAGGACTAGCAGCAGCCTTTTTGCTCCTAGTTGATGCGCAAGGAGGTGTAGAAGTACTTGCAATGGTTGCTGCCCTCTGCCTTGTCATTGGGCTTGAAGTACTAGCTTGAGGAGCTGAAGTTTCGGTTTTTTTCGACCTTTTCCTGCAAGAGAAGGTCATTAACACAAGGAAAGAGATATGTAAGTCTAAAAGATAGTAGCAAACTGAACCCAATACAAGAAAATACCTTTTCGTGGGTTGTGGAGGAGGAATTGTCTCGCCATGTGGGTCAGCCTCTTTCTCCTTGCATCCCTTTTGGCGATGCCCAAATTGTCCACATCTTTTGCATTGATGTTGTCTACTAGTTGCATTTGGCTCACTATTGTTCTTTATCCTCTTGGTTCTCGGACGTCCAGCACTTCTAGTCAATTTGGGAGGAAGCATTAAGAAACCTGGGTTTACCTTGGGCCACTGAGCCTTCCCTCTAATTGGCATGAGAACACATTGGTATGCCGCTTTGAATCTTTCAACTGAGAAGTAATCATCCACGTATTCCTCTAGCTTGGCCCTTCTAGAGAATATGAAATGAAGAGCATGTGTGCAAGGCTTACCACTAACCTGCCATTGCCTACAAGAGCACTCCTTTTTCTCCAAGTCAACGGTATGCCTCCAACAATTTCCTGATATCTCAGCTAGTAGAGGTGTTGCCCTTGATTCTCCATAGTGCAAGCCCTTGCTTCTCTTATTTAACTCCTTTATCACGCTAGGTAGCATACTACCCTGCAAGCTTTCTGCAATTGATCTCCTCTTTTCTCGCATGCTCATTACCATCTGATGATGACATAGCACCCGGGTATCGTCAAGGAGGATAAAGCTGGCCATCCGGGCATAGGGTGGGCCAGGCCGACTACTCGGGGTCCAACTACAACACGGAGGCACATCATCGACTTGGAATACAAGACATGGACACGTACCTGCCCGGAATCCCGGGTGATAGTTGTAACCGATTAGGAAACATATCTGTAAGCCGATTCGGACTCTTGTAACTCTATCCCGGCCGTCTATATAAGGCCAGGTAGGGATCCCCGGATAGGTAGACAAAAAAATAGAGCTCTCAGATCATCTGATCATAGGCATGGACACATACCCTCACGTGGGATACAAGCAATACGACTCGCCAAACACAGGACGTAGGGTATTACCTCTTCTCGAGGGCCCGAACCTGTCTAAACTCTGTGTCCCGTGTGCACCCATCTAGATCTGCTACTCGTACACCGCCCCATATTCAGTATTGCCGGAATAATACTCTGACAGTTGGCGCGCCAGGTAGGGGCTGTGCGCGTAGATCCATCTGAACGGATCCAGACGGGTTTCTTCTTCGGCAACGGCGGCTTCGCTCCAGGACAGGCCGTGAGTTTTGGCCCCTAGGACTCCGTCGCCGATCTTGGACAGGTTTTTCGACTCGGAAAAACTCGACTTCAGCGTCGACAAGCTCGGCAAACTCCACCTCTGCGAGTCGGCGCCCGGCCAATTGGCAAAGGCTTCATCACCTTTCTCACCCGGACTCTCGTTCGAGTCAGTGGCTTCGGCAAGCTTCACCTCTGCGACTCGGCTTCCAGCCAGTCGGCGGAGGCTTCACCGCCTTCCCACTCGGACTCTCGTCGGAGTGGATGACTTTGGTGGCCATCTCCAAAGACGAGGTCACGCGAAAGATGGATCTACTGCTCGGGCATGGGTCTTTACCCGTCGAGCAGGGATCCCGACTGGTCGGTACGATCGAGTCCCTTCTACCCGTCCTCTATTACGACTCGGACGGCTTCAAAAGTTTGGGAAGCCACCATCCTTCTCGGGAGGACTTTATGGCGGACTCGGATGCGCCGTATGTTGCCGCCCGACTATGCCCGGGGGCTTACCGACTGAAGGATAAAGACAGCAACCTCATCGCCAATGCTTGAAACATTGAACAGCTAAGTCGCTTCTATGCTTAAGCTTTGTACTTTCATACTTTAAATGAATAAATATTTCCTTGCTCCATCCGAGTAACTTTTCGGGTTTCCCGACTTACCTGCTATGCACGCTCACGGCTACACATAGTGGACACTCGGGAGCTACACCACACCGGGTGCACCCAGGCGCACTCGGGCTCTTCTCTTTCAACAATTATTTTAGTACTATGTAAATAGCCCGGTGTTAACTCTTCGTCTTCGATCGCCGGTCTACGCCACAACCCTGCGCTACACGGGAAACAGCCCACGGCTAATCTCAACGCAATGGGGGATATGACGGGTCGGCAAGAGCACACACAAAGGGCTAACTTACATACGAATGAATTTTTACAAAAGAAGGGGTTAATAAGACACAAAACAATTAACCAAAACATGCATAATCAGGTAACACTTGGCCTTCCCGAGTACTTCACATGTATATGGAACGGTTCATGTGTTTTCTCCCTACCTTTTCAGGACAACGCTGTCAGCACTGGTATCCGCCGACTGGGCTTTCTCCATCAGCACGGGGACCTCTTCATCGGCAATGTCGGCAGCAAAGTTACTCGGCAGGCTCCGACTGAGTAGACATGAGTCGGGGGCTTGCCAGCGGCGGCGTCCTGAGTTCTCTTCAGAGAGGGCTCGGTGGCGGCTTTCTCCACCTCAAGCTGCCGAAAACTCGGCCTTGCGCTGGCCGAGTCGGTCGAAGACGGGAAAATCATCAAGACCCTCCACTCGGTTCCTCGAACCAAGTAGAGGCTCGGGGGCTGCACCCTCTAGGTGCACTGTTCGTGCCCCCAGAGTGAAAACTACGAAAAGGCAACTAAACCAGCTACTTGGGTAGAGGCTCGGGGGCTACACCCTCTGGGTGCACTGTTCGTGCCCCCAGAGCGAATACTACAGAAGACAAAGGAGCCTCCGCCCGACTATCCTAGTCGGCCGAAGGCTCGAGGGCTACTGACGATGACATAGCACCCGGGTATCATCAAGGAGGATAAAGCTGGCCATCCGGACATAGGGTGGGCCAGGCCGACTACTCGGGGTCCAACTACAACACGGGGGCGCATCATCGACTTGGAATACAAGACATGGACACGTACCTGCCCGGAATCCCGGGTGGTAGTTGTAACCGATTAGGAAACATATCTGTAAGCTGATTCGGACTCTTGTAACTCTATCCCGGCCGCCTATATAAGGCCGGGTAGGGATCCCCGGATAGGTAGATAAAAAAATAGAGCTCTCAGATCATCTGACCATAGGCATAGACACGTACCCTCACGCGGGATACAAGCAATATGACTCACCAAACACAGGACGTAGGGTATTACCTCTTCTCGATGGCCCGAACCTGTCTAAACTCTATGTCCCGTGTGCACCCATCTAGATCTGCTACTCGTACACCGTCCCATATTCAGTATTGCCGGAATAGTTACTCCTTTATCACGCTAGGTAGTATACTACCCTGCAAGCTTTCTGCAATTGATCTCCTCTTTTCTCGCATGCTCATTACCATCTCTCTAATTTTGTCAACAAACTCAATGATTGCCAGTTGCTTGACCTCCCTTATCCAACTATTGAACACCTCCGCCAAGTTGTTGTTGACATACTCAACTTTGCACGTAGCTGAAAACTTGCTTCTCATCCACAAGTGGCTATGCTCCCTTCTCAAGTAGGTGATTGCAGCTGGGCTTTGTGCTTCTATCTCTGCCATCAAGGCCTCATGCTTCTCTAATTCATATGTCCATGATGCTGGCCACATGTTTGTCAGTATGTCACCTTTGTACTTTTTGGTGAAATTAAGCATTAGATGCCTCATGCATTCTCTATGCTCAGAATTCTTGAAAACCTCAGAAATAGCATTCTCCAACCCCTTGCATGCATCTGTATGTATTGCAAGCCCATTAGGTTCTCCAATACACTCTCGGAGTTGTTTCATGAACCACTCCCAATTTGCCGTATTCTCCTTGTCAAATATCCCAAATGCCACCGGAAACATCCAACTGTGTCCATCCACAGCAGTTGCAGCAGTTAATTGCCCCGTGTATTGTCCAGTTAGAAAGGTTGAGTCAACCGACAAATATGGCCTACACCCTGCCAAGAACCCATCAATGCATGGCTTGAAGGCAACAAACAATCTGTTGAAGTATACCTTCCCACTAACTGTCTTGATATCTATTTCAAACACACTTCCTGGGTTGGCTGCCAATATTTCTTCCTTAAAGTTCCATAACAACTGAAAACTGTCTTGATAGCTACCATGCAATTCGGCTAGTGCACGTGCTCTTCCTTTCCAAACATTATTGTATCCAAGTTTGACATTGAACTCCCTCTCCAACCGTTCTTTCATAGCTTTAGTACCCAATGTAGGCTCCTCCCTCAACATCTCTTTTCCTCTAGTAGCAATCCAGTCCTTGTTTGCCATTCTTCCTAAGTGTTTGTTAGCTGTACCGCAAGTATGAGCACTAGGAAGTCTCTTTACCTGCATGCCAATAGATGGAAATATGAGTACAATAATTAAGAATCTTTCAATGCATACAAGCACATGTAATTAAAATTCCCTCTAACGTAGAAGTAGAGATACCATGAAGGGATGCATGTATCCTCCATGGACAATCATCATCTGAACAACGAGCCCAAAATCTAGTTGGCTCACTATATTCAATGGAGAAGTGCCACTCTTCTCTAATTGCTAATTGCCTCAATGCTATCTTAAAATTTTGACTGTCAAGAAATGTGGCACCCACTTAAATGTCGGATTGTTTCTATCATGAATGAATGTGGGAGCCATGTTAGTAACTATGTTCTCATCATCACCTGGCACATATTGTGGATCATAGCTATTATCGACATCTTGTCGTCCCAATGGAGCCACTGCCTCAATCACATTCAAGTGGACTAAGGGAGCCACTGCCTCCTCTCCCATTGCTTCCTCACCCTCTGCATTGTGTTCAATAGGCACATCATCCTCAAACTCACCCTCATAGGACTGATATGGCCATGCAGAAAATGGAACAGCAATAGGAACTTCTATAGGTGCATCAACCATGAGTTGGGAGCTTGAAGTGCATGCATGCACATCATTTGGAGTCTCCTGATATACATCACTTGGAGTCTCCTGATACACATCATTTGGAGTCTCCTGACACACCTCATTTGGAGTGCTTCCAAAGTTTTGATGCTTGCTCTCAATGGTGACACCTAACCACACTACCTTTGTGTCCACGTTCCTATCAAACAATTGTGGTATCTCTGATTTAGAAATTAAAGGGATAATATCGCCCTCCAATGAAGAGTACCACACAGTCATTCTCTGACTATCAGACAAATTGTAATATCCCTCAACAGCACGCCTCACATCCTTCATGGAGAAATCACGACCCACAGCTATGCTCCATGTTCTACCCTTTCGATACATTTTTCTACCATCTAAAATCTCACTATATGATTGAACGCTCATTTCTACTTCGAACACATCCATCAAAAAAAATATAGAGGAGAAAAGACTCAATTTCAGTACCCACTGTTCAGGGCGCCACTGCGCTGCGCCTCGTGCCTGCTCAGCATGCTGTTTTGTCCCTACGTTCAAATGTGAAATTCACTGCAATAAAAACACATCAACCAACCATTGAGAGAGAGCACTAAGCACAGTGTATAATCAAAGGCTCTACATACCAATTACTTTGCAAAATGTATGATGAACTGATTTGTTAAAAAACAAGGAGGTGCTCATGTGAAAATAAAGTTTCAAGAGACTATGGAGTACTACAATTTAAACAAAGAAAATTGAGCTGCTCACATCAGAGATGGTGACTAATTAACCTCAATGTCCAATATTCAATAGCTACAACCAATAACAACACACATGAACTCCTCCCACAATTGCATAAGGTGATCACTGAAACATCTCCTGAAGGTGATTTTCAGAGTTTCTTCATCCCAAATCTCACTAATAGTTTTATTTTGTTCATTGCACATATAGTAAATATATCAACATTGAATAGCTAGACTAGAGCTCCCCAACCAATGATCTTCCCAAAATTTCACATTTTTACCATCTCCAAGCATGCACTGGTAGCCTAGTTTAGCAGCCCTACTAGCCCAAGGTAGGTACTGGCCGAGCTGCTCAGGCGGGGGAGGCGTCTTGCCGCTGCGTGGGAGTAGCTGACGGGCCGGTGATGCTCCCCTTGACTTCCCGCTGCTGCACCGTCAACTGAGCCCGCCACGCTGCCCACCCTGCTGCGCTGCCTACTGCGCCCGCCCCGCTCGCCGCCGCGCCCGCGAGGGATGCCGCCGCGCTGCACCGCCTGCGTGCTCGGGAGGGGCGGCGCCTGCGTGACCGCGAGCGGCGGCGCCTGCGCGGGATGCCGCCGCACACCGCCGCCTGCCGGGGCCTGTTCGGGAGCCCGCCGCGCCGCACCGTCCTGCGCTCGGGAGGGCAGGCCACCGCGCCGCCGCTCGCCTGCTCGGGAGGGGAGCCGTCGCGCCGCCGGACGGGATTAGGGGAGGGCGGATTGGAGTGCGCCGCCGGACGGGATTGGGGAAGTGAGCTGTTTAGGGATGGAGGGCTGTTTTGGTATTCTCATTTTCTTTTAGAGGCACAAGGCATCAACTAACGGCAGCAAGAGGCAAATGAATGGGAGTGTTATTCTGAAGAGATGGAGTTTGAATTGAGTGTTATTTTGGATATGTATAGTATTTAAGTGGTATTTTGGAGAATTGTAGATGACTTAGTGGTACTGAGGCAATTGCCTCATAAAACAATTGGCGCTCAATGACTTGTCGTCGAGCAATTTTGCTGAAACCCTAATGAAAATGATTTGGTGTCTGACTTCTTTTGTCACAATGTTTTTTTGGTGTGTTGAGGATTTGATTTTTACTAAGTCTATATATTTTTGAAATCATGACATTTTTGGCTGCTAAGGACTTGCATATATCCTTATTGTGCAATTGCACTGTTTGTTTATGACCTCGGCGATGGATTATTTCCTAACGTGGCTATAGAATTGTAGCTTGCACATGACATTGGGCGTATCGCCTTCTTAGTGAGGCGTGAACTTTCTTGGAGATTTTGCTAAGTCTATATTTTATAAAAGAAAGTCGGCAGAGATTATCCCGCAAATTATGATGTACTTGATGACTAAAACTGGCATATGCGCTTGTTTTACGGTTACACCAATCATGTATGAGTCTATACACGGTCATGGACATATTTCGACCTGGTTATGGATCTCAGCTTACTCGCGCCAACTAAATTTATCTTCTTGTTACCGTCGATTTTTAGCTCGCATGCCGGGAAGCTCTGGCTCTACCTTCGGATCTTCGGACATCAACGAGCGTCATTTGAAGATTGCATCGGATAGCTTGGGAGTCATCCGCAATACCTTGGAAGCGAGCCGCTGGGGCTACAGTTCAATTTTGCAAGAAATTGGAAGCCGACGTCGACGCTTTGAAAAGACTATATACTGCCATGAAGAACCAAAGGCAAATATTGATGCACACAATGTTGCTAAGCACACGCTCTCACTTGACAGTGGCCGTCTAACATTGTACCTATGACTATTACATAAATAAAGTTGGCTGCTTACCTAAAAAAAGAGTAACTACATCACATTACATGCCATAACAAATGTTAGATGATCCCGATAATAACTGTTTCCGATGCAAATCTCAGTCACCTAAAATTTTAGTATTAAAAGTATGCAACTTTAGAAAATTGCACACCACTTAGCCTAAAATTACAGCGTTTGAAAGTGTGTAACTTTAGTGAAACTTAGTGCAATTTTTAGTTTATATGTTATATATGAAGTGAAGCGTGGATGAGATTGTTGGATATTAATCTAAAGGTTTAAAAAGTGACTGAGATGTAAAAAAATTTCAAACAACTGATAAATAAACATTCCCAATTTATATACCTTGCAGGAGTTCTATCCAAGGCAAACCCTATACTACCAGAACAATTGCAAGTTGCAATAATTGGCTTAACTATTTTTTTGCTCAAACAATGCATTGGCATGGAGACTTACACCATAACGGGTTGTTATTTTTCTTTGCCTTTGTTGTCGTGAGAGACGTCTCTCAGGACCTCCATTTCAGTAAGAAGAATAAATTTGTCTAGTTAATTGATTAATATAAAATTAGGCAAAAATCAGATATAACTAACATACATTAGATAGACTATGTTTACAGCCCCGCTGAGCTGACAGATTGACGAACGCTACCACCAACACGACCACATCACATGCACTTTCAAAAGGCACCAGAGCCCTGGAGCCACACACTCCGCCGGAGTTGAGCCCTAGCATGTGAACACTCAACTAGCAGTGTGCTACACACCTCCCTTCGATAGGTTAGGTCTAGTATTGACCCCATCAAGAGAAAGAGAGAAGACATCATCGGCCAAAAAAACATTAGAGCCACTCCACAGGCAGAGTATAGAGCCTGTATAATTTAGCAAAGCACCACCCTCAAAGGGAGCCTCCGCCAATAGAGATGAATCCACACCGCTACTTTACAAACTAGATCTGTGCGTGACCCACGCAGCAAAAGGGGCATAAAATTCCAACAGATTCCAAAAGAAACATGAAAAATCATCTGCCGAAAGCACGGAGGAGGAACCCTCGAAAGCCACATCGATCGCCCCATATTGGTTAGCCGCTAGCAACATCTTAAGAGAAAATCAGATCTGCTATAAGAAAAGTGGATTTGAGCTGCTCCAGCTTTGAAGATGATGACTGTGCACCACCAGACACCATGTCAATCGCAAGACTTGACATCCCGCTGACAACACCGATGACCTCACCGTGCGTGCACACGACACAAGGCAAACGCAGGCACTGCAACGCCGGCCACGGCTGCTGCGCTGCCTGGCACTTCTACCGCCCAAAAAGCAAGCTGCGGCGCTGTGAGGACCCGAGCGAAATTAGGATAAATTGGATGAACCTAATACCAGAGATGTGGGGAATTTTCTCTACTTCTTTATTAATTTTACATAAAACTAGCAATAGACATGGTATGTGATGTCGGATTTGTTACAACTACTCGCTCTTATAATCTTAGTAGCATTACAGCTGTAACAATAAGTTAAAATAAACAAGGTTGTTTAACTGTAATAATAACCACTGTAGCTGTAAATTAATCTTTAGACTACATTGATGGTATCTGGGCCGTTGCTTAGCTATCAGAGTGAAGTGTAGCTGCTGATATTCAGAAGATTCAGAGAGTTGAGGTCGACACGAGTCAGTCCCCTGCTGCCCTAGCCGCGAAGGACCATTGCCCGCTGCCTCGCTGCCCCGGCATCCATGCCTAGCCACCTTGCAGCACCTAGTCGCAGTCGCGCCCTCTAGAGCTGCCGCCCCGGCCTCATCCGTCCAGATCAGGCGAGTAAGCCCACCAATACGTCACCTAGGGTCGCAGCCCCGGGTGTCCATGCCACCGCTCGGCCGGACCCATCCATAGGCGGCCATATCCAACCTGCCAGCCTACCAGGAACCGCCTATCGCTGGAACCAACATGCCAATGAAGAGGCGCAAGGACCTTGCCGGAGCAATCGCCGCACACACGTCGGAGGCCGTCGGGCCACCGCCGCGAGCCCAAGCTACCCCTCTCTTCGCCAGATCTGAAGCTCCTGTACCGCACAGCCCCCGCCATCCCCCACGAAACACGATGTCAGACCCCGGCGATAGAGCAACAAGGAAGCAACCCAGCCCATTTGGAGTGGGCCCCGCCGGTGGCTGCGGAGGGATAGGTTGGTCGCCTAGGTCTATAGGGTTGGAGTTGCCCCCAGGTCTCTCCCAGGAGAGAAACACGGGAGCAGCGTGGATGCACCGGTCGTTAGTCCATGGCTGAAAATAACTATATAAGCTTCTTTTCATCAGTCTGATGCTATGCTGCCTAGCTAATCAAGTTTGAGATGAAATAAAAAGATAGAGGAACCCAAATGAGAAGCAGCAGGCAGACACGTTCACTGGGTGATAGAGGCCGGTGAGATGCGACGGCCGGAGAAAATGCTGGCGCTGGTGGTGGCAGTGGACGACGTACGCCGGCGCCGCTGCCGGCCGACCGGCAAGAGATAGAATATTGGACGTGGCGGCCCGCGTCCATGTGAAATGTATAGAGGTGGCTTAAAGTTTAATCGAAAATTCTATACTCTGATGCTTAGGGAACTGCTACAATTTAGTAAGGAGTAGTGTAATGAGCTGAGATAGATGCTTAAATGAAAAATCACACAATAACCGGCCCACATTTTGTGATTGTCTCACCATTATTATAGAAGCCTCTTTCAGCATGAACGCCGGTGATTAGATCCTTTGTACTTTGGGAAAATGTCAAAATGATACTTTCCCCTGAATTGAGGTAACGTAATATCTAATACATGTTATGCTGACCTTACACGGTTATATCCGAGCAAAACCAGAGCTGAAAACCATTGAAAAGTCTAAGTAGATGCATCACGGCCATCGCCGGGCTTGATCAAGGTCAAGATACTACATTTGGGACTTTAAAATGTAAGTTTGTCGTAGCTGTAAACCGAAGGTGAAGATAGACAATGTTGGAGTTGGAAGAGTTTGCTTAAGCCTGCTTAGCATTAATCGCGCGTAGTATGTTATTTTGTATATCAAGTCCGTCATCCTAATTTTTGTTGACATGACACTTTGAAATTCACGCGGACATCTTGGATAGGTTCTCATGATTAATACGTAGTATCTGATTAATTTTTGAAGAAGTGGACTTTCGATACACGTAGTTGTTTCATGTGGGCTTGTGGGAAAACAGGGTTTTCGTCGTTGGTTTGACTATTTTTAACAGCCTATCAAGAATTGTTTCACAAGTAGGCTTCTTCATTCAGCATTATGCAACTAGTCACTAATTCAACGCTTCCTTACAAATTCATTAATAAACATGTTATAAATTTTAATTCAAATCTATACAAATATCTCAGTCTATGTGCATGGCTACCTTTGATGTGCAAACTTCATGACCTTTCTACTCCAACCAGTTACGGCCAAGTCTGTTTTTGTTGTACAATTCAGCGTTGTGCTTATTTCTAAAGCTCATATTAAGATAAGTTGTGGGAAGTCTATTAATCTGCTTGTAAAAAAGATTAAAGTTAGATATATTAAGCTATCCAATGGTTGTCCTTCAATGCATCATTGCATATGTTTTGCATATTCTTTCAATCTAGTTAAAAATAACTAGCTAAAAAACATCATCACAAACTTCTTAACCAAACAAGATCACCATAATCCATAATAATATCAAGAACACCCTGCATAACATAAGCGTAGACCCATATATAGAACAGTAACATACCTCCACCGCACAAGTGCACAAGACAACATCCACGTACATCTATGATTTGGTGCACCTAACAGTTGCTCCGGTTCTCTCCTCCGGCTAAAGAAGGAAAACTGCCAAAAAAATGAACAAAAGAGAAGGCAAAGCAAGCAGGGAAAGAACTCTCATTTCTCAAAGGGCAAGGCAGGCATACGCAGATCCATCCAAACCTTACGAAACCGTCCAAAATATAAGTAAACAAAAAAAAACTAGGAGAGAGAAGAGAGAAAAATATTGGCAGCTTAGCTAGGGAAGTGGGGGTTGGGAGGCTGTGGGCCCCATCCCCACAAATTTACCTTTTGAGCCGCCCGGTTTTGTCGTCTCCTCCGTCCGCTCCCTTCCTCCTTCCGCCTCTCCCCCCTATTACCCCGCGCCCGTCTCCTCCTATTCCCTCCCTCTCCCTGTGCTCACACCACACCACAGCGCGCGCGCACTCTTTCTCCCTCTCCAGCCTTCGTGACCCGAGCGCCAGCCCCCTCTCGTACTCTCGCTCTCTCCCACTGTTTCTTTGCGACTGCTTGGCTTCTCGTGGTCTGAGCTTTGGTTGGTGCCGGTGGGGATTCGTAGCCGGGTTTCTTGGCCCGGAGGAGATCGGGGGCGGCTGCGTGCTGGGTTCGTTCAGGGCTCGGTAGGCGGGATCCTCGTTGCGGTTCTTGGTTCGGGCTGGCCGCCGGGGACCCATGCCGTGAGCGAAGCGGCAGGCTTTGTTGCCCGGGGAGATCTTGCAGCAGCTGAAGCCGTTCGGCAGCTAGCCGAGCGCCAGGGCCCTCCCTTCCTCGGCGCCGACAGCCCGCCGCCATGGCCGGCAGCGATGAGGTCAACCGCAACGAGTGCAAGGTTCGTCGTGCTCCTCCGCTCTGCCCCCATCCTGCTGCTCCTTCCCTTCCTTTCTTTGGCGGTTCTCTTGTGCCGGTTTGGGGGGACTTGTTCCCGGGTAGCATGTGTCCGTCCATGCTTTGTTCGGTTCTCGTTTTGGTGTTCTTCGGTGTGGGCACCGCACCGGTGCCGCGCGATTCTTGATTTGTGCCGCCGCTTTACGATTCGGTGAGGGATTGGGGCCGCCCCTGGCCTTGTGATTTCTCGGTCCGTCGCTGCCTCTTTCCCCTTTGGGCTCAATCCCAATTTTATTCCCCTCTCGCTTGCCTCGGTTGTTTTAGGATGCTGATACTAGTACAGCTACCCAACAAGTTGGATGGAGCAAGAATCATTCGCCCCATCCGTGTGGCTGCAGGCGCGCGCGCGCGAAAGCTTGCATCTTTTCTAGCAAGGGGCGATCAAAAGATAGCCTCTCGCATTGCGCTCTTGTCCGAGCGGAAAACAGCAAAGAAATAGGAGGGGAGGTGCTGCTCATTGTGATTGTGTTGTGTGGTCTCACGCTCTGTTTGCTGTTGGCTTGTTGTGCTTGTGCAGACGGTGGTGCCACTCAACACATGGGTGCTCATCTCCAACTTCAAGGTGAAGTACAACATGCTCCGGCGCCCGGACGGCACCTTCGACCGCTACCTGGCCGAGTACCTCGACCGCCGGGTGCCGCCCAACGCGCGGCCTGTGGAGGGCGTCTCCTCGTTCGACCACGTCATCGACCAGTCTGTCGGCCTCGAGGTGCGCATCTACCGGGCCGTCTCCAACAGCGGCGCCGGCGCCGAGGGGGCCGCCGCAGTCACCATGCCCATCCTGGAGTTCCTCACCGGCGCGCCGTCCCCGGACCCGTTCCCGGTCATCATATTCTTCCACGGCGGCAGCTTCGCGCACTCCTCGTCCAGCACGACCATCTACGACCACCTGTGCCGCCGGTTCGTGAAGCTGAGCAAGGGAGTCGTCGTGTCCGTCAACTACCGGCGCGCGCCGGAGCACCGCTACCCGTGCGCCTACGACGACGGGTGGACCGCCCTCAAGTGGGCCCTGGCGCAGCCGTGCCTGCGGAGCGGGGAGGACGCGCAGCTCCGCGTGTTCCTCTCCGGCGACAGCTCGGGCGGCAACATCGCCCACCACGTGGCCGTCCGGGCCGCCGACGAGGGGATCAAGATATCCGGCAACATCCTGCTGAACGCCATGTTCGGCGGCAACGAGCGGACCGAGTCGGAGCGGCGGCTGGACGGCAAGTACTTCGTCACGCTCCAGGACAGGGACTGGTACTGGAACGCGTACCTGCCGGAGGACGCCGACCGGGACCACCCGGCCTGCAACCCGTTCGGGCCGAACGGGCGGCGGCTCAGGGGCCTCCCATTCACCAAGAGCCTCATTATCGTGTCCGGGCTAGACCTCACCTGCGACCGGCAGCTGGCTTACGCCGAGGCCCTACGGGAAGACGGCCTCGACGTCAAGGTCGTGCACCGCGAGAAGGCCACGATCGGGTTCTACCTGCTGTCCAACACCGACCACTACCACGAGGTCATGGAGGAGATCTCCGACTTCCTCCAAGTTAACCTCTAGTACATACACAGTCGCGGATAGTTTCATTGTCTCGACACAGTCAATACTGCTTATAGGAAGCTGAATGGTAAGCTTGACTTATAGTATCTCTTATACTAGTACTGCTTGGGGATCATCTTGCAGCCCAGCAATGGCTCGCTATGCTGTCTTTGGGCAAGTGATCTCTGAAGAGAATCCCCAATCTCTGATAAGCTCGAGTCGTCAGTGACTCGTCTTTGTCCGAGCGAGGAAGTCATCGTCCCACTGATCGATCGGCTCGGTCGCTGTAATCTTTGATCTCTGATCTGTGTCCATGTTTTGCCTGGGGTTAAGACAAGCAGAGAGTGCATCCAATAGTATGTGTGTGCCTTGGTTGATGGAGAGGAGCATATTATTTCGCCTTCATCCTCTGCTGCTGCTGCGTATCTTTCAGGGAAGAAATTGCCATCTAACGTTATATGTACAGTGATTGATCAACTGGGAGATGGAGGAGGTTCTTTTGTTGCTGTTGATGTAGCAGTTTCTTCTTTCAGTTACGGGATTGGATGGTGTTCTCTCGCTCACTCTCAATCTATGCTTGTGAAGTACTCATCCTATGTGATGCTTCCAATCCAGTCTAGGCTAGAAGTATAAATTCTCTCCTGACTTTGTTGGTCTTCTGATGTATTCTGATCCTTCTGTATACATGTTTGAACTCCGAATGTTGTAACGCGTGTACTTGGAATCCCTCTGGTTTTTCCTCCACATGGGTGTCGGTGAATTGTAAGAGAGGGATGCACGCAGACGCGAGTGATTCTAATTTAGATTTTAAGTCCTTCAAGGTGATAATAGCTTTTTTAGATTTGCTATTTCTAAGCCGTTTAAGTTATTTTTTAATCGATTGAGTAGTACATATTTATTAAACCAAGAACTGAAAAAAGTCATATAATTTTAGGTCTAAAAATTATGCAATTGGCTAGTTAATATCCTAGAAATAACAAACACGTACTCCTTAAATTTTTTGTCCTCTCCTCATGACACGTGACATTCTCGTCGTACGCAAAATTTAGCCAGCTAATTCTGTGACTCGTGTACTTGGATCCTGCCAGTTATTGCGGAGGTGTCTGTCGGCGATGAATAAAGCGACCTGCTGCGAGCACAGCTAATTCGTCAAATCACATTTCCGTGACATTTGCGTGCTCCGGTTGTACGCGCGTCGAATGGATCGCGTCATTTCCTCCTTTCCGGTTGTTGGGCACGGTGGTGCCGTGGTGCAAGTAGTAGTAGTAGTTGGGGGTGTGGATTTCACTTCAATCCTCAATCTCCCCTGATCACGCTGCTCCTGGCTGTGGCTGGTATGAATGTGACATTACTCTGGTCCGTGCATGCCATCTTTGCAAAGGGTCATGGCTTCCTAATGGAGCACTACTCTATCTATTTTGGGTGGAAGAGATAGATCAGCTGAAGTCAGAGACGAACATTAGCTGCTGTCCGCACGGTCGTTGCACGCCCTTAGGCCGTTAGATCTAAGAATTGACAGCTCCGACCAAGGGTTTCAGAGTTGGGGCTGTGCCAATGTCATTTTGCACAATGTATACTAATTATAGCCGATCATGATCACCAAAATACTTTTTTTAAGACATCAAAACCGTAATTTATACTGTTGAAACCTCATTCTGACCCTGAGCTGTTCCCGTTCGTTCTGCCACGGTTGTAAAGCGAAAGGAAAAAAAAAGGGAGCACGGCAGTCATCATCAAAAGGGCGAGGCTTTCTCGTGCGCTAAAGTCACGGAGCGCAGCAGTTGAAATTTTTGGCGATTGGAAAGGTGGCATCCTGAAAAGACAAACGGCCCTGTTCCCTGTGCCCTGTTTCCATTTACTATCGGGCCATAGCGTGGTGGCATCTGCGGCAGCCTCAAGATGCCACTGAGCTCTGTGTGTAAAGTCAAGATTTTATACTACGTCAAACAAAGCACGGCGTATTTTGGAGTTTCTCACCGGCTACTTGCTTCCTTTTGCTTTGTTTTTCCATCCACCTTTGCTTCTGTTTTTGTTGTATCCTGTCACCGCCAGTCGGTGTCACTCCTCACCTGGCGAGTAAAATCTTCGACTCGTTTCTTGTAGGGACAGTGCAGATTGAATTGAAAAGTCGGGAGTTGCACAAATTTTGTGGTCTTTGGTCTGGAAAGCACTTTTGCCGCATAGGCGACGGCATGCCCCCTCCTGCCCATTCAAGAGAAATATAGCTGATTTCTGGATGATAAAATAATTCTCTAGTATTTTCAGAGTCTGATAACTATTGCAAACATGTTACGAACGATGAGCCAGTCTTGATAAATTTTTCTAGTACTTATATGTGTGGACTTCCTAGTAGTCATTGTTATCCAATGTTGCTAATTGTTACTCTTGCAGGTGTATTGACAAAAAAGTGAGATCTTTTCCAGAGGGTGTTGGTACCAAACAGTGCCAGAACAGTATGACATGTGTTCCATTTTCTGCGGTACAATTATGCATTGGAAGGTACGAAATCGAAATCTTTCTGCGAGAAAATTTCAGGCCCGTTTATTTTTGGCTGGTTGGTACCTGGTACTCATGCTACTGGTTGGGCATGTGTAAAACGATTTCTCCTTCCCAAACCTAACACTCTAACCGGCTCATTTATTTGCGTATGTACACACTGGAAAGGAAGCATAATTAAATGGCTCGATGAAGAAATCTTTGCTGATTACTTGGAGACTTGGACAGCCAAGAAACCGACAGTCCTATGAATAGTGAGCCAAACAGTCCATCTACCACTTGCTTGTAGTAACATTTAATTTAACCCCTTTGCTTTGTACTCCAATCGGGTATCTCAAACTCTACATGTCTCATGTATCGAAATGCTAGCCGCATCAGCTAGACGATACGTAGATGAAAGAGTACAAAAAGGAGGTGTATCTCATATAAGATACGGTCCCTATCGCGTAATAATGTGTAAATCAGCATTGGGTTCAAAACTTGAGTCGGCGAGTCCACCGCTCGCACCCTATCGATCGGTGCGTGCTCCCGCCGTCACAACAGCTCATCCTTACATCACACCCCTTGCCCTCTCCTCTCGTAGGTCGTAATCACGTGTGTGTTAACTCTGTCAAATGATTTGAGTTAGTGCGTCAAAATGATCCGCGACCGCGTGACGTAAAAAGGACGTGACGAGACGACACACATGACAACCAGCGGCCAGCAGCACCGGCCGCCGACCCCAACGCTCCGAGCCGCGCACGTCTCCTCCCACCGCGCGCCTGCCTCAGCATGCACGATGACGTGCCGGTTACACCCGCGCCTCTCGTCGTCACCCGCACCCAGCCGCGCCGGCCGTAGTGCCCCGGAGGTAGAGCGCGCGCCTAGCGCAACGAGCCGACGCCGACGCCGACGCCCACGCGGCCGCGAACGCAACAGTCTTGTCCCTGTGTTACACGCGACAAACCGTGGACGCCTACCAGTCTGAGAGCGGTGTATGAGTGAGTTGTGACCGGCATGCGGGCCGCCGTCGCGTGCGCGCGCGTGATTGGGTGGTAGGGCTGCGCTGTGTAGTGGTGCGAGGACGGGGGGCGTCGGCACTCGGCGCGTAGGCGCCGGATCGGGACGGCACGCGGGTTGGTTGGGTATGGCTACTTGGCTACCTGCTGCTTCACACACGTACGTCTACGTACCACTTGAGGCTTGGCTTTCTTTTGTTTTGGTTTTGTTCGGTTGGGGTGGTGGAGAATGCAGCCAGCCCCTCGCTTTTGGCGCCTTGCGCCTGGTCGCTGCTACGTGTTCGTCCGCTTCCCTTTTTTTCCTTTGCTTGCATGCCGCTCTGTCTCTCTTGTTTATTTTTTCTTGCTTTCGTTTATCCCCCCTCTCCCTCTCTCCCGGATCCTGTGCAGGACAAAGTCGGCGCTACCTTTTTTACATGGCAATTAATGGGCGCCATCCCACACCACCCACCTCGTTCCTTCCTTCCTCCCGCTTTGACTTGTCCCGACCGGGTGCTCTGGCTCTCTTCTGTCCACCAATGGGAGCCCACGGCCGGGCGCTACTGGATATGGTTTACTCCAGTCGTACACTTTGAGTAAGTGAGAGAGGGGCCATTCCTTCCTTCACAGAATCGCAGGCACAAGTTGGGGCTAGTAGGACTTCCTTTTTCACGGTCACATGCTGAGGCCTCAGATCCCTCCATCACGGGCTGCGGTTAAAAATCTTTCGTATAAAGTAGTAGCAGTGCCATATACAAAGGATGAACAGCATGCGAGCCCAGGCTTAGGTGCAACTTGCAAGGATTCTCTAGATGTAAATGAAGGTTGCTTTAGACTTTGGCTGTGGTGCGATCATTGTTGCAGCTGTTGTAAAGCAGGGTAATGACTACCGGTGAAGCTAGGTTGTTTTGGTTGTTGTGCGAGAATTGTTACAGCTATTGTGCTTGGTATATCAAGTTCACATTCAGGATGCCGCAGTCTGAGGAACACAAGATTGGTCGTTGCATTTGCATATCAGGTGTAACCTTAGATGTACGAAGAATTACATTTACTTTGACGCACGTAAAGCCCAGATTTCACCCCTAGGCGTTTGTGTGCGTACGAAGTACTTTTTATCTTGAAAAAACAAGATTTTTTTGCTCTCACGGTCTATGTGTCAAGAATGCACACGACCTAAATAAGTTAATTATTTTACAAAGTTTATGAAATATAAAAATATAGCCAACAAGCTAACATCCCAATCAACAAAACATAAACTGAAATGAGCTAATTATGGCGTCAAAAGACCACCATTTTGACGCGCCACCTATTAGAAAAGAGTTTCATCACGACAGTCTCTAACTACTTGCTCTGCTCGACCAATCTTCTTTTGAAGTCCGACTTCTACAAAGGTGTCAAGACTGTAACAAACTGCTACACTTGAAAACCACCTGATCTAGATTTTTTTGTCAAAGATAACATTGTTACGTCATAGCCAAATAGACCAAAACATATATGAACATAACCCTCCCTCTAATCCTGTCAACCACTGCCCTAACAACACCCTCATATAATTAACATTAACTAAATGTTATGTTAATCGATAGAGTATAAAAAGATAACAAAATTATATGTATATTTAGTTAATAAAATAACTTTATAGTTCCCTAGAGCGAATGTTTTGTGTAACAAATTTGTCTTAAGATGACCGAAAATTTGTAACACTACCCCAACCAAGCTATAACTTCATTAAATCTATGCAATAAATCTGTCCAAATAATGGACACTTGCATTGAAGGTTGGCTGCTCAGAATGTATTAATGGTTATTAAAAATTATTACTATCGATTTAGAAAATAAACCCCAGAGCTAAGTTTTTAATTGGTCCCCAGTCGGTTTTACATATTGAACCGACTAAACTATTTTTATAGTCGATTCTCTCAAAGAACTGGCTGAGGTGATATATTATCTCAGCTGGTAAATTTGTTTCAGCTGGTTATCTCAGCTAAACTAGCTTACAGGGCTATTATTCATGTCATTTTTTGTAACCGGCTAGGATATGGGGTTAAAAAACATATTTTATTTTTTGAGAAACCGGTAGGAGCGCTGCCATCCATTAAGAAGATAAAAGAAGTTTTATATATATTGGAGCCAAAGACAAACCAAAATGAGTTGGCTCAGTTCTCATTTGAGGGCAGAAAATAAACCGACTACTCGCTGTGAGGAAAGCTACTAGGCGGCCACATGGTGTGCGCCAAAGTGTGTTGTGCAATGTCTAATTGTATAAGAAAAGTAACCTCTTTGTCGTTCATGGATTCGTTGTTGAAAATACGCCTATTTCTTTCTTTCCACATATTGCACCAAACATATAGGAGGAGGCCGCTACATCGACGCTTTCTGTCCTTTGAGTTCTCCTTCAGGATTTCCTCCCACCATTCATCTATAGTGGAGTGATCTATTGGGGCCGGAACGTCGATGTCGTTGTTCCAAGTGCAGATTCTCCCTCATATCATTTGAGTGAACGGGCACTCCATGCACAGGTGATTTGCCATCTCTGGGGATGCTCCATAGAGCTTGCAAAGCTGGTCAAGAGGCCATACCCACTTAGCAAGGGCGTCTACAGTGTTCTACCATGAAGAACAAACCATGCAAATAACCGGCATTTTGGTTTGGCAGGAGCTTTTCAAATCTTCACTGACTTGAAACTAGTGGTACAGCCATGGAATTGAGCTTGGTACGCCATGCTAGTTGAGTAGGTACCACACTGAGTCCAAAGCCATCTGATAGAATCCTGCGTGTTGTTCTGTAGTCTGAAATTTTGGAGTATAGTCCAAATGTCAATGAATTCTAGAAGGAGTGGGATGAAGTTAATACCTGCAAGGGAGATGATCTAGTTGTTCTTGGAGAGTTCGGTGGTGATAATTCTATTCTTCCTTGTTGCTATCTTGAAGAGCCTCGGTGCTCTAAGCTTGAGGGCGCAATATCCAATCCACTTATCATGCCAGAAAATGGCCTTTTTCCCATCACAGATTGTGATCAAAGTGGATGCGTGGAATAGATCCATATCGGCGGTATCGCAAGGAAGTTGTGAGCCAATCCACGGCCTGCGGGGGTTGGTCCACTGGAACCAAGGCTAGGGAGACAGAGGGCCCTTCCAAATTTCTCAAGATTCATAATGCCGAGGCCACCTAGAGAAGTGGGCCGACAGACTTTATTCTCACTAGGGAGTGACCGCCGGTTGCAAGATGTGTGTCGCCTCCTTTCCAAATAAATCCCCGACATAGGCGGTTTACCTTGGCGTTGCCCATTTTGGGACCGGAAGCAGAGTACGGTGGTATGTGGTTATTGGCGAGAGCACTGTTTTTGAAAGCATGATTCGTCCCGCATGTGGCAAATTTTTTTCTTTCCATCCAGCCAAACGGCAGGCCACTTTGTCAATCAAAGGTTGAAAGTCCGCCTTCTGGAGACGATGGAAGTGGAGTGGTAGGCCTAAGTACTTTGTTGGGAAAGTCCCCACTCTGGCGGGGAAGCTAGCCAACAGGGAATTGAGGTCTAGCCTTTGCATCTTAGGGGGAAAATCTCAGTCTTGTCCATATTGGTGACCAGCCCGCTTGCGTGTTTGAAGGTTTCAAGGATTTTTCATATCGTCGAGAGCTCATGCTGGTATGGATTTGCAAAAATCCCCGAGTGATCGGCGTAGAAGGATATGCGGAAATTCGCCATCCTCGTCTTGATTGGCCTTAGAATATTGGAATCTGATGCGAGCTGTAGAATACGCTGCAGCGGGTCGATGCCAAGATAAAGAGCATGGGAGAAAGCGGGTCTCCCTAGCGTAATTCTCTAGCATGGAAGAAAGGTTGGCCTGCTGAACCATTGAGAAGGACCTTGGAGGAGGCCGAGGAGAGTAATAGACAAATCCAGTCCCTCTAGCGCTGCCAAAACCCAAGGTTTTCAAGGACCTCCAATAGATACAGCCACAACACAGAGTCAAACGCCTTAGAGATGTCGAGTTTGAGGATGCCCAGCGTTTTTGATCTGTGGAATCCTTGACCAGGTTCTGCACGTGGAGGAAGTTATCATGTATACATCTCTTCTTTATGAAAGTAGTTTGGTTTATTGAGATGAGTTCGTCGAGTTTTGATGCCAAACAGTTGGCTAGGCATTTTGCAAAAAATTTCCTGATGTTGTGAATGAGATTAATAGGCCTGTAGTCCGTAATGCGGTTGGCGTCCACCTTTTTTGAAAGAAGGAAAATGATTGCCAAGTTTATGAGAGCGGCACAGCCCCTCTCAGGTCTATAAGCTGGTAGATGGCCGCCACCACATCGTGTTTGATTATGCTCTAGCAAGTTTTGAAGAAACCACTAGTAAAGACATCGGGACCTAGGGCCTTATTAGAGGGCATGTTAAAAATGGCGAGTCTGATTTCTTCTACCGTGAGAGGTTCCTCGAGCTCTGATAGGTCATAAGGGGTGTAGCCAAGAGCAGATGGCTGGAACGGTTAATTCTCCTAGAAGACCCTTGAAGTGGTTAAACAGTTAATTCTCCTTCTCTTTATTGGTTATAAAAAACATATTTCTATAGTAGCGAATAGTGCTATAACTCCGAAGATTCATGCAATAGCCTTAAGACATCCAAAGTCTTAATGTAGCGCTTTGCTAGCTGCTGATGTAATTATTTTGTCTTTCTGAGTAATCTTGTGCATCATATAACTCCTAGTTGGGACCGACGAGCAACGCCGAGTTCATCCTGTCTCGAGCGGCCTGGACGGACGATTACTATTCTATTTGCGTGCACGCCCTTTTGATTTCAACAGGATGCTGCTCGTGTTGGACCAAGAGGCCGACACTTTTTTGATAGTGTCCACGCCAGAAGGCTTTTCAATAGCGTTCACGCCAGGACGCAGATTAAAACAACGTCTTTACTACTTTTCTAATTCTCAGCCTCGTTTTACCATCCTCTTAATTTGGACAATAACATTTATATTTTAAAAATTCGGTACCGCACAGGCAAAGCCTCTTGTTGAATTTCAATTACAATTTTAGCTCCCTTGAAAAATCAAAATAAAGAATAACTCCACGATTTCCTATATAGCTGCCATATGTCCCTTGTCACGGGTTGACTCCACGATTTCCTATATAGCTGCCATATGTCCCTTGTCACGGGTTGGACCCGCGAGAGTCACCTGCCGCGGGTTGGACCCGCTACAGGTGACATGTCGCGAGTAGGACCCGTGTCGCGAGTGGGACCCGTGATACATGCCTGCCTGCCTAGCAGCTGCCCGAGATGGTAACACGGATCCCACTTGCGACATGTGACTTGTAGCCGGTCTGACCCGCAATAGGTCACCTGTAGCAGGTTGGACAGGGGATACGTTTTTTGTTTTGATTTTTGGAAGGGACTAAAATTGTAATTGAATCTAGACAGGAAGCTAAAACCGGTTTTTGGCTACCGCGCATGCATTGCATGACCTTAGCCGTTGCTGGCAAGTGTACTATTGTCTTTGTTTGACACGTCTGTTCTAGCCATTGCGATCTATATAGATCTATTCTTATAGGTGAAAATACCTATTTCGTGTCTTGTTCCATGACATAATTTGTATAGCACATCACTCACTGGCTTGCAACCGTCAGTACTGCTAGGAGACCGTATCATGGATAGTGCCAATTACAAAGATTAGCAACACTGAAAATATCCTAGCATGGTATGGGTACAGCTAACCAAGAACAACTACAAATAGCAATGACACAGCCCATCCAGGGTGGATCATCTAGAGGATAACGTGCACCGCTTGGCACTGACATGTGGCGGCTGACCTGATCAGGATGCCACCTTGGCCGGTGATGCACCTAGGCTTATCCCCGCGGCAAACAACAGCCACTCCTGCCACATCTTGTCCAGGATAAAGTGTGGCGTACCCGGTTTTAAAGCCGGATACTCCCTCGTGATCACTGTATCGGTCCCTGGATCAGTATCTGATACACACGAGTTAACTTGTATATCATTGTCATACATGCGTAAACAAGTAAATAGACCATTAAGGTCGATAATCTGATACCTGTAGCCAAATGACTATGAACTTGCAGCGGAAATCCAGCGGAGATGTGGCCCATCAGTATGCCATACCCGACAGGCAATTGACTGGGGTTACGCCCTAGCTTTCGCGATCGTAAGCTTATCCTCGGATATTGTTGTCCCCTTCGTCTGGCCAAATCAACAAGCCAGGTGAGTACATGGAATGTACTCGCAAGCTATTCCCACAGGAGGAAATATACGGCAATATCTCATGCAGGGAATAGATCAAGAAATAGCTCTACCCTAAGTTGCAAGTTGTGTGGAAATGTAAGTTCTTCTTTTAAATACCGGAATAGTAGATTGTAAAAGCATTTCGAAATCAAACTCGTCTCTGTCGAGACAGCATCCGGTGCTAGATACACCAGCAGAACAATCGTCAACTAGAGGCCGGTAGCTCCATCTACCGCCTCGAACAATCTTTACAACCTATCCGCGCCACCGCCTCGCGGCCCGGGCTAGGTTTTCTCTTCTGCAGTTCCTCGCTACCATACTGTAGCTTAAACTGCTCACTGTGGACACATCATGCCCACGTTCTTAATCCCATTTCCCAGCTTTCACAAACAAAACTCAGTCTAACCAGTGTGTGGCCTTACCAGTTCATGTCCATGACCGAGGACGCGGCTATTCGAATAGTTTTTAACACTCTGCAGAGGTTGTACGGCTTACCCACAAGATGTAGGTCACCCTGGGTATACTTCACGACGTATACTGGCAGGGCTATTACAATGAAACTTTTCGCCCGTGTTCACACTAGAGCCGGACCCGCTAGGAGGGTAACCCACCTTTTTCATCCCGGATGACAAAATGGGACTCTCCCCTTTGTGTCGGACCATGTTCTATGTACCTTGTAGGACTCTACTGAGCTTTACCCCCACGACGTTGTGAGACTCACGAAGAGCTTTACCCCTACGCAGTCCCGTGGAGATCCTCTAGGGATCCCGGATCCAACTAGCACTTCACCCTAACTTCCCACGGTTCCGAGCTCCAGCATTAGACGGGGTACCGAGTCAAGTCCTTCCCATAAAGGACATGTGGACGTACGGTAGGGAACTGATTCAGCGGCACTTAGGTTCGGTCCTTAACCGATTCGAGCAAGACTCCAAGTCCAACCAGCACCTCAGGTAGCAACCGGCTACCCTGCCATTCCAGGCCTCAGGTAGCAACCGGTTCCCTACCCTTTCCTGATTCAAGTAGCGACCGGCTACTCTACCACCTCCAAACACCCTTATCATTCTTGCCCGAATCCAAATCCTCCATCATCTCATTCAGGGTTTTAACAAATATTCCTTTTAAATGGCACCTCGGTATGCATTTAAAAACCGAGGGTTTTGATCCCAATCCCATCGTATCGATAAAACTTAGTTTTTACTATAGCAGGGCTAAGCGGGGCTATCGCCTATACTTCTAATTAAATTTGCTGATTGTCTGATGATCAGCACTTAATACTAGGGTTTCAAGGATATGGTTTGTCGGGCCTAAGCCGTGCATCTAATAGGAATAGCTAGGTCTACATAAAATAATGGTTTTACCCACATAGCATGCAATTTCATAAACAAAATAATTAACTTCACAAATATAGGATTTCAACATGGTCAAGGTGGGAATGCTTGCCTGGCGATATAGTCCAGGACTCGATCTCAGGCTTGAACTTGGTACGACAATCGTCCGGAACTCCTCGTGCGATTCGTCGTAACGTCGGAACTACACGCCGGAAAGCAACGAATAAATAGCGGTGCGGGGAAGAACCAAATTAGAACGATCATACACTAGACTTAAGATATGTGCTATGGACCTGGTTGTGGTTAGGGTTTGCAGAGAGGCGATACTGAATTAATTCCACATGAAGTAAAGGTTTGTAGAACAGGAAACCCTAGGTCAATGACATAATAGCGCTTGGGATGGTCCTAGTTTTTATAGTTTACTTGGATCCTGATGGTACATATATCTATTGAATTATCCTAGAAATTTTATTAGCAGGGCTTTATGAGAATGGCCTACTAAGTTATGATCATTCGAGGGTTAGGTTATATTTTGGGTTTCGGAATGTAGCTCAATGCTCCAACTTACATGTTGTTAATTGTATGATCACTTTAAATGGAACCTAGGGTGAATACATGGCAAGTTGCTGGCCTTCGGATTTTAGGTCAAAGGAGAGAACCCTAGAGTGGTTGAGTTGCATAAAATGACTCCCGATCGAGCATTAGGTTCTTTTATTTCTTAAGGCGTATACTAAAATCTTGTGCTCTATTGCAGTATTGAGCACTAACATCATTTGGATACACTGAACAGGATGGAAGTTTACTTGGGACTGTTCCAGAAAAAGGACATATGCATAGTATATGGGGTTCCAAAGGATAAATAGCCTTATAACTAAACCTTATTGTTTAAGGTACAAATATACTTCAAAATTTAAATCTCTGTGAAGATAGAAGTTTGAATTATTTCTGAGGATTTCAATACCGGAGAAAATGTTCCAAAAATCGATCTGGATTGGGGTGAACCGGCTGAACCAGAGAGCACCAGATTGGAATAACCAGTTTCTCAGATAGATTACGCTTTCAGCTGATTGGAAAGTACGCTTTCACCGCAAGGACTACGGTCTCTGTGGAAGTGTGTTCGTAGCATTTGGTCACTGGCTTAAATGCACTGGTGGCTTACCGGCCCAATTGCAACCTTACCCGAGCTGAGTGGTCCAAATGCCCTGAGTTGCTGTCATCGTCGGTGGAATTTCTCCTCGGCAGTGCTCGGGATCTCCCCAACCGGTGGTGGCACAAGGGCGGCAAGGAAGACGGGGCCAGAGGGCAGACGGTGAGACGGAAAGTCAGGGTTGGACGGGGCGCTGGCGGTGGGATCCTGGGGTGACGCTAGCGGCGGGGAAATGCCCCGGGACGCCGCTGCGGTAGAAGCCCGGGGCCAAGGCTCCGGCGGCGCTCAGCGCTCGGCGATTGGCTCTGGGCGGCAACCCGCGGAAGAGTCTGGAGGCGGCAGATGGAGGAGGCGCTCCTGGGTCGGCGTAGCTCACGGCTCGGGAGTTAAGGTGAGCTCGGGTGAGTCCAACAGCTCCGGCGGCAGCGGGAGAAGAAAATGGTGGGGAGGCGGCACGGGAGACCGAGGCTACGAAGAGGACTTCGGGACGGCATCAGCATGGCAAGGGAAGGGGCCGAGGTTGCCCTCACTGGTATCGGAGGCGGCGACGCTGGGGTAGAGGCGCGACGGGGCAGGCAACTTCGGCGGCGAGATCTGGTGAGTGCGACGGCTACTGCTGTGACTGGGCGATGGATTGGCCGAGTTAGGTGGCGGCGTGCTGCGTTGGGTGGCTCGGGTGGTAGATGGCCGGCGGCACAGGTAGGGACGGGGAGGAGCGTGAGGAGTTGGGGGAGGAGCTCGGCCGTAGCCTTGGAGAGGAGGGAGAGGCAGCTAGGTTGGGAGCAATGGAGAGGGTTGGGGTAGAAGAAGAACCAGGAGGGAGGTGAGAGCTTGAGCGTATGGGAGCTCGGGTGAAGGGGAGAAGAGAAGGAGTTCAGGGGGAGGAATGAAGGAATGGATGGGAGCTCGGTTTGGGGAAGATTGGGGCTTGGCTGCTTTGCTTGAAGAAGGGAGGTGGAGCTAGATGAGGAAAATGGGGAGAAGCGGCTCGGGGACTAGCAATGGAGGCTCTGCTTAGCTCAACAAGAAGAGAGAAAATGGGGAAGGAGGAGGAGAAGCTGTGCCTGCAGCTAGATTTGACAGTGAGGTGAGGGGGAGGCGTGCACGACTGTGGTTTTGGGGAAGGATGGACAGCTAGCTTTGGGAGGTGACAGGAGAGTGCTGTAGGAAGAGGGAGGTAGAGAGAGGTGGAGTGACAGTGGAGGGAGAGGTCACACAGAAGAATTTGCCAGCTTGCAACACGTGCTGCTGTAGGGCTCAGAGGGTTAGGCGCCGTTTGCTGTAGGAAGGAGATGAGGTGGCCTGGCAAAATAGAGGCACATATTCAGCTTTGATGTGATCTCTCATGCATGACTTGTTGTAAAACGCAGGTGAAGAAATAGAGGGAAGCAAAGGTGGAGCTGGCATGGTGCATAGGAAAAAGTAGGCACCGAATTCTACTGGCATTACTACGTGTCCAAGCTCCCAAACCGAGGCAGTAATGAGATGGGTAGGCTGAGGTGACAGGAGAGAGGCCGGTTAATGTGGTTTTGGCATCTTGCCCTTGGTGCGTGCGCATTCCCTTTTAATGCGGAGAATCTATTTGCACGAAGTGTTCGGTGCCGGTGGATGTGGGTTCCTGTGCAAAAGGTATTCATGACTTTACAGATTTAGGGCTCCTGGAGGTGCGAAAACTAATGTGGAATCTCATCAGACTTTTAGAAATTTGCTTCTAGAGTTTGCAGTTTGCAGTGTAAAGTTAAATTCTGATACAGATCTTGGTGTGTAAATATTTAGGTATTTCTATACTGATCCTTTAATGATCATTTTATACTTAGGTCGAGGGTAGTAATAGGTGATCCCTTGAATCTTGTTTTAATATCTTTAGTCAAGCCGAAGAGCGCTAGGTCTCGCGGTTAGGGTTTTTAGAAGGAATTAGATTAAATAGAAGGGGAAAGAAATCGGGAGCTCGGTATTAGGGTTTCGGAGCGCGGCAAGGTGGGGCAGGAACACGGAACTCGAGATGCAACCTTTGTGTCAGCTTAGAATGTGTTGGTGGTGAGATATCGTTGACACATCAGCGTATACTGCGCAGATGTTGAACTAGAGTATTATTGCGTTAGGGTTTTAGTGCTTAAACCAAAAGCAGTATATATGTGCATATATTCACGATACGGCTTGGCGAGGTAGGTGGCAAAAGATCATGTCATTCGGAGCAAGTTTAGGGCATGTATATGTTTAAATTTAGCCAGGGTGTCGTGTAGTAATTCACCGTAGTCACGGCCTAGGTTATTCCAAGTCTGTGCGTGTGTGGCGGGGAGAAGGGCTATCGCAGCAGAGAAAATGTTGCCGCGGTACTGCCGCGGTAGGGGAAAGACTTGCCGCGGTAGGGACAAGGAATTTCCGCGGAGGGAAGGACAGTGGCGTGACATTGCCGCGGCAGGGGAGGGGTTGCCGTGGCAGAGGCATGGCAGCGACGGTAGCTGCTGTGAGATGCCGTGGCGGGGAATCGGTGGCACGGTAGAAGCTTGTCGCGGCAGAAGCTGTTTGCTGCGGCGGAGAAAGATAGCAATGGCGGTGGCAGAGGCCTTGCCGCGGCAGAGGAAATGGGCAGCGGCAGCTGCCGTGGTAGGAGCGCGGCAGTGGCATCGGCTGTCATGGGCTATCGCGGCAGAGCAGATTGGCTGCGGCAGCTGCTTCAGGCTGTCATGGCGGGGACGCAATGGCGAATGGTTTTGGCCTGATTAACTTTAGGGTTATAATGATTTGATATTAAGTTTTATTCCGATGTACTTCGGTTAGCGTTATTTAACAAAAAGTTTTTGAAAGCCCTAATTTTCGGGTTTTGGAAATTCGGGGCGTGACATAAAGGAATGGAGTGGTGGGAGCCTAATGGTTATATAAATCGTTCCTGACCCAGGCGCACAGGGCCTCAAGCGACGAAGCCTACCTCCTATTGCTAGCTACCCACATATATACGATGGCTCCCACCGTGATGGAGTCATCGGCTACCTCTGTTGCCCCTTTCCAGGGGCTCAAGTCCACCGTTGGGCTCCCCGTTAGTCATCACTCCAGCAGTGCCGGCCTCAGTAGCGTCAGCAATGGTGGAAGGATAAGGTGTATGCAGGTATAGAAACTAAGAGAGATATATACAACCCCCTTCTTTTTGGCTTATTGCTTGGCTTATGGCCTCAGGAATCCCGAAGCTGAAAAGAAGGCTCTGCTGTGAGAAGAAGCCCTCTAAAATCCTATTGGTTGAGGAGAACCTACACCTGAGCAGCTTCCTGAGCTTATGGCTCCTAGTTTTTGAAATTACCCTCAGACTTCGTGAAGAAATTACGAGCCCTGTGACCGCGTGCCCTCCATGTCCCTAATCCCTCACCCCCTGTCTCCCCTCCTGTCTCTCGTCCCTGCTCTATCTGCCCTTCTCTCTCCCGAGCCCGCCGCCAGCAACGTCGTTGCCAGCACGCCCGCCGCTGTTCCCTACCTACCTCCTCCCTCTCTCCTCGGGAGGTGCCGTCCAACCCGTTGCTCCTTCCCCGTCCTCTCTCTGTCCTTGGGAAGCGCCGCCCAACCCACCGCTCCCTGCCCTGTCCTCTCTCTACCCCCGGGAGGTACCGCATGACCCGCCGCTAGCCCCTGGCCTGCCACCAGCCGCCCGCAAAGCCGCTAGCTACCTCCCAGTCGCCGCCGAGCCCCCTCGCTAGGTGCCACACAGCCCAGATCCTGCCACCACCCAGCCCATATCGAAGCGCCGGCCCGCCAGCCGCTTGCCCCGCCACCAACTCTCTCCCCGTCGCTGCACAGCCCAGATCTCGTCCCTGGCTAGTCCTTCACACAACACATCCTCTTCCCCCGCCTAGCCCAGATCCTGCCGCCGACCCCGCTTCCCTGCCTTCCTCGTCCCTCGTCGACGCAAGACCAGCACGAAGTCAAAATTGGCACCATTCAGAGGGTATAGGTGACCTATCGCGGGTCCAATCCGCTACAGGGGATACGCTATTGACTTTGATTTTTTGAACGAACTAAAATTGTAATTGAAACTAGATCGCAAGCTAAAACCGGTTTTTTGCCTATCGCACATGCATTGCTTAGTCGTGTGCTAGCAGGTGTACTATTGCCTTCGTTTGACACATCTGTTCTGGCCACTGCGGTCTATATAGATCTATTTTTATAGGTGAAAATACCCATATGGTGTCTTGTTCCATGATGTAAGCTCCTACTTCTGCTCTCAGAGTTTGGTATGAAGTGGGAGGAACAAGGTTGTTCGGCCTTGGCGGCCTCATATTCTCTCCCTTGTAACCCTGTTGGTGGCTACTCTTCTGACTAGAACTCCTAGCTCCATTGTGACACTGCTGTGGTGCCTTGCGCTTGGGGTCCTCCTCAAGCTCCTTCCGCGTGTTCTCTTGGAGGATGGCCTTGTTAACCAAGTGTTGAAAGGTAGGGAAGTCAAGGGAAACTAGGTTGTTCTTCAGTCCAGGGTTCAACCCATTAAGGAACCTTGAAGTTTTGTTAGCTTCTATGGCAACGTCAGTTTTCCCATGCCAAGCCACCTGAGTGAAGCGGTTTAGGTATTCTGGCACAGCGAGCTTGCCTTGCTTCAAGTCGAGGAACTTCTTCCTCTTTATTTCCATGACGCCAACAGGAATTTGAGTATTGTGGAAGGCGTTGGTGAACTCGTTCCATGAGATGCCCTGTGGGTTGTCGTGGGTAGCACAAAAGTTATCCCACCAGTCCGCAGCCACACCCTTGAGCTAGTTTGCCGAAAAATTGACGTGGTCTGGCCCATTGCTATTGGCCAGTTTGAGGTTGTGCTCAATATCCTTTATCCAGTCATCTGCATCGAAGGGGTCTGCAGATCCCTCGAAGGTGGTTGGCTTGGTTCTCATGAATTTGCTAAACCAAACTGGGGCTAATGGGGCTAGAATTCTTAGTTCAGGTTGGCCATCTTGGTGGCCATCTGTTGCAGATTCTATGTCTACATGAACATGAGTTTGTCCCTATTGGGCTATGGTGGTCGTGGTGGCACAAATTCTTCTTCTAGTACTGGTTTCTTTTGTGGCACTTGTTCTTCTACTTCTAGTTGTGGCCCTAGTTCCTCTTTCAAAAATAGGAGCTCCGAGAAGATTGGCTCTTTTACTAGCTATCCTCTTCCGTGAACACGGGCTCCATGACCTCTGCGGCCACAGCCTCAGCCTCAACGGGCTCTAGCATGGGCTCCACGAGGTGCATCCATCATGTTGGTAACTCAAGGGTTAGGATAGGCGAGAGGGAAATATCTTAACCCTTAACCCAACACACGAAGGAAAATGCCAATACGAACCAACTCAATGCATTAATTGAAAAATGAACAGACGGTAATGTATCGCTATACCAAATCTAGCTGGTGTAGTCAATACCAACATGTTCATCAAACAAGAAAATAACTATCCTTTCTTATTACTCGAGGGACTCCAACTTATTGGGGTACTAAAGGTTCACTACTTCTCAGGGTATCCACCACAATGGCCTCCATTGGGGTAGACACAAGGACCAGGAAAGTTCTCAGTAGAAGAGAAGTTTAGGGTGAACTTCAACTACGCTGTGTCGTCAAGTGGTCCCTCAGATACCTAATACTCTACCTCCATAAGCTCGTCCTTCGTGGGTTCTTTTTTCGGTGTGGCATCTTCTACTAGTTTCTTTTAAGTCAGTGGAGTGATCAAATGTTGTGTCTCATCGAACCACTCCGTCTTCTTGATGACCACCGGGTGAAAAAGCATGGATTTGCACATGGTGTGCTTGATAATACGATGTCGGGCTTGCTTGTCCTTATCTCTGGCTCAAGACCCTTGGCGGCACTCATCTTGAGCTCCTCAATGGTCCCCAACATCATCCCCTTCTCCACCACAAGAGTGTTGCTTCGTACTTCATGTTCCCAACACGATTTCCAGTGCCTGGATCAGTGTAACCATCAGGACAATGGTCTCGTCCAGCTCTCTAGATTTGCTGCACCCTGGGTGGATAATGAACTTAGTCCTCCTCGAGAAGAAATGGTAGGGCCGGCCTGACAGGTCCCTGTGTAGACGTGGGCCACGACAATGAGAGCTTGCTTAGTGGCCTGCTCAACAGCATTGGCTGAATTGTTTCAACGACCTGTAACTGGATCAGCTCTCCCGCAGGCTCCTCTCGGGTTGCAATCTTGATGGTGAGCAACCAGTCAGTGGGACTTCCATTGGAAAGTGGGTTGAAAGATCATCTAGGCCCCTAAATGGTTTTGATGGTTAATGTCAACTCAAACTGGAATCTAATGTTTACAATGAGTGTAAGTAAGATTAATAGGTTCTAGAAAGAAGTGTCATCAAGGAAAGGATGACCACCAAAAAGGGTACAAAGGTGGTTTCCAGGACAAGGGGATGGCTGTGCTAGGTAGCTGTGCCACAGCTGTGAAGAAGCCGGTGCTGTGCAAGGAGTTGCAAGCAAGGTGATGGTGTCTTGATGCGTCAAGGGCCGTGACTGCAGTTGGTGGCAAGTAAAGCATAGATTTGCTAGTTTCCTTAAGTCCATAGAAAACACCCGTACTACCAAGAGGGATGAATCAGTAATGATCTATGGAGGTTCTTTTGCTCAATGCTCAGAGTGTTGGACAGTGGCACTGATGCTTTGAGGTCAGTGGCCCTATATCAACAGTTTTGCACAAGTGTGAAACTGGCTTGTGCTAGTACTCTGCAGTGCTAGCGGTAAAAAAACCCTAGAGGTTAGAGTCACCTGTGTGACACAGCTGTGTCACAGGTGGTCTAGCACTCTATGACTCAGGTACATCACTGTACCAGGGGAGAGCTTATAAATGCTAAGGGACATGCCCTGCAATAGTTTGTCTGCTGAGTCAGAAGACTGTTGGAGGTTCTCTCCTTATTAGGAATCAGAGTTAGTTGTGCGCTAAGGGCATGTGATGTGCCAAGATCGGGCTGAGTAGTTAGGCTACGTCAGTTAAGAGTTCACCTGTGTGTGTGCCTTCGGTGACACAGGTGTCGATCTGCCTGAGCCGGTTACCATTGTGTGTTGTAATTGGCTGTGTCACCAGTGACCCACTTAATCCTACGTGACATGAGTGTAACGGTCAGGTACCTGTGAACCCTATAAATAGGGGACCAGGGGAGGTCTTCGACCTCAACCTTGCTCAAACCAGTGAATCATATTCGACCGTTGCAAGCCTCTCACCCTCTGAACAAAAGCCAAACTTCCTAATAGTTAGTTCAAGAGAGTTAGAGCCTCTGAGCAAAGAGCATTGGTTCCTCCAAGAGTTGTTGCTGCTGAATCTGTTACTCTTGGAGTGTCTACTCCTAGACGGGCGTAGGAGTTGCTGGTATCACCCAATCTTGTGTGGGCTGAACCAGTAGTCTGTGAAGGTGATCTGAAGTCTACCTGCTGCAAAGCTAAAGGACCTCCACAAGCAAAGCAAGAGGCCTGATCACTCAGGTACTCGGAGAACAAGCACGATTCAGTGCTGGTGATCTCTTCGGAGTAGCCTCTCCAACGGAGACGTACCTCTCTGAAAAAAGTAGGGAACTTCGGTGAAAAACACCTTGTCTCTCTGAGTACTTCATATACTGCCTTTTAGTTACTCATTAGATCTGCATCCTTGTATGTTCTTAGATATTTATTGTTTATCTGTGATAGATCACTTTTTAGCTGTGTTAGCATAGCTGTGCCTCAGTTGCTGTATATCATATCTCTTATCTGTGTCAGCTACCTGTTACACAGCTACCTGTCTTGCTCATCTGTTTTTAAGTCATTAGCTCACCTGTGTTACATACCTGTGTGATAGCTACAATTTACATAACATATATTGCCTGTGCTGTTCACCTGTCACACAGCTGACCTAACCTTGCAATCTGCTAAGACTTATTTTGATAACCTAAGTGAAAAGAATTGAAAATAGTTAGCCTCCTATTCACCCCCCTCTAGTCGGCACCTTCGGTCCTTTCACGGGTGCTCATATCCCGAGATGTTGGACTTTGAGAGGCCTAGCAGCTTCATCATGCTTCTGACCAGATGGCCAAATGTGTTCTCCTCCTCAATGTTTTCTATGGTCTGGGCGGGCATCCACAACACAAGTTTTAATAGGGGAGGAAGTAAGTAACGTTTCAAAATTTGGATAACAAGGTCAAGTAAGAGCAAAAGAGACTTAATAATTTTTTGTAAATAATATTTTTAAAATATACTCCTTAAGTCTATCCATTCTAAACTAAGGTCATGTTCAAGGGTCGAGACTGCTCTGATACCACTTCTGTGGGAGCCCGGAGTTAACTTTCAGATCCCCCTGTGTACATCATCATGAGTCTAGGATCAAGCTGACGGACATATGTGAAATGTCTACCATTGCACAACATCAAAGTTATTACAAAACTTTGAAAATGAATATTCCACATGACTTAAAACATTACCATGTCTTCTGACATTATTACAATCAGAGAAACAACGGAATTAAATGTGAAGTGGCTCCATCCGTGCCACAAGCAGTCGACAGAGTCCACGTGACCTACTCCTTGGGATCACCATAGTAATAATCTTGATCCGCATCATCATAAACATAGTCTTTTGTACACCACCATAACAAAACATGTCAATGTGAACTTTGCATACTCAGTGTGCCCCCTTGTGAGGAACATCCTAAACCAAGGTATATGAAGCTACAAAGCAAGGCTATATGACTCTTTTGCATCACAACACTTTTAGTTGTAATATTAAACTAATTTCAAAGGCAACATTTTGATTAAAAAAGTTTTTCTGTTAGGGGTGTTTCTCATCAATGTGAGGGACCAACACATACGAGTAAGGAATCCCTTCTTAGTGCATCCGTAGGTTCCAACAACAAAGGGGTCGAGGGAAATAGCAAGGCAAGAGGGACAAGTCATTTTCGTCATGAATGAGTTATGTGTCATCCGTGAGCGTGGATATGGCTAATCTATTAGTTTACACTCTGCAAAGGTTGTATAGTTTACTCGCACGACAAGATCATCCCCTTTTGCCAGGAAGATCAGGCTTAGAACTCACGCCCACCGGTGTGTCGCAGGGAGACTATGATGATGTCTTTTAGCTAGTCTGCCCTTGACGTGACATGCCCACTAGGTCTAACACAAAGTTGAGAGTACATCCCCACACTCCACCCTCCTATCTGTGCCGAGGGTCCCCGTAGCTATGTTCACCCCTTCTGTGGTACGATGACATCAGTACCAAGGGCTGACTAACCTAATTAACCAAGCCAGTGCCAATATAGGATGTACTTCGGTCTTATTTGATGCAGACAACCAATTGCTTCTTCACACCTAATGCAGCTATCGCCCGCACCTTTTAGATGGTAAGTTGCACCTAGAGGAGAACAAAAGGAATAGAGAGAGGTAGAAGAGAAAGGGCATCTGACCCAGCTTAGTGAGCTCAAGAATATTTTAATAGCAAGTATCATTGATTTGAAGATCATTCCTCCAAAGAGGCAAATCAAAATCAAACTAGGGATACGTTAAGCATAGCTAAGCAATTTCTCTACTCTATTCAGAAATAATAATAATGATCTATTCAGGGTATCACATAAAAATGATGACACGCAGATAAAGGTAATGGGTGTCAATCAATACACTAGCTATGAGGCTAAAACATTATGCATGTTTATAAATCTTGAAGTAATAGTGGCCTAATAACTATGGGATCAATATGATCAAGGAGGGGACATGCCTTCGTAGTAGTTCTCTTCTACTTCTCCTACACGTTCTACGGGGTTGACCTATTTCACCCCCTACCACGCTAAATATATAAACACCAGAAAAACTCTAAATGAAGATATTAGCAAAGATAGTATGCACAAAAGCAATAAGAACCTAGCACGCTAAAATGAAATCAACGGCAAGAAACATTAATAAAACTACACCTACTACTAGGTTATTTGCTATCACGAATATAGCAATTCACTCCAAATAATTATATACAAGCATACATACAATCCAAACTATATAACCTAGGTTATTGCATGCAAAACTAAAATGTGAACCAAAAATACATTTTTAAATGTCTCTAAACATTTATAATGGTTAAACAGCAGCACAACCAATACTAAAAATAATATTATAACCAATCCTAAAGCATTAATATTAACTAAAACTATAAAGTACTAGAATATTCAACTAAACTATATAAAGAAGCCATGGCTTGGCCTAGGGCTAAGGATCAGTAGCAAATAAGTGTAACAGTATACTTGGGTCATTTCAAAAATAATAAAACAGGACCTAGTCAATTGTAGTATAAAAGTTACATAAAACAATTCAAATATACAACTAAACTATGCAAGTAAAGCCCTAAAAACTAAACTAGATCCTAACACCAACTTAATGCTTATAAACAAGGGCCTAAGTTATACTATTAGATTGGCACGGTCCCTAGAAAAATCACTGGAAAAAGAATCGCTTGAATCTGAGTTGTTTTGAGGAAGATATGGCCCTTGCCACATTTTCTATTGCGGCAGCAAAATTGAACGTTTTTGCTACCGCAACAGCGTTGCGGCAGAGGTGTGTGGGCTGCCATGATTTTGTCGCAACAAAATTTTTGGCATTTTCTATTGCTATGGCAGGGGGCTGGCTGGGGAAAGGAGTTGTAGCATCTGTCTGCTGCGACACGGTTTTTTACCGCTTCCGCTGGCGTGGCAGCGATGCGGCAGGGGCGAGGATGGTGACATGGGCTTGCCTGCGGGTGGTGGTGGGCAGGTCCTAAGGCACGGTAGCTGACGGTGAGGTGTGCAACAGAGAAAGGAGGGGATGGTGAGTCCGAGCGAGGGGTCACGTTCACCTGCGAGTGGACGGAAGATGCCGGTGGTGAGGTCAACACGATGGCGGTGGCTCGGGTCTCTGGGGATCCTGGCTTTCGGTAGCGGGTGGGGACGAGGGAGAGGCCGAAGAGCTTTGCGGCACGCTGCTCGTCGAGGTGGTGGTCTCGGTGGAGAGGCCGGAGAGCTTTGCGGCACGCTGCTCGTCGCGGTGGTGGTCTCGGTGGCCTTGGAGGTTGACGGTGCCAGCTTGAATTGCTCGCCGGAGCTCACGCCGGTGTCGAGGAGAAGTGCACCTCGTGGACGCTAGGGACAACGAGTGAGGGATTGGCAGGGGCTCAGGAAAGGGGAAGGAAGGAGGGTCGACACACCTTTTATAGGGCCGAGGGGGCTTGGGAAGGAGGGGGACGCGGCAGTTGCCAGTTTGTCCCTGCCGGTATGGAAAGGGATCAGGGGTGCATTAATTGCAGCCTCGTTCATCCAATTAGGATAGAGAGAGGAGATATTTACGGATGTAGAGTTGTATTCTTTATATATAAATTCAACTGCTAATTTCATTTAAATTTAATTTATGTAATAGAGTTGTTAATTTTGCTTAGGGAAAATAGAGTTGTATTTTTTATCCACCTTATATATAAATCCAACTTCTAATTTTTATTTAAATTTAGTTTAGAAAATAGAGTTGTATTATTTAGGTAATAGAGTTGTACTCTTCATCCACCTACCAAGAGTTGTATGTACAATAGACATCTAGAAACAATTTGATTAGTGTACACCATTATAATCTGGATCCACCATGCTCAACGTTACCTGTATGGACGAACGTGATTGCTTCCTTTCCTTCTATTTTAATAATACTAGATAATTGCCCGTGCGTTGCAACGGGGTATAATATTCTAGTACGTTAGCTCGTGATTTACCTGCTCATATTAATGTGATTGTGTAAAAATAGTAGGATTTTATTTGGTAAACACATATTTGGTAAGTATTTATTGGCTTACCAAGAAAAACAGAATTTTATTTGGTAAGTCAATAACTGGTGGGGTAGTTGAGGCGGTTTTCAGGAAAAACCGGTGAAAAAAATCAGAGATGGGAGGAAAAAAAATCAAAACAGGAAGAGGGAGGAGGAAACTTACGTAGGTTGGACGAAGGGTGGGCAAAACGCACTCTGCCGGCAGGAAAGGGAACACTACTCTTTTTTTAAGTAGTAGAGATAATAGATAGATGTTACCATTTCCTGGTGGTATTTTCTAGATTATGGGTGGAGCTACTAAATGTGTTATCCAGAAAATTCAAACTGAATTAGTAGCTGGAGCACTGGTTTATTATCATCTAAGAAAGAAGAACGTGTGACTTGTGTCGATACCGAGGCAGATCTAGGAGGATCATATTATCCACATTCATTAGAGCGATATTGCACAGATAACATTATCATGTTTGAACGTGGCCTCCTTTCTTTGTTTTGGATTATCATCGAAGGGTTGTGTTCATTTGACTAGTATTTATAAGTAGCTAGCTGACATCGCGTTTTACAGGTACGCAAATTAAGCCGATACGGACCAATCACGAGAAAAGCATAATAGTAAGAGCTTAATTTAGAAGTAAAGTTCAGTTTGAGCCAAATAATTATGGCACGTGGTGTACTTTGAATGAGATGTAAGAAATAATTGCACAAGTTACTTCAGCCAATTTCTCACTTCGAGTCAAGTTTAGGTAGGAGTAATAGGTATTGGCCCTTCGACTGTCACTTTCTAATGGTGTGACCTGTAAATCTTGTGATGTGGCTAAGGAATCATGCCCATGTTGCGCGCATCCCATGGATGATGAGGCGACTTGGAGGCTACGTGCTTGGCTTGCGCTTTAGAACGATTTTCGACTGCAATACGGATGCACACAAACGCACACAGAGGCAAGTGCGCCCCAAAGAGCATATATAGAGTGTGAACAGAAGTATAATGGAGAGAGAGAGAGAGGGGGGATATGATCAGTCCTAAACATCGCGAGAGCCAGGGGACGGGGATGGGCTTATATATTTATCAAGTGTATGATCAAGTATTTAGTCCCACATGCTAATTAGAGTCGGTGTTGATGATCCCAAAAGAATTAAAAGGCATCAGCAAAGGATTCATAAAAGGTTAATAATATTTTTCTAGCTATTTATCAACTCGAGATCTATTTGAGTTTATGTTGCCGTACTATCAAAAGGAGTTGTGCCTAGTAGATGATTGAGAAAGCTCATTGCTAAATGCTCCACTACGACCTCTAGTCTCGAATAGCCAGTGAAAATCTCCAAACACCAAAGTTTCCTCAAATATTCGGAATTCTTACAGTGTGCAGGAGTTCTGGGGTTTCGGAGCCACCGCGATGCCTATCCGAGGTACTTCCGGGAATACTGGAACATCCAGGTTTGTTTTCCTGATGTACTAGGGATGAAACATGCTTCTATTGCTCCCATCAATTTATTCGAAACCTCCCAATTTGAGGCTTTTGGAATTTCTGGAAGATAAACACATCCTTTGTGTCTCATGGTTTCACTTGGAATCTCCGAGTTCGATCACTGGAACCTCTAGACCGAACACCACTGCTAGGAGGTTTGTCCATTTTATTTGGAACCTTTCATTTCCCGAAACCTAACAGATCTATTCTTTTTAGCTGTTGAGTTTGAATGTAGGAACATATCGAAAGTACATGTCAGATGTTTCAACTGTAACACTAGCACACAATAATGGCTCGAAATATGTGAGAGAGTTATGTATACTCCCTCACACCCTCACAAGAGCTACCCTTTGCCAAATCATTTATTGATCTTGAGCTCTTGCAACCACCATCTCCTCTAGCATTAAAGCTTCCATCTGGAGATCAAAGATCTACATATTCACGCTTAGTCGAGCTTTTAAGGAATTAGTTCATCTCAAAGTAATCGTCCATGACTTGTTACTCTTATAGATTAGCGTCTTCTAGATGGCTAGGAGTTCTTTGGTGACATTTTACGATTATGAAGAGCCCCAAGTGTTTGTGAAGGTTTAGGATCTGTCGACCATGAGATAAAAGGATAGCCACAACATAAGGGGACCTTGCAAATGCAAGGTCCTTCAAGAGAAGAGCTCGATTTAAAGCCGGCATAGATCGCCTAATCAAGCTTCCTCAGACGGAGACATATGATACCTTCATGTATCCAAATTTCGATAACAAATACCGTCACGTGCTCTCTTATTTAGTTGTTCCAATCAATTACTTTCCACATTTTATATTTCTAGAATTGAATAGCGTAATTCAGCCCTAGGTTGTATCCCTTTGCATGTTCACTATTGCGTCTAGTTGATTTGGATTTTGAATTACCAAAAACCTTTAATTATCGCAAGAATTTAAAAGCTGTCTATTCACCTCTCTAGTCGCTACTCTAGATTCAATAGACACATTGTTCGCCGAGAGGAAGCAGGTTCGTCTGCTCTGGGTGCCGAGGAGACTTCTTTTCCACCAGGAGTGCGCGGGGTAGGGGTGCATCATTGCCGTGCCCGGGTCTGTTTGTTTCAGGCTTTTCGAAGCCAAAAGCCAAAAGCCAAAAGCAGGTTAAAAAAAGTCCAGAAGCCAAAAAAAGCCTAAACAAACAGGGCCCTCTGCTCTCCTGGCGTCAGATTCGTCTAACCCTCTGGTGCATCTCGGAAGCATCGCGGGGAACACCAGGGGAGGTGAGCAGACAGAGCAGGCACCTTGAATGGAAGGGTCTGGTGGCCATAGAGAAGGGAAACGCCAGGGTGAGACGGAGGGTTTTCCGTGACCCCTGGAATGGCATGGAGTAGGAACAAAGGGAGTGCAATTTGGCTCAAGGTCGGCTCGATGAAGCCGATAACACAAGAATATAAGGTTCACTCGCATAAAACATATTAACTTTAATAATGCTCAAGTAGGCTTAAGTGCATATGAGTTATAGAAAAAATAATGTTCTCTCATAAGAAAACAAAGTAAATTCAATAAAGCTCAAGATTGTGTCGACAAATGTTAGGGGTAGGGGATATGCATTTAGCCATGCATGGTCAAACTATTCAAGCTCGAGCTTGTTAGGCTTGCTTGCTTGAGTCCAGGCTCGAGCTCGGCTGGCTTGTGGCTCAAACTGAGCTCAAGCTGAGCTCAAAAGCATGTCGAGACCAAGCTTTTTATAGCTTTGGTAGTGTAGTTAACTAACCTACACAGCCAAAGAGTTCTTAGATGAAGGCGCTCCTAAGGTGGGAGAAAAAGACAAGGCCAACTTAGAGCGAATACTTGTGGAGCACAATGACTTCATCAGGTAAGTGTTAATGTGGAGTCTGTTGAATATGATGACTCTAATCCTATTAGGATTCAAACATGTATGCTACAAGGAATCTTACTTGGACAGGAGTCATTTTGCTTTGGAGGAGGCCCAGATGAGAACATACATAAACCTATTAGGGGTTGACCTGGGAACCCAACTCATAAAATAGGGCAATGCAAAGCAAGGTGCAAGCAAGAGATAATTAGATAATATATTTCTTTAGTGTTCGAAATCTTGTATAGTACATAATCGTGTCAGAGGACTGCGTGAAAGCAACAATACTTTATTCTCTTTGAGGTCATGCTTAAAGATTTTGCGGTTGGTTTCACCAAATCTTTTCTCTTTTGCCATGGGGCTCGACGTCGTTATTTTGGTCCTCTCTACAGGATCTATCAACTTCGTTCTTGATATGACACACACTTGTATCGTATCTTATAAACTCTATTCAAATTTGAAGACCGCCACATATAAGAATGGCTCTCATAGTACAACACCTATGTTTAAAAGACCAAACACTATTCATGCTCTAGACGACACGTCTTTAATCATCTTTAATATTTTGAATTCAAATCGGTATATATTATTATATGCTATTTGCAAGAACACTAAATTATCATCAGTTGTGTGATGATTGTACATGACATTAGATCAATACACATAATTAAAGTTTGAATCGCTAGTCAGTCGGTAGTTTTATATGTGTGTTTGTAGGTCGTTTGTACATGATATTAGTATGCGAAATTAAGTCCGGATTGCTAGCCATTTGGTCGTTCGCTCATGATATTAGGATCAGCATGCAAAATTAATCAAGTTCACTATATTTAGAAGTATGGAAGTATATTGAGATGACCACTTGGTCATTTGTACAGAGCCGATACATTGTTTGTACATGATAGTACATCATTTGGAATTGAAGTCCGGATCATGGTTAGCCGACTGTTTGTATATTATATTAGATCAATATACAAAGTTAAGATTCAAATCTCTTGTCGTTGATATTAGATCAGTATAGACTTAAAGCTCAGATATACATGTGAGGAATAAATTATGAATATCTAGCAATTGTGCGCCATTAATAATTAATGTACACCAGCTCAATGATGGATAATGTCTAGGTAAAATTATGAAGATCTATAGGTTGTGGTCCATTTTCAGTTATGAAGATCTATCGGCTACGATATATTTATGTACAATTATGAAGATTCATCCGTTGTAATATTTTTAGATATGTCGACGATTGGTAAACCGTCGATCTTACGGTAGTCGTGATAAGAAGATTTGTTAACGGGTAGGGACCCCTGGGGCCATTGTTGAGTCTCATTGGGTCACTGGGACCCCTGGGGCCATTGTTGAGTCGCATTGGGTTACCAGAGACAACACTTTTTTGACATGTTCAGGCCTCTCTCAGGATAATAACCCTACGTTCTGTTGGTATATATTGAATACTGAGTAGAATACAAGGGATTTGTTTGTGTCTAGCCTAGATGAGATCTACAACTTGTCGGGAATCTCCTTGGATTGTTCTGCTGGGGCTCGACCTCCTGGAGGCAATGGATCTTCTCTCGGATGGCTTGGAGCTTCTAGGCAGTGATCTTTAAAGGCTCGTTGTGGATGTAAAAAAGCATGTCTTCTCCACAGGGCCGTCTGATACGAAGCCGTCTCCAACTAGAACTCTATCATCCTCAAACGTAGGGATAGAATTCCTAGTTTAAGGGGTATCTTGTACCCTGCGGGGAGTTATCTTATCTTCTGGAATCCTTTGCGAATACGTGAGCTGCTTCGGGTATCCAAGTATTATATGTAGGTACTATCTTTTATACAAATACTATCTTGTATACGGTAGAATTCTACTAATCATCATCAAGCCCCCCACCAGTACGTGAAATAAGGCCTTGACAATTCTAAGGAAAATCTGCTTAATTGGGAAAAGCATCCGACTAAGCGAATTTTGAGTAGTCATCCTTAGGTTTTCCATGTAGGTTAAGCTTCCACCCGAGATCTTGAAGTTCTGTGAGTCCTCTACGTGGGATATTGAGTGTGCCCGAGTAGCTATGAGAGCCCCCGAGTCACCTTCACATCCGAGTGGAAATTCCGGGTAATTTTATCTGATTGCATCTGGTCCGTAGATCATGGACACGTGTCTCGCCAGCAAATTTTGTGAAACTTGAACTTTCGCTATGGAAATTTCGCCTGGTGGTGAACGAATCTTTATCTCTTTTTCTGCAACTGTGCTACTGACGTAAGTGAACCACAATGCATTTGTCGAGGTCATGCACTTGTTAGGTCCCTAGTTTCCCGCGCTTGGCACCTTGCATGCGTGGAAAGTTACTGTGCGCATTTAATGTGATGGAACAGAACCGCGGAAAGCGCAAACCGAGTAAGGCACAGAGCCGTTGTGAGGTTGCATGGTATAAGGGAGTTAGGGCACTTTGTGGTTTTTTCACACTTGCCATTGTTCTCAATCTCTTGCACGCTCTGCCATTCGCTCTCCAAAACACCTCATCTTCCTCCTCCCGTATTCACCTTCATCCGAAGATGAGCAAGGAGGGCGCCTCGAGGTCTTTGTCCTCAGCTGACGAGGGATCATGGGCGAAGTCGAAAATCACCTCCGATCAGCTCACCTCAAGGTCTTCATCCTCGGCTGATGAGGGATCATGGGCGAAGTCGAAAATCACCTCCGATCAGCTGGAGGGCTCGGAAGATCTTGGAGCCATCCAGTCGATGCATGGGGTCGAATTCTGGCCCGTCAGTGACGAGAAGACCCCCACGCCTGAGCTAGGCTGGCTGGTGGTCTTCCCAGACATCTTCCGCTATGGCTTCCTCCTTCCTCCCTCCGGATTCCTCCTCGTCATGCTCTAGTTCTACAGGGTAGAGCTCGTCAATCTCAATCCTAACTCGATTGTGATGATGAGTGTCTTCACATGCTTGTGCGAAGCCTATCTCAAAATCTGCCCTTCCCTCGACCTCTTTAGGTACTTCTACAACCTGAGGATAGCGGGGAACAAGGTTGTTGGCGGCGCTGGCTTCCGGCTCCGGGAAGGAAATTCCGGGGGGTACATCAACTTCGCCGACAAGAGCTCATGGTCAGGGTGGCACAAGAAGTGGTGCTACTGCCAACTGCAGACCACCGGTGACATCGGCTTCTGGGGATCCGTGCCAAACCAGATTGTGGCATGTTCGAAGGAGGTGGAGCTAAACTCTCGTCTCTGACCACTGGTCTATGAGATTGTTGATCTCAAGACCCAGGGTATGATGGCATGGGACGTCGCCAAGGACTTCATCAAGTGGGGCCTGTGTTCTCTACGCACTAGGGACACGGGTGCCTGGAAGTCTTCGGGCGACTACTACTCCACTCGCAAGACAGGTGTCTTTCGTTTCTCAGAACCCTAGTATCCAGAATATATCTCTTCTCATTTGGAATAGCCTAAAGAGGGCGAGGTAACCCTTCTTTTTGTTCTTCTTCCCGAGTCCAGGAGACGTGCCTTGAGTTTTTATATTGTAGGGAATTGAGTCCTCTAGCCGTGGTTGATCCCTCCTTGGAGGATGATCTTCCCGCTTTGGGCTCTGGCCCGACTCCTGCTCAACGCCTGCTGAGCCGTCGGTCCAGAAGGAGGTCAAACCCCCAGTCGAGGACGTCACCCCTCTGCCTGCAAAGGTGGCGAGGACTTCCTCCAAGGAGGAATTCTCCTTGGGGCTGCACCCGCTGGTTAAGGGACTACTCACCGGAGGGACCGACCCGATAAAGCTCATCGGCCCCTTGTGGAGGTAAGTACTCGAAGAACTTGTCTTTAGGACTTGCTTCCTTCCTTAATAGCTGTTGACTTGGTGCTTCCTTTTAGCGCGCCACGGCCAGGTAGAGTTCTGCGGACTTCGGGGTCCAGCGACTGAAGGACCTGTTGGATCAGTCGGAGGCTCGGGAGTCGAAGCTAGAGGCTGAGAAGTTGGCACTTCAGTCGGAGGTGACTGGCTGTCCAATAAGCTGAAGAAGTCGAAGGGAAGTTTGTCCAAGGAAAGGGCGCGAGCTTCCTTCCGCGAGGAGATGCTCTCGTCCGCCATGGACCTTCTAGACTCTGCCTTGAGAGAGGTCATGGTGCCGATTCAACCTACTGAGGGCGTCGCCAATCAACTGGCGGAGCTGACTTGGGCAATTGCAGCCTCAAGCCGACGGTGGATGCCTTACTCTCTCAGGAGCTTTGTTAGGGGTTCGAGGGTGCGGTGGCCATGGCGCTGGCCCTCGTCAAGGCCCGCGACCCTGTGTTCGATGTCGGAGTCCTTCGCGATGGTCTCCCAGGGAAGGACGAGGTGGAGACCGACAAGCTAGTGTCGGCGATGTCGGAGGCCGCCTAGATTTTTGTAAAGAGGCTCCATGTCTTGGGCGTCGATGCCCCACCTGCTTGAACATTTAACACTTGCATTTCTATGTCAACTATCTAAATTTTTTAGTCGAAAGTACTCATATGAAGTGATTGCATGATGAGTCTTATCAAATGTTAGGTGTTGATAGGTTGCCATACCGTTTACACTTTGCATTTTAGCTTCTTTCCTCGGTCCGAGTCGGGGAACCTTGCTACAAGTCAGGGAGTTCAGTCAGCCAGGCCTTAGGTCTAGTTAGGTGGGGGGCTTTGTGGCTCCCCAACACCTGTAGACATGATAAGGGGCTTTCCTTAAGTCCCAAGAGGCCGTAGCGCGGAACCCTTTCCCTTCGCAGGGAAAGAAACGTAGGTACTTGTCCACGATGGGTAAACCACCGATCTTACGTAATACATGGAGAAAAGAGATAAGACACGGAGAAAAGAGATAAGGGATCGTATACGGAAGCTGATCATGAATCAGGCCACTAGCGATGAGATATATATAGGTTCGGGCCTCCCTTAGGATAATAACCCTACGTCATGTTGGTTTATATTGATCACAAGACAGGTACAAGGGAGTGTGTCTAGTCCTAGATGGGATCTACAACTAGTCGGAGGTGGTTGTCGAGGATTATCTTCCCTTCTACTTGCTTGGAGGTCATCAAGCTAATCTTCTGGCTAAAGAGCTTGTCTTCCTGCTATTGAGCGATCTAAAGCAACTTGTAGGAGATCTCTTCTCCGAAGGCCCTCGGAATCCTTTTATAGAGGGTTATACCATATCGTAAGGGATACAGACTCGTCTCCGAGTAGGATTCCAGGATTGACTGCCTAGTTTAAGGAGTCTCGGATGCCCATGGGTGGTTTCCTTATCGACTTAGAGTCCTTCTCCGAGGTACAAAGTATCCCGGGTATGTAGGATATTCGTAGGTCTATGTGTATTTGCATACAGATACTATCGTTGTATACAGTAATTGTACACTACTCATCATCAGTACTCTTGCAACGAGTCGTAGTAGATCCATTGACCTTTGCTTTCGATGAAGTATGACCATCTATTCAGAATGTCTTCTATTCAAACCAGTTGGTGAGTTGTTGAGCATGGGTTATCGGGTGATCCCGCCAACGTACAATGTCTGGACTTCCTTCTCTTCCTTCATTCTAAGTCGGGGAACGTTGCTACAAACCGGGGATTTCGGTCGGCCAACCTTAGGTCTAGTCAAGTGGAGGGCTCAGTGGCTCCCCGACACTTGTAAACGTGATAAGGGGCTTTCCTCAAGTCCTGTGAGACTGTAGCGCGGAGCCCTTTTCCCTTCGTGAAGGTCGAGTCATTGGCACTCGTTGTACACTGTTGTTAGCTTTCTAATATAACAAGCCCCCGATCGGTTATTCGAAAAGGAGTCTCGGATAGGCAATCAAAGAAAAAGATATCATAGTAATGGTAACTAGTAAAATATCGTAGTCATGGATGGCATCGAGTATTCCAGTAATCCTGTAGTGATCTTGCCAGAAGCGTATTTGAAAGCGCATTCTTGGTAGAGGTACCCGGAGCGACTTATCACCGAAGTGCCTGTCGTACGGTTTGCTTGGCTGTAAGGATCAGACATGGATGTCAGAGCTGATCTAGGTGACAGTGAGGTTTGGGTAGGCAACACTTGTGCGAACTTACTCTTGATACTTACACGTCAAATTTTCAGAGCTAATCAATGTTCCCGAAGCTAGTGAGGATCGACTATCTTCCATTGCTAATTGGAACGACCCTAGTCGGGAGGTTTTGACTACTCTATAGGGACCTTCCCACTTAGGAGATAGCTTGCTGTTGTTGTCCTGGTTCTGAACGAGTTGTAGAACCAAGTCTTTGACTTATAGGATTCGTCCCCGGATGTGTCGCTCGTAATAGCATCGGAGGTCTTGCTGGTACTTGGCCAATCTCATCAACGCTTGAGTCCGTCATTCCTCAATGTTATTGAGGTCGTCCTCTCAGAAAAAAGGTGTTTCACAAGTGGCCCGACTGGTGGAGTGCCCATAAGACTGATGGTAACTCCCGGACCCATGCTTTTGAGTGGGCCAATAAGCGATTGAGAACACGAGTTTTCATGCCTTGAAAGATGAGGCCATTGGCACGTTCGACTTGTCCGTTGCTCTGTGGATGAGCTATCGAGGCAAAACAAATCTTGGTGTCGAGCCCTTCATAGTAGTCAATGAAGTCCGTACTCGAGAACTGAGTGCCATTGTCGGTGATGATTCTACTTGGAACTCCGAACCTTGTGATGATGTTCTTCATGATGAAACACTTGGTGGCTTCTGAGCTGATCTTTGCGATGGGTTCAACTTTGATCCACTTGGTGAAAGTATCAAATGCAACAAAGAGAAACATGAAACCCCCGGGCGATACCGGAAACGGTCCTAGAGTATCTAGGCCCCATGTCGTCAAAGGCCACGACAAGAGAATCATCTAAAATACTTGGGCGGGCTGATGGACGTGTTTGCTATGAAATTTGCACTGATAGCCATGCTTTACGAGCTTGCACGCATCACGAAGAGCTATCAGCCAATGGAATCCTTGTCTAAAGGCCTTTCCGACTAGGGTTCAAAAAGATGCATGTGCCTCGCACACCCCTTCATGGATCTCCTTGAGTAGTTAATTACTCTGCTTTTGAGTGATGCACTGCATGAGCACTCAGTGGGCTTCTTGACAATAAAGGACCCCGTCTACCAGGGTGTACATCCTATCCTATCGAGAAATTTTCTTGGATAGTGTGTCATCCTTGGGTACTGTTTGATTGTGAAGGTACATGCAGATGGGGTCCATCTATGAATCTTCAGAATCTAGGGGAGCTATGAGTTGTCCCATGACTCCCCTTGGAGCACTGCTACCTGGTGACGTCCTTGAATGGTCACTGGGCTCTTGGTCCACCATTCCTTCGATCGTGGCTACCTTGTTGTCTTCTGAATCTATGGACGGCTTCGAGCCTTTCTGCAAAGTTTTTGGGTGGGCACAGAGATCGTGAGGACACCAGACGGGCAAGACTATCGGCTCAGCAGTTTTCCTTCATTGGGATATTCCAGCTTCCTCACCTCCACAACGTAAGCTGCCATGGTTTGGTCTAAGGTTTGATACTCCTTGCGAACTTGCTTCACCACCAGCTGTGAGTCCCCACTCACGAGCAGGTGACGGATACCAAGCACAGAAGCTACCCAGAGACCAACTAGCGAACCCTCGTACTCGACTACGTTATTGCTAGCCGGGAAGTCGATCTGCAATACATATTGCAGGTATTCTCCTGTCGACTAAGTCAAAACTAATCTAGCCCCCGAGCCTTTGAGAGTCAGTGACCCGTCGAAGTGTAAGGTCCATATTTCTATGTTGTTGGTAGGGGAGCTGCTAGGGCGCGCGGGCACGGACCATTCGGCGATGAAGTCGACAAGTACTTGTGATTTTATTGCGGTACGTGGCACGAAGCGGATGTTGAACTCCCCAAGTTCGACGACCCACTTGGCGATCCTTCCGATGGCGTCCCTATTACGAAGGATGTCACCGAGTAGAAAGGTGGATTGAACGATGATCTTGTGAGCTTGAAAATAGTGTCATAGCTTGTGGGACACCGTTAGTATCGTGTAGAGAAGTTTTCGTACTTGAGGGTAATGTTCCTTGGGTCCGTGCAGGACTTCGCTGATGTAGTAGATAGGTCTCTGTATCTTCTCGCGCTTGTTAGGAGCTTCGCGTTCCACCACCAATAACCCATTTACTGCTTGTGGCTCGGCCATTATGTATAACAACAGTTCTTCCTCTAGTTCAGAAGCGACCAGCACAGGGGGAGTTGAAAGATAGTTCTTGAGATTCTAAAATGCCTTTTCTAATTCCTCCGTCCATTTGAAGATGTCATATTTTCGTAAGTATTTGAAGAAAGGATGTCCTCGGTCTCCGAGCTGAGATATGAATCGGCTCAGTGCTGCCATGCACCCTATGAGCCTTTGGATATCTTAGACTAATGTTGGAGACTTCATTTCACTTATGACTCGATCTTTTCGGGGTTAGCCTCGATTCCTCGATAGAGACTAAGAAATCGAGTAGTTTTCCGGCGTCGACTCCAAAAGCACACTTCTCGGGATTTAGCATAATCCGGTTGGCTTTCCTGACAATAACGGGGTTGGCTAACCACTCGGGATGTTCGACTTCTCGAATGAATCCAGCCTTCAAAAGTTTTCTTTCCACTTTGATGGCTTCTTTCCGATCGAGAGCGAATCACCGGAGTTTTTGCTAGATAGGTTTGACATCAAGGTGAACTGTCAGTCTATGCTCGATCACCTCCCTAGGGATTCTAGGCATGTAGGATGGTTGCCATGCGAATACGTCCGAGTTAGCCCGGAGGAAGGTGACGAGCTCGAGTTTCTATTTTGGGCTCAAGTTGGACCCAATCTGAACTGTCTTGGATGGCTTCGCTAGGTCCAAAGGAAGAACTTTGACCTCGTTGTGGGTCTTCACTGTTGCCTTGGGTTTCGAAGTCTTGGTCTCTCCTCCCACTTAGTGCTGTTTGGTCAGTTCTAGACTACGCTTGTCACAGTATAGTTCATTTTGGGCACACCCTTTGACCGTGATAACACCTTTTGGCCCTAGGGTCTTCAAGCATTGATAGGCATAGTGCGTGACGGCCATAAACTTGGGGAGAGTTGGTCGTCCTAAGATGGCATTATAAGCTGTCTCAAAATCGACCACATCAAACAAGACTATGTCTGTTTGGAAGTTTTCTGGATTCCCAAAGGTCACAGGGAGTGTGATTTGGCCGATCAAAGTAGCCGAGGACCTGGGTACAATGCCGTGGAAAGAATGGGTCACTGATTTGATAGCAGAGTGTGGAATCTGCATTGTGTCGAGTGCGCTTGTGAAGAGGATATTTAGAGAGCTTCTTCCATCAACAAGTACTCGAGACACCCTATAGTTACTGATCGTGGGTTTAACAACGATCGGGAAATGCCCTGGTCGGACATAGTTCTCGGGGCAGTCGCTCTCGTCAAAAGAGATCTTTACATCCGACCAGTTGATCGCTTGCAAGTTCTGAGGAACTGCTGCTAGGACTTCTCGAGCTATCATTTTGAATTGTCTCTTGGACTTGTAAGAAGCTGAGCCCCAAACACATGCTCGATCATTCGTTCATCTCCCTGGAAGGGTGCGTGGCCTGAGTCACTGTCGAAATCGGAATCTCGTCTATGACTCGCCACCTGTGGGGTCTTCCCACAGTGATTCTCATCAACATTGACGGAGGTCATGTGTATCAGTTTGGTGGAAGTCACACCAAATTTTGCCTGTTTGTTCAGCAGGAGGTGGCTATTTATCCTTGGCCCGAGATTGCCAGGTGCGTTTCTCATGTAGGTTCACCATGACTTCACTGGTCTTAGACCTCTTCTCTCTGTTCCCCTTGGAAGGCTTCTTTTTGCGCTTGTTCTTTGATGAGTCGCCCTCTACTCAGGAGGGAGACCGGAGCATTCCATGTTGTTGTTCCTTGATGTACATCAAGGCCTCTTCGGCGTTGTCGGTGAACAAACGCCGGCGTCGGTGGTCCAGAAGGACCCCCTTTGGGATTCGGCCGGGGAAGCGGAGGAACAGGAGCTACGTCGGATCTTGAACGACAGGAAGCTAGAGATGAGTCCGTGGTTTATCCAGGTTCGGGCCACCTTCTTGGTGTAAAACCCTACGTCCTGCTTTTTGTGTATATATGAATATTTGGATGATTACAATGAGCCTGGAAACACAGGTGTTTTTCCTCTTTTTTTTCTCTTAGGTCTCTTCTTTTTCTCCTCCTTTCTCATGGCCTTGGTTCTCCCCTTATATACTCGGGGGTCACCATAAAGGTCGAAAGGCAAATACACTGTAGCCGCACCGTTGCTGACGGATAGGGCGTGGGCGTCCCACGCCGGTGGTTGAGGGTTGCTGTAGCGGAATAGTTCCTGTCACGCTTCAGTTGGGATCTGGATCATCATGACGAGGTTAGGTCAGAAGGTGAAGACTTCCCGGAACGCCCTCTGTCACGGACCATGCTGTAGCTACCCTGGCCCCACTGACCAGGGACAGAAGGTATGTGCCTGGGCGCGCGGCGGCGAGCCCCAAAGTCAAAAAGGTGTCAGACCGTTCCATCCCCTGCCAAGACCGGCAGCTTGACGGGACTTATCACATGGGAGGATGAAAACTGACTAGGACACCGCCATCTTGTCCATAACGGACTTGGAGTAGGAATGCCTGCACAGACAGGCATTAAATGTGCCTATCGGGCCACGTATACTGGGTAGGGACCCACAAAGGGTGCTCAGGGTTCCCGTGTTCGGGGACTCCCGAGCACGTGGTTTAAGCCATCCCACTGCCTGGGAGAGGTACTCGCCGTCCCGAGTGGGAGCCAAGTCGCCTTGGGTGCTCGGGGAGCATCCTTAAGGGACGACTTGGGGCCTCCCTTGACGGCCGAGTGGACACAGTGCTCGGGGTGAGCCCCCGGGCACCTCCTCTTGACTCCCACGTCCGAGTGGATCCAGCGCTCAGGGTGAGCCCCTGAGCACCTCCTCTCGACTCCCACGTCCTTAGTGATGCGGCGTCAAGTTGGGCCTTTTCCAGCGGTTTAGGGGGCCCCGTTCCCCATATTGCTGACAGGCGTTGGCAACTTTTTGGCGATGTCTATTAGCTACAGGACTGTTCTTGGATGATGCATGACGAGTTCTTCTATGCATCTTTTATTCTTGCCACCAGGAACAAATGCTCAGATCATGTCAGAATTGGTTACCTCAAGTATGGTGTCATGGACGGCACAGAAGCGCTTGGTGAGCTCGCGTAGGGTTTCACCTTTCTGCTGGGTGAGTCGAAAGGGGTCGTCTATCTTGCTAGGGCGGGCATACACGCACTGGAAGTTCCCTTGGAATATGCTGCAGAGCTGATCCCATGAGTGGATCATTCATGGCGGCAGATTGGTCAACCACGTTCTAACTACCCCCTGAAGGGCTATAGGGAGGTAGTTAGCCATGCATTCTCGTTGGCCTCGATAGTCGTGGTGTAGATCTGCAGGAACTCGGCCGGGTTTGTGGTACCGTCATACGTCTCCACTGATCCTGGTTTGAATCGTGATGGCCAATGTACCCTTCTGAGTTTCAGTGCGAAGGCAGCACATCCGTTAATGGTTTTTCGAGAAGGTATAAATTCTTTGCTAATAGGAGTGGGAGATCGGCCCCGACTCCGGTCGTGACAATTTGGGGCGTGCCGAAGTAGAGAACGCTCAGGCTGAGACCTCAAGTATTAACGCTGATCAAGCTCATCATATAAATCTCAGATTAGGTGGTTTTGTACGGGCGAAGTTCTATATCTTCGCTCAGATTGATTGGCTCTCTAGGAAGACTTGTTCTTGGGATTCCTTCCTTCTTGATCTGATTCTTCCCCGACTTGTCGAGAGGGAGTCCTTCTCCGGTTTGAGCTATCGGTCGTAGTCATTAATCAAGAGGACTCGCTTGCACCAGAGCTTGCTGAAGTTGCGGTCCTATGTGTTGCAACCATTACATGCCATCAGGGGTGGTGCGATTGGTTGCCGGGGGTTGCATGAGTAGATGCCGGACCTCGGAGAGCTTCTGAGTAGTCCGAGACTCATAGATCTCTCCCTCTCTTCAGGAGGTATTTGGATCTGCTAGCTTGAGGGCCTAATCCTGAGGTGTCACTGGTGAACATTGTCGGAGATGTCCCCCGGTTCCCAGATGAGGATTGTATACAATGTCGTTTCTTGCAGAGTTCAAGGGATCTTCTGGTTCGTCTCCGATAGCGAGGACTTCCCGAGGATTAGCCCCACTCGATGTGTATTCCATCATATCCTTATCGCCTGAGGAGGCTTCAGGAATCCGATCTCGATCAACTAGGTGATTGGAAGCCGCAGGAGACAATCCCGATATCGGGCTTGAAGCACCTGCTCTGGTGTCAGCAAGTGACCCCAAACTAACACCGAAGGCCCTAGCACATTTGGTTCTAAAGCGATTCACATCGCTGTCGAACTCGTCATCAGGAGAGAAGTCATCAAGATCCACTTAATTGGCCGTCAGCTCATGATCGAACAGGCGGGCAAAATTGTTGTAGAAGCCCTTGTCCAAAAAGCCAGTTCTTTGTGTGAACCTAGTTGTGTGAACCGAAGAGGTCCCCACGGTCGGTGCCATCTGTTGATGATTGGTAAACCGCTGATCTTATGGTAGTCATGATCAGAAAATTTGTTGAAAGGTAGGGACCCCTGGGGCCGTTGTTGAGTCGCACTGGGTCACCACAGACAACACTTTTTGGATAGATTCGAACCTCCCTCAGGATAATAACCCTATGCCCTATTGGTATATATTGAATATCGAGTAAAATACAAGAGATTTGTTAGTGTCTAGCATAGATGGGATCTACAACTAGTCGGGAATCTCCTTGGATTGATCTGCTGGGGCTCGACCTCCTGGAGGCAATGGATCTTCTCTCGGACGTCGGAAGGCATAGAGAAAGGCAATGATCTCTAAAGGCTCGTTATGGATATAGAAAAGGTTGTCTTCTCCGCAAGGTGGTCGAGTCCTTTTATAGAGGGTACTCTGTATCTGATACGGAGCCATCTCCGACTAGGACTATATCATCCTTAAACATAGGGATAGACTTTCTAGTTTAAGGGGTATCCGGTATCCCACGGAGAGTTACCTTATCTCCTGGAATCCCTTACGTATACGTCAGTTGCTCTGGATATCTAGGGTATTGTATACGGATGTTGTCTTATATACGCTAGAATTCTACTATTCATCGTGAAGATACAATTATGATGATGATTGGCTATGGTATATTGAGATACAATTATGATGATTATTGGCTATGGTATATTGAGATATGTTTGTGAAAATCTAATGGTTGAGATCGTGGTAAGGTATAGTTTTGGTGATTTATCGGTTATGATTTATTTAGATACAGTTATGAAGAATCATCGGTTATAATACACTAATATGTGTTCGGATTTTTTTTCATTAACTATTATATAATTTTAATATATAATAGACTAGGCGATTTTAATAGTAGCACTCTACATGCATATGGCACTTGGACCAACCACAGGAGCTTTTTTAATATTATCTTTTTATTCAAAAATTTTAGAAATAATGACACATTTAAAAAATTATAAAACTGGCCTCAATCGCCACCGGCCCTGGCGATTAGGGTGTAACCGCCACACGTTGTGACGATAGGACCCAATCGCCAGCCACACCGACGATTTAGTATGGAATCGCCAAGCAGTGTGGCAATTGACCGTAATCGCCACAGGAGATGGTGATTGGCCCTAAATCGCCAACGGACGTGGCGATTGCCCCCTCTGATTATATAGTCAGGGCACTAACGTCATGGCTCATGGCAATAGCGCACTGTGTCCTGACGGTTACGGAGAGTAACTGCCTATCATCACCAGGGATGGCGATTGCGTCCTATCGCCACCTCGCGTGGCGATAGCACTTAATATCGTCGATGCGGCTGGCGATTGGCCCCTATCGCCACGAAGCGTGGCAATTACGCTCTAATCACCATGCTAGTGGCGATTGAGGCCAGTTTTATATTTTTTTAAATATAGTATTATTTCTAAAATTTCTAAATAAAAAATAATATTTTTTTAAAAAAAACTCCCAACCACACCACCAAGTCCCCGACAACGTGGCCTCGATTAGTCTTTTACTTACGTGGCTCGCCCACGGGATCGTCGTTACTGCTAACTCGGCGGGCGGATCTTAGCACGCTGCTTTTAAGGTCGTCAATTAGGACCATGCAACACGCGCGCAAGCGAAAGTGGATTATTCCCAGGTGGTGACAAGCTGACACGAGGCCTCCGTCGTGGATCGGCGAAAAGAAAAGGCGAGCAGCTCCGTTCACATTGCCGCAGCGGATTAGTTAACTGTCATTAGGTTGACGTGGGGGTATTACTACATTAATTAGTCGTCGCTAATCGCAATGCGGTGACCACGACCTCGCCGCTTGGCGTCTAGCTACGGCTGGGGCTAGCTTGCGGCCTTTAATTAGCTGTTGGCGATGGGGGCGTTTAGGCCGCGTGCGTGGTGTGGTGCGCGCGATGCGGGTCGCGACAAATCGGCGTTCCGGGACAAGCCCCAGCTCCTTAATTACTAGCGGAGATGGGAGTACGGCGATCTGATTTTATTACTAAGATTTCGAAGTTCTTTAAAGAAAATTTACTTGAACGGAGGAGAGTGGTGCCAGTACAGGACAGCGTAGGTGGGGTTGTGTTAATCGCCTCCAAAAGAGTCACTATTGGTAGTAGTAATCCGTCCTGTATGCTGTACGGTTGTAGTACCAAGACTTTACTGTATTTATTTTTAGGATTATCTACTTTTTAGTTATCTAAATTTTTTTCTAATTTTTAATTATTCTTTTAAATTTCTAGATCGCCATATAATTATCTTTATCTCTACCTCATTATAATATAACCTAATAGACTAAAAATTACAGCATACTTTTCACTAAATTTGTATATTTTTAGAACTATAATTTTAGACAAAGTAACATGCAATTACAAAAATTTTAGACAAATTTAGCAAAAGTGCAATTTTTATTTTGTTTGCGACAAGTACTACCAAGATATTAGAGAAAGAACTTGTGAAATTTCCCATCATGACTAGGTAGCGGTTGACTGGGCGTGCATTTTGTTTTGAGAAACTTCTTTTCTTTTTTGGGAACAAACCGGTGTGCTTTGCTTGTGGTCGATTCGAGTTAGGCTCTGCATGTGGGGCTGCGCTCGGGCTGAGCACTACCATTGGAAACAAAAGCCCGACACTGATCCGTGAAAAGACATTGAAGTATAGCACGGACAACGTTCCAGATTAGCTAACTAGATGAACTTGTGAATCGACTTGAACAAGAACAATCCATCTTAATTCAAGCTCGATTCGGCCAGGCAGCGAGAGTCCTAAAAAATTCGTCACCACGTCTGATTTTGGGCGGCACAGATTTCCAGGTTTCCTTGCCGGAACAGAGATAGAGAGACACGAAAGGAGAGAAACATGGCATGTAAAAAAAACCTAAGCAGGTGATGGGAGCGAGTACGGCCTTCGCCCTACGCAGGCGAAGGATTGGCGCATGTGTGCTGTAGTGTACGAGCAAAGGCAAAGAAAATTCCCGTCCCGTTCGTACTGCCGCTCGCTCGGCTCTTTCCTTCCAATCTGCGTGCCGCGTGCTCCATGAAGACGGACCACCACCCGAGCCGAGGGGGAGAGAGAGAGGAGGGGAGGAGACAAGTAATTGGGCGGGCGGCGACACGCCTACGCATCATGATAGAACAGCGGGTCACGACGAGAGGATAGGTACGACCTGATTTAAGATGCACATAGGATGCAGGAAGTAGGGGGGAAAGTAAGCTCCACCCCCGCGGCCGCAAAGTTAGAAAGAAAAATTGTAAGGCCGACGTGCGGATACATGTCTCATCGTTCATAGTTGGTGCGTACAGCCGTAGACTAGTTGCATAGCAACTAGGATAGAACGGTGCAGAATGCAGCGCTACATTAGGGAGTTGGCAAGTTATAAGTAGGGGTAAAGCGTGAAATTAGGAGAAGAACTTTGTGACCCAAACCATCTCTTTATCGCTTTGCAGGAGTTATTAGTGGACCAATATACCCATCAGCACTCAAATTCTACTTCACTTGCGTCTTAGTTGGAATTTCATGAAAACTGTGGATTTATCTCCATTATTTTCAAATGTGTTCGTACGGGACGTATTTGCGTATACCTTAGTTGGCTTTAATGTGTTCGTACGGGACGTATTTGTGTATACCAAAGTTGGCTTTATCTTCACTAGTATTTCTTTTATATACTTTTAAATACGAGTTATATTTTTCTAATAATTTTTATCTTAACTTTTATCCGTTGAAGTCATTATGTTTCTTCAAGAACTCACTTCGTATCAACTCCACCATTTTCTCCCTCCCACATTAGGAGTGCCCCCATCACAGTGGCTCCTGCACATCACCATGATGTATGTTGGTGTTCGGGTAGAATCATTTGAACCCTCCACCTGAGAGCTTCTTTCTTACATAGTTGAGAGAATTTTATATATGTCATCGAGAATTTAGCCAGTTCTAGATATACCACTCAAAAGATCTCGATTTTAAATATATCACTCAAATTTTGCATCGGTCCCTAACATACCATTACCGCTAGTTGACCGTTCATTGACTTACTAAAAGACTCGAAACCTTGTCATTTTTTTACTTCTTGACCAAAATGCTCTTGGTGTTGCATATCCCCGATCCCTCCTAAACCCGATCCAATATGTTCATGAAATGAGCGGATTGCTGCTTTTAGCGTATATTCTTGTGATACTCTAATGTTATGCTGAATGAGGGGTATATGTTCATGAAATTTTTCTTGTGATATTTACGATTCTACACTGAAGTGAGGAGTTATGATATGAAATTTTTTCCTATTATGCACTTGAAAAGTGCTCTAGTTATGCAAGATTCTACAGTTATTGTACCGTTAGATGCTACCAAAAGATAATAAATATTTTCTCTAAGATATACCTACATTCACGCAAGTGGAATATATCAGCCCAAATTGCAAAATCGTCTTTCCGACAGCTACTTGATAGTCAACTAGCGGTAGTGGCATATTTGGAACTAGTGTAAAATTTGAGTAGTATATTTGAAACTAGGATTTTTTGAGTGATATATCCGAAGCTAACCAAATTCTCGGCGGTATATATAGAATTATCTTTGTGTGGTTTGGTTAACCACACCTCCTGATCCTACAGTGCTCCATCATAGGTTTGTACCGGCTCCGAGCTCCACTTGCTCCCTGGTGCCGCGCGGCTGGTCCTGCCATGATTTTCTTCTTTCAACAACCCACACCTTCACCCCTGCATCCGGTAGAGTTGGCAATCCTCTTTGCAGTTCCACACTCGCTGGGAGGTCGTATCCGACCTCCCATCTTAAAGGATTTACATCCGACCTCCCATCATTTGCGCCACCTTTAAGATTTTCTAGCAATCTGTATCCACCTTTGTCCTAGATACTTTCATGATTGCCTGTCATTTGCAAGTAACTTGCTTAACTACACATTGAAGTAATACCTTACAACCACAGAGTTCAAGTGACCTCAAAGATGTTAGATTCTTCTTCAAGCCAGTAACATGCTCCATTATACTCCCTCGTGCCCTAAAGGCTGTTGTTTTGGACAAGGATAAAGTCAAACTATCAAAACATTGACTACTCATATCTTCTAAAATAGTTAGATTAGAGACTTGAAAATTGTATGCATAAATTTGTCCCAAAAGTACTTCATAATATATAATTTTATTAGTTTGCACAATTATGTTAAATAGAAATTGGTGGTCAAACTTGTGTTCTAGAGACCGTATATATGTCCAAAACAATAGCTTTTAGAGAAGTGGAGGGATTACATCTCCAATTGTAACTGTCCCACCTCAGTGACTGCATACCCCTTGCAATCTGCAACAGTTTCATACGTCACTCGTAGGAAATCCATTGTCAAACATTTGCCTCGCTAAAGAATCCAATATCAATCCGTTAGAAGTAGATACCTAGTTAGTGACGACAAGTATGTCCAAATCATCTTTTGCTACCATGATTGAGCATGCACCCTTTATTTGCTTCAAACTTGGACATTTGTTTTATCATATCACCTTCCTCATCACGTAAATAGCATAAGCGTTTGTCCTTGATTTTGCCTTTCTTTTTCCCGTGACTTTTGCTTTTGTCTATAGCATCTACGACAACCAATGCTTGATCACCCAATGATGGCTTTTTTCAATGACTCCGCATCCAATAGATGTGCAACTGACTCACCGAAGTTGAGAGTGCTTTTCCAGATAAGAATATATATATCACTAATTACTCTTATCATGGTGCTAGACATTAATTCAATAAGATGACCTTGTCGTACTCTTTGATTTTTCTATTTACATTAGTCAGCTGCGTGACAAGCTTGTTAAAGACATTGAGATGGTTGATGAACCGCATGTCTTCCTCTATGCCCAGTTTGAACAGCTGCCACTTTAGCACCCATTGGTTTGTTAGCACCTTGTGCTATACAAGAATCTAGTGCGAAGTAAGCCTAACATCTAATTCTCTCTTACTTGCACCTTGCTCTTGGATTACTTGATTATTTGGATTTAGTTTCTATGGCTATTCTTACAGGTTTATATAGTTTCTCACATAGCATCTTATAATACAAGGAGATCTTTAAATTCTAATAGGTTTTCTTTTGAATTTTCTTATAGCACAAATCTGTAAATCCTAATAGGTTAGGATATGAGTTTTTCTTTAATAAAGTAAAATCTTATTAAAACGGGTAAAAGTATTCCTCTGGTTGACTAGTTTCCTCCAGCGCGCAGCATAACAAGTTAACAACAGCAAGCTATTGCTAAACCCAGAATCATGTATGTTCTCTTGTATTATACGCATAGATAGTGATGAAATAGGAGTTTTTTTAAAATATTATTTTTTTCTCGTAAATCACAGAAGTAGCACACGATTTGAAAATTTATCAAAAATCTCAGTCGGTCGGCAACCGAAATGCCGAATAGGGCAATTCAGCAAAGGATTGGACGATTGCTGCGCAGTTCGGCAGCCCGGGTGCGAAAAAGCCTAGTCGGCACAGCGTACGCCGACTTCCTAATGCATGTCGGCACACCATTTGCCGACTTGTGGCAATTCGGCATACCGTTTGCCGACTTGGCTCAAATCGGCAAACCGTTCACCGACTTGGGCCAAGTCGGCATTTACCGGCCCGACTTGGTCGCCCTGCTCACACGCGCACCCGCACACGCACACGCGCGGCTTCGAGGCGAGGGAGGCGGCGGGGGCACGCCGGGCCGAGCGGGGAGACTGGCGGCGAGGGCAGCGCGGCGGCCGGCGACGAGGGCAGCGCGGCAGCCGGCGGCGAGGCCGTGGGGCGGCGGCGCGGCGTGGGAGAGAGATAGGAGAGAAGAGAAAAAGGAGGAGAAGAAGAGAAGAGGAAGGAAGAGAAGAGAAGAAGAAAAGGAGGGAGGAAGAAGAAGAGGAGAAGAAGGAGGAAGAAGAGGAGAAGAGAAGAAGAAAAGAAGGAAGAAAAAAAGAGGAGGCGCTGCGGATTTTTTCGTCGATCAGGTATACCCTAATTTCGATAAAATTTGTAGAATTAGTTTATTAATTACAAAATTTTATGTTGTGTAACTTAGTATTAGCACGGTAGATTTGGGGTAGAAATTAAGATAATATCTTAGGTATATTATGTACCTGAGTCGTTTTAGAATAATATACCTGTGGCATTTTAGAAATTGAATTTCGTCTATGATCTCGTATGTCACGATTTGATCGTACAGTTGACGATACTAGGAAATAGTTATACGAAACTGCAAAATATGGAAGAAATAGAAGTGGGGTACGATTTTTGAATAAAAGAAGTAGACTACGTAGTTAAGAAAAAGTCGTAAACCTAAATTTGTTATTATAGATCAGTCCAACATATCAAGCTATATATTACGAGTCTCCTGCGTTATGAACATAGGTTAATTTTACGAAATGATGTTGCGGATGACAGGAATGTCTGATATAGTGAGATTCAAGATTTTCTATGGTCCTAGAGAAGTGAGGACGAACTCGAATGGAGTTGATCTTAGTGCATTCAGTTACACTGTATTGCCTCTGTAAAATCCAGAGTCGATGAACATTAGAGAAGCTAAAGACTGGTTCACCCGTAGCTTTAGTCTTGATACAGACATGTATAGCGTCAGCATTCAAGCTGTGTTCACAATGTCCTTAAGTTCTCCGCGCTGGGATCTGATGTCCGTTGAAAGAACGAAGGAGTGGACTTCTTGGCTTAGAGTCTGCAGCGGTCGTAAGGATGAGCATGTTGCTTTGGTGCAAGCTGTTGCGAAAGATCCAACCGGGTATATTGGTACAGCGTATGAAGAAAATCACATAAGTGCATCAGCGCAAGGGGAAACATAGTACGGAGCCGGAGATCATTCTGAAGCAGTGATTCCTGAAGGAATGAGACGTAACCATTGTCCTACTGGGCGGGTGGACGAAACTGAGGAATTCGAAGAGTTGGTGGAGGCTATGAAGCAGGAAGATCTCGCGGGCATTGCGCAAGATGACGACGAGGAGGATGATGATGAAGACAGTGCTGAGGACGAGGAGCCTTCTGATCATCAAATTTCGAGCGAGTGGGACTAAGAACTATTGGGTGGTATGCGTGTGACAGATGGGCATGAGTCATCGTGGGAGTTCAGAAGCAATGAGATAAAACATGGCACCATGTATCGCAACAAGCTCGAATTGAAAGATGCGGTTGCTCTATGGGGTATGTCCACGCAACGAACATTTCATGTTCAAGTGTCTACCCCGACCCAGTACACCGCAAAGTGTAATCTCGCCTAAAATAGACCTCACGCATCAGTTGTTCTTCATCCTCTTTCGATTGGGTATTATCCAGCTACTGTATGTAGTCACATATAGTGGGAGAAGACTGCAAACAAATGAGTGTTAGCACTGTATTGCATTGTTACGAGCGGGTGAAAGCAAGAACTATTGGGTGCAATGCGTGTTTTACCCTGCGACGCTGTGTGCGCACGACAAGATTCGCTGACTCTTCATCGTAGTTAGCGCACATGAAGAACCTTATTCCGTAGGTGTACGACATCTCTCTTGACACCATTAGTTTACACGGATCTTGGCACCAGCAGAGGGGAACCTCGACTCCGTTCAGCACATCGGCAGGAAACTTCTCCTTCGGCATGTCGTCCGAACCAGATGAAGCCATTGCTATCATTTTAAAGTATGGCCGTGGTTAGTAAATCCAACAACTAAAAAAAATTAGTACAAATATTTACCTCACTTCAGTACTCTTGTCGTAATCCCTCTTCCAACTCACCTCCGAAGCTCTTCTCCTCTCTTTATTATTTTGTTCGTCGGTAAGTGAGAGGCAGACCTCTCTCGTCGGTGAGTGGGAGGCAGACAGAGGTCTGCCGCTGGATAAATAGGCAGTGAAGGGCAAGTCGGCAGCTGGGACGCCGACTTGGTCCTAGTCGGCAACTGGGACGCCGACTTGGTCCTATTTGGCTTTTGGTTTGCCGACCAGTACATATTTTTGTAATTATTGCAATTCGTGTTATACTTCTGCGATTTACAAGGAAAAAAAATAATATTTAAAAAAAATTCGATGAAATAGCATTCCATCGGGGACGCCAGCACTGTCCAGGTTCCTAGTCAAGCTGGAAAGAATCAAGGCTGCCGTGTTTTGCATTCCTATCCGTTCCAATAATATACTAGGATGATTGTTAGGTGCTCTCACATCCTGCAATCTTTTCGGAAGATATGAGTGATGTTGCGCCTGTATAGATTAGACGGATAATTATTGACAAAGGCTCGCCATGTGCGGTCAAATTTAATCTGCTGCTGGATCAAGTGAGAAGAATATTTTTCCTCATATGCGTTGACCTCTTTCTTGAAAAGAGTATGCTGGCAAATCTCATAAACTCTAATCCTTAGCGTTTAGCTTAATGACAAAGAGGATTCAAGCCCAGCTCCTAAATTCTGATCCTTGACCCTTAGCCTGGTGACACTACCAAGTACCAACTGCCAATAATCTATGAAGGTAAACTATCTCCATTGATTGCAAACATTTCAGTTCACTGAATCCCAATATTCCATACCAGATCAACCCAACCAGCAAGATTCATAATCATGAACATATATTAATTAAACTGCATTAGATTCATCACAGAATATATACTTCCCCTATTCTGATCTTGAAGCATGATGGTTTCAGCTAATTCTTATTTCCAAACACGAGTTGAAGTAAGGAACTTTTCTACAGGAAAAAATATTGTGCCAAATATAAAAAGGACGAGATCATATCTCACTGATGCATTTCAGGTCACGACAGTACGAAGCAAGGGTAGCCGGAACCAAACAAATTAAACCATTTGGATTCCAATCTGAAAGCAATACTTGACATAACAGCCTGCAATTATTTGCAGCTGCAAAAGGGTATACCACGAGGCATGAAATACAGCAACAAACTATATGACAACAATATGACAAACTTGCAACTACATTCTCTTTTCTGCTGAATACAACTTGTATGGTTGCCAAAAATTACTGCACACATGTCAAAAATTGGTGCATATGTTAATTAGTGGGAAAACGAAACATATATCCTCTGCCTTCTGGCCTGAAAATGTAACATATAAGTGCCTTAGTAGCACAACAATGTTTTGAACAAAAGTATATGCAGATCTGTATTGATATCCTGCGCACGTTCTGTTCCTTCTTTTAACATGACAGACAAGGTCCAGTCATTTGTATGACACTGTAGCCACTTGAGCTGGTGTTAGACTACCGAAGTTCTTTCTTGTTCGTTAGTGCTCTGGAGGGTATTAAGTGCATGCTCCAAGATTGGGAGGTTACCTGACATTATTGTATAGATTCCAAAGCAGCGTCCTCAGATTGCATAGCGATGCAAAACAAGCTTCCCAGGTTACTGAGTTGTTCAGAACAACTCATATAACCTGGAGTAGAGATGCAGGTGCAACCAGAGAGCCATCGGCCATGACTCCCAGTACAGCCTCTGCTTTGATAAAGCTGAAAGTGCAACACAAAACAAGGAAGCATCTCAGACTGCATTTGCCTTCTGGGATGAACTTTTGACCAAGTAGGGATGTGCAGCAAACCTCATATTTGATTTTCCTTTGGCTGCATCATGCACGTGTAATGAGATGTATTCTCTTGATAAGCACCAAAGATGGTACTTCTTAGCCCTATATTTAGTTGTGTTGCCTATGCAGAACAAGAAAGGCGATAAAAGAACCAGCTTCCTATGTATCCAAAGTCACCTCAGCTGTCTTTTTCAGATCCTAAATTCCATTCAAAGAAATGCTCTCTATGTCCTGTTTTAGGATACTTCAGAGCTCTAGGATTCCATGCGGAGTACTTTTACTTCTTTTAGCAGCATATGACGTTAGTAGCCTCATGTTGCATCAGATACCTTGTCAGAAAGCAAAATTTTCCACAACAAGCGGAGCAGTTAAATCCTGCAAATGTATTATGGTCACTAAGTTAGCCACTTTACACTAGGTTACGTGTAATGTACAAAGTTCAATGTAAATGCAAAACTAATATCATTACATGTAGTTCAATACCACTGAGAAGGTACTAACTACACATTTTTGTGAACATCGAAACTAGTTCACTCCATACAGTGAATGCATTTTAGTCAAGACTTCTATTAACAGCAAGTGTTCAAGCAGTTTATATTTATAACTGATCAGCAAGATAATATTTATAAAACATAGTTTGGTAATATACTAACATGCATGCTTACAAGCAACCTTGTGATATTTCATGGATATCCTTTCATACCTAGGTTACCAAACACTTATAAATAGCTATCTAACAAATATATTTCTATCCACAAATGAGCTATGGCAGCCCTTTTGAGCTAAGGGAGTGTATACAGTATAGTATGCAGTATGCCCATACCCCCTGAGATCATATTGATGCAAATCATCCATTTTAACACCAAATGGACTCAAACACTGAAAAAGATTTAGATACATAGTCCCTTTTGAGGTATAAAAAGAACTTGTAAATTTTCGGTGTATATTGACATTTGTGATTAGTCTTTTCTTTTTCCTCTTCTGCTTATTGCAGCAGATACATCATTTTTGTTTCTCCTAGTGTAGACCAAATTTGAGCTTAAAATTTAGTGGGATGGTAAATCAATTAATCCTCCACAGTTCTTTTCTTTAAAAAAAAATCCAAGTTTGGTGCTTGAAATACAGGGTGTGCATGACTGTGTGTGCAAATGCACAGGCCTTTAGTATCAAAGAATCTTTATTCTCTATCAAAACTGTGCCCATTCATCTACAGAAACTATTGGCAGAGTACAACTGGTCGCTTGATTGTATATGTGCTTTCGTCAAGGAAAGACTTTATGTTCATATGCCTGCCCACCATTTGAGCATACAGAAATACTTCATTACATTATGAGAAAAGTAAGCAGTAAAGTGAATATAATGGTTCAGAAGTATTATGTTGCCATACTAGAACCTAGTTCAATTTTCAGCCAATCAGATAAAGTTACCATGTTTATCCACACTCTAAAATCAAGCTAACTGCAGAAGAAACAGGCAAAATCTTGAGCCACAGAAGTTGCCGGTTACAAACACGTTGCACCAAATTTATTAACTTGCTATGCCAATATAATTGCCGACTTGTAGTATGGGATAACAAGAAAGAAACAAAATGAATATTTTAGAAAGCAAAATTTGTTTATTTCTTCTTAGATGGACCCAGAAGATCCATCAAGCTAAGATGCACAAGGAAAATATTATAGGTCTGACTGTTAAAATCAACAAATAATACTGCATAACAAATGCAACAGGTGTAGATTTGTTTCTGTTGCTGATATGGCTTCATTGCAGCACAATTCATGTTCCAAAAAAGACGATTCTATTGCTGTTTATCTATATTGTTCTGAACTCAGAAACGTCCTCAATTGATTTACGCAAGGTTTATCATAATCCTTTTTCCCACCTCTGTGGTCAATCTATATTCTCCCAATCATAATCAAGATTTGGGACATCGATCCTGCCAACCATACCACTAGCACACTAATACGTTAACCAATTTTGGCCAGCATTATCTGACGATTCTCCAGTTTCCAGGAGCTATGATGAATGAAATATATTGCTAACCCAATCTGAAGTCATAAAATCTAAACCGTAGTTCAGGTCAAGATGGTGCGGGTAGAACAAGTTAATCCTTTCTCTTCCATATATCTTCAGTCATTGCTGCCATCAACTAGTACCCTGGTGAACTACAGTAATGGCACTAGTCATGTACCGATGACTTTAGTTATGGGCATATAGAGATACTGCCAAGAATCATAATCAGTAACAAGACAGCAGAAATTATTGGCATAAGAGGCAGGATTAGCATGAGAGAAAAACAAGTGGAACAAATATATCTTGCTAGTAGGCATAGCTAGCATAAATTGATGGTGTCTTAGTGCATACAACAGAGATCAATTTGTGGCAGCACAATATGACATGCAAGCATGTAACTCTTACATCAATTTGGGGATTGCATGAGATTAAGGCCAATCCTAGGTCCAATTAGGGGCAAAGAGACCAAAAGCATGTCAAGAAAGGTGGTGCTTGAATGAAAAGGCGTAAACAACATTGGGCACCTTGATGTGAATGTTTTTGGAGGTACTGCAAAATTAAACCAATGGGAACACATGTTGGATAAGCATGCAGCAGATTTTCCGAGTCAACTTTTGCACTCAGTGATAATAGCTTGCAAACGTCCAAGAATATCCTGATGAGCAGTTTTAAGGTTAAAAAAGATTGGAGAGAAGTTCCGAAATATAAATTGCGCAAACATTTCCCCTTAAACCTTAGAAACAATGTGCAACCCAGGAACCAGTCCAGGCATATCTTTATATACAAAGCTGGGTTTAAACTTACCTTAACCTCAGAGAGTCATTTCAAACTGCTTCCCACGTTGGATGATTTTCTAGTACTGGTTAATCTCCAATATACTAGGGGGTTCATTCCTTCCAAAACGAAAATACAAGTCTTTTATTCTTTGTATACACATATTAATTTGACATCACATATTCGTTAATGATGCCAATGCTATCCACTACTCCAGTCTTTAATAAATATAACTTGGTCTTGTCATGGCATTTAATATGGCTTGGTATATAGTTGCAGGTAATGATTCAAATGGAGTATTATGGGGTGTTTGGTTCACGGGACTACCTCACCCAAGGATGGATTGGTCCATCATGGGATCATCTCATGACTTTTGGAGCAATGACCCCACCCATCATTTTGTACTAACCTTTCACTTATGAGGGAGAGGTGACGGACCAACCCATTTCATTCCTCAACCAAAAGAGCGGGTTAGGGTGTGTTTGGTACCAGTCTCACCCTGGCATGGCTATTCTCTCCTAAGACATGCTGAGTCTAGACATGCTGAGTGCATACAACTGCACAGTATTTGGTAGCCTGTATATGCTGAGACATGCTGAGTTGAGATCTTATTTGGTGGGCTGTATCTGTGGTCTAGACATGGCTGAGAGGCTTTGCTGAGAGGTTTTGGTGGGTTGAGGTCAGCCATGCTGACCAGGAAATCTCCACTTGTGGGTTTTCTCCTGGGCATGGCTGAGAGGCTTTGGTGGGTTGAGGTGGGCATAGCTGAGAGAGCTCATACATCCTACCAAACACTGAAAAGTGGGTTGAGAAGAGAATAGATGAGGGGATGCACTCTAACAAACACACCCTTAGGAGCTAAGACCAGATAATCCATTCACCGTCCGGTCTCTCAACCAAACACCCTGTTAGTTTATTACTTTGTGCATTCAATCAATACAAGTTTGCAGCAGCAAGGATTTCCTAAAACTAAAAACACCAATATGCAACAACAAAAGTTTCCTACAATTCTAAAACTAAAAGTGGGAAAGCTATGGATCACTAGATGACCATAGATACAAAATCTTTACTCCTGCAAAGAAACTAGTCTGTTATGATAGTCCGTTCACCTTGGAGTCACACCAACCGCCCGATCTACAGCGAACGGCTGAGATTGAGGCGGGATTGCCCACCACCCACTTAACTCTATTTTGCAAACAACCCACTCTAACATGAATTTTGAGGATACACCAAGCAGCACCTCAATTCAATAAAGTAAACATTCTTGTAAACATGTAGCATGATTCTTTTTAATCCGTAGCAAAACACGGGCTCCTTGCTAGTATTTCCTATAATAATTAGTAAAACACGTAACAATATGACGCAGCCACCACGAGCTAAGAAAAGCTTCCATGTACATATATATGCAGAGCATAAAGAATATATAAGTGCAAAGACAATAATTTCTAAGCAATGAACCCTAACTCCCAGCAGGTTATGCTGTAACAGCACCCAACATAGGTGTAAACATGGATGGTGAGACATTGTAAAAACCAGATTATATATCAATGATTAGGTCTAGAGCAAAGGTCTGATTCAATTGTGATGCCAAGTGGTTTAGAAACAGATAAAGATAATTCATCATCCAAGTGCCATTTAAGAAACTCCAAACTAAGAAAGATCTATTCTTTCTTGTTATCTCCAAGTGAACAACTGAAAACATACATGTGTTCCACCAAAGATTGCTTGAATAATCTCAGACGCTTGAGCATAAAAAATCATTTACTATACCATGTTTTACAGCCTGATCACATGTTAAGTGGATGAGGCATGCAGTACTCACACTCATTGTTTCTTGTACACAACAAACGCACTAATACCTTAGTTTAAAGTTTAGATGTGTCGTTGACTTGTTATCTCGTTGTTGTCCAAATTCTCTAAGTGCTAATCTTAAATAGCTACATCTGAGGAGAAAAAACAAACATGAATTTGTGAATAGTAGTCAGTGCAATAGTAATGGAGTATCTACTCACATTTATTGAACAAATACGCCGCAAGGGAATACAAAACCATGCTTCCACATCATGCCAAGTATCGTATCGGCCTCAGCTCTCCGTCCACAGCTCACATATGCTTTGTGCATGATCCAAAGGGTCTTCTTTGTTCGGTCAAACCTAAAATACTCCATCTCATCCAACACCCCATGCATCTCTGCCAGCCGGTGGTGCTTTCCATACATCACCATCTTGCAGTGGTACAAGCTACGGCATAGCTTCCACCCAGCCTCCTCAGCCTGACGGACAAAATGTGCAAGTTTATCGACCGCATCGCACTGAAAATAGCTTGATATGATGGACTGCATCACCTGCGTTGTGGTAACCATGGTATTGCGTTCCAATGCCTCAGTGATCCGCCTTTCCATCCCCTCAACCAACCCCTCCTTGGCATACACCCTAATTAACAGCACATTCAGCCAGGGCCTATAATCCTCAGGGCCCAACTTCTGAAGCAACTTCTCGATCTTTTGAATCCTATCTACATGTGCAAACTTGCAATATGCACATAGCATTGCACGTATATGCACCATGTTAACCTCGCCAGCATGCTCACGCACACGCTCATAAGCCAGCTCCATCTTATAAATCATCCCAGCGTTTGCATAACCTCTTAGCATCAGCAAATGTGTAGTAGCATCTGGATCAACTTGGCCTGCCACCATTTCATGGAACACTGCTTCCATTTTGTCCCACATCCATGCAGTGAGGTAGCCAGCGATGATTGCGTTATACGTGCCAATTGTGCGGGATTGTCCAGAGGAAGCCAGCGACTGGAGCGTGGCCTCCATGTGGTCAACGAGGAGGGAGCGACCGAAGAGGGCGATGAGGATGTTGTAAGAGTCCGCATTGGGAGGCCCACACCGCGGGTCACGCTCCAGCGTGTGGAAGGCCTCGATGCAGCGATCCGCGAGGCCGCTGTGCATGTACGCCGACATGAGGGCATTGTAGAGTGCCTGGTCGGGGCAGTATGCGCTGGAGGCGTCCGCGAAGAGCGCGGCCGCGGAGGTGGGGTCGCGGGCGCGGCTGGCGAGCGAGATGGCGAGGGCGAACTCGGGGAGTGTGGGCCGCGGCGAGAGCTTGCGGCGGAACGAGAAGACCGCGAGGCCGAGGTAGGGCTTCGGCCGGAGGAGGGACAGGAGCTCGAGGGAGGCGAGTGGCGAGACTGCGAGGAGGGTGGGAAATGAGTGGGCGTGGAGGGCGGGAGCGGGGTCCGGGTCCGGGTCGGGCAGGGCCAGAAGGGAGGCGGCGAGGGAGGTGACGTCCGCGCGGAGGTGGGAGGCCGTGAAGGGAGGGAGCGGCGGGGAGGAGGGTGACCACGACGCCGGCGAGCGCGCGGGATAGGGTGGCGGGGAGGGGGACGTCGGGAAGGAGGTGGACGGGATCGCGTCAGGAGGTATGGGTACGGATGTGTAGGGGAGATAGGCGGAGTGGTGGAGGTGGCGGCAGCGGAGCAAGGGGAGGAGGTGGCGAGCGGGGCGGCGGGACATGGGAGGAGGGGGGGTTCAGCGGCGGCGGCGGCGGCGGCGCGGGGGGTAGAGGGGATCGGTGTGGGGGATGGAGAGGAGGGAGCGTCGCGGCCGTAGCGTTCTTGCATGGTGCCTTTCACCTGGACCTGTGGTGCTGTGTGCCCGTGTGGGAGCAAGCTGACATGGAGACGGCTCGGCCCGGTCTTGCTGACGATAATTTGCTGAGGCCCTCAACGTGGGCTTCATGGCCCAGACTGGTGAACTGATCAGACCAGTTCGTGATATGGGCTGCAACACTGCTACACGTACGACGCGTTCGTTCGCATCTACAAGTCGTACTGTTTCAAAAGTCTACTTTTCTCTTCTATTATTAGCTTGACTTAATTTTTTCTTTTAAAATATTTTTTGACTTATTTAACTGTATATTTAAATTTTTGAATTTGGAGCACTTTAACCCATAGTCGGTTTCTAGAAGAATAAAATCATATCTATTTTTTTGTAAATCTGAAAAAATTCATCCTTATAGACATGAGATGAAGTACATACACATAAAATTTACGACCGGTGCAAAAGTAAATATATATAGTGAAAAAATTTATGCATGTATATGCTTCACCTCACAAACCTACATGTATGTATTTTTTTCAAAAAATTTAAAAACTTCTAGATGTGATGTTGTTGTTTTAAAAACCGGCTTCTCTCAATTCAAAATAGTTTAGCGAATTAAGTGAGTTCCAAAATAATTTAGAGAGGAAAATGAACCAAACCAATATGTAGATGAGGAATTATAGTGTTCTCTGCTGAAATTGCCGCGGCTTCATCCACGGTTATCCACGGCTATGCCTCGAGTGATCATGATAATGTGAGCGATCGGGTCCTCACGGAATCGGTACGCATGACCATGAGGCTTATGATCATGTGCGATCGTTGATTCATATCAAGGAGACACTAGCTCGTCTCAATAAGAGAGAGAGAGAGACACCAGCGACGTTGGAGCTACCACGTCCGCAGAACTGCAGAAGGTACAAGGGATGCAGTCCTGCCCGTGGCAGCCTCCTGATCTAGGCTAGGTGAAGATTAACACAGACGGTGCTACCTCGGTAGCGACAGGTTGGCAGGCACAGGAGGTGTTGCTACACGATCTTCTGCCTTCTTGGGTGCTTGGATCCTCTGGCCATTGAAGCCCGGACACTACGAGATGGTGTGGAGTATGCCGCTCAGCGTGGGTTCACCTCTGGAATGGTTGGCGTAGCAATCTCTACTGTGACGGCCCTTCTTTGTGAAGTCGGAAAGCTAGTTCTGATTTTGCTTCATTTTCTATTCAATTTCTTAGGCGGACTGTTAATAAGCTGTTCCACCGTTCTGCTAAGTATGCTTGTACGTACATTCCTTCAAAAAAAAGTATGCTTGTACATAGGTGATGCCGTAGTACTGGGTCTCTCGGAGTCTGGCCTTTCTTTCTAATAGCCTAAGGGCTAATTGTAACCAGAACACTACACTTGAATAAAAGCTCTCATCGTAAAAACATGATTTCGTTAACAAAGATATGTTCGTCCGGGCGCTTATTATGCGGCTTTGTTCTGTACCGTCCAAATGATTCGTACAGGTAAATCGCCCCTGCAGTATCGGTCCAAGCGCACATGAAGGACGAGTTGGTCATCTTCTACCTTAGGATGGAGCTTCGTGCCCGCCGCTACTGATGCTGCTGAGGCTGACGCCTTAGGATTAATGTAGGGTAGTGCGGCGGCGAGCAAGGAAGACAATAGGTAGGTTGGTGTTGGAGGGTTGGTCGTCAATGGTGTTGCTAGGTTTAGAAGGTGGCGGGTGGCGTTGGCAGATCCGACTGCGGTAGCTTGCCGGAGACGGAGAAGGAGGACGGGGACGGTGGCAGTGAGCTGCTGCAGTTAAGGTGGGATGGGGGGGGAGCTGAGAAGCGTGCTGCCAGCGGGGGGTCATGGAGGAGGGGCTGTGTGGTGGTGGAAAGGATTAGTACCACCTCGTCCAGCGGCATGCACTTTGACTCGTTCAGCCTGGGGGCGGTTGTTTTACTGAAGCAGTGCAGCATGGAGGACGGAAGGGAAAGGTTGAAGACCATGGAGCCGCTCGGTCCGACCCTCTCCCTGTCTCGTCACGTGATTCATGGGTAGGCATTGTGTGTACAGTAGTGATAGAGTATAGAGACCACATGCTCGGGCCTACCATCACATGCACTAGACCGCTTTGCTTCTTGTCTCCATCCATTCATGTAGATTTTTCCATGGACTTGATGGGAGAGACAATACCACATAGCAGAGTGAGCATGAGATTTTCTAGATGCACTTGATGAGAGAGAATATCACATAGGAGGGTGAGCATGAGCTATATAGAGATGATAGGAGGAGGAGATGAAAGGGAGCTGAGGAGGAGGAGATGAAAGGGAGCTGAGGAGGAGGCGAAAGGGAGCTCAAAGCAGCACGATACCAGCGGTGCTAGTGTCCCATTCCAGCGGTACGGGCAGCGCAACAAGCAAGGTTACCGCCAAATGACGTGATGGCGCCTGCTGTCCGTCCTGGAGGTGCCGACTGCGCAACAAGCAACAACAGGAGCGCCGCACCATCAAAAGGATTCGCTTCTCTCGGGAGTCGTAGGAGACGAGGCGCCATCGACGGATGTGGCAGGGAGTAGGCCGTCGTCGCTATATGATCTTAGTAGGGAAGGGGGCGCTCATGCCAGAGAGGTTGGTAATGTTGCAACATGATTTGTAGAATATTCTTTGCACTTGATGTGTTCATAAGTATTTGATTTTACGGTGTATTTTTTTCAATTTGTTGCAACATTGTGTTCCGTTATTGTAATAATATTTGTTGGATTTTGCAGTATACTTTACCACTTCTTGCGAAAAATTCACACTGTAGGTGTTGCAATACACTCTCCATTTGTTGCAGCTAAAATTTTCGGATATTGTAGTATTATCTTTTCATTTGTTATATAATGATTTTGTAGACTTTCCAGTATTACTATTTCCATTTGTTTTGGCGTGATTTCCACCAGGTAGGTCTTTTTTGTTCAACGGTATCAGATCATAGGATTGGCTCGTAGAATCACGATTCTACCAGATTTTAGAGAGGAAATACATTTTATATAGAAATGAATTATGTCTTTAATATGCAAGTTTACAATATAAATTTTAATTTTAATTAAAATTTTAAATTTTGGTGCACTTATTCACATTCGATTTAAGCAAACTTCTTTTTAATCCATATTTTACAAAACGAATCATTTAAGCGCCCAATATTTGAGTATTAATATATTTTATTCCTAAAGAACATGTAGAGAGCAAAAGGAAAGCAAACAAAACTAATTTAAGCTAAAATAGTAATAATTGATATCAAATTTTACATGACGATGCAGTTTGTTGTTAGTATTGCGATACCACCCACTACAACCGATTATGCTGGCAGAATCGTGATGTGTCATCTAGCTTTGGTAGGTTCATATCACTACTATAGAATCGTCTAAATCTAGTACGACGGACATCCCAGATGGTTTCTCGAAGCAGGCCACCTTGGTAATTATCAGAGGCCTCAAGGTAAATTTGGACCATCTAGAACGAGGGCACATCCTAGACGGTTTTCACTTTGAATCGTCTGGGTTTACATCCTTAGGATGTGGAGTTATCCAAGACAGTTCAAATTATGAACCATTTAGCATGTGCATACATCACAAACGGTTGATTTTCTGAACCGCCTAGAATGTGTATCCCTATATAAGGGCAAAGCCTGACCAGAAAGATCGGGTACCCTAGAACTGTTTGGTCGTTGGTGGCTGGTGGACGATTTGGATGATTTTGGGGACCCGATTTAAAATTGGGTCTATTGGATGCAGATCAAGGTTGCCAAAGGTTAGTTTTTCAATCTATTGCATTATATTCCCCTCTTTCCATGCTAATTTTGAAAAGAGAGAAGATGATGCTATTGATTAGGGAATTAGCTATGATGCATGTGTTAGTTCCATATGTTTAGAGAGTATAATTTAGATCAATAGAAATGTTTAGGGTTACAACTAACTAGAAATTGTAATTTGTATGCATATATATGTGTAGTGAGAATATAGTTAGCATTTTTTGTCAAGAAAGTCAAGAGAGGGCATTTATTTATAACATCATACTTTAATTACATCATTATTCTTATTATGGAGAGATCAAACTTTAATTAAATACTTGTATTGAAAATGTAGATGGATTGAAGGTGGATGTATAATAAGAGCCGTTATAGTGAAGTTTATATCAATGAGTATCTTCATTTAGAAAAGCTACCGAGGAGGATATATTGAATAAGAGGAAAGAGTGTATGTTTTGTCCATGCTTTGACTGCGAAAGTGCGAAGATGTTTTAGAACTCAAAGCAGATAAAAAACCACTTGATTCGAAGGGGTCCAAGGAAGGGTATACATTTTGGACTAAGCATAGTAAACAGGAGGTCATAGATGAAGATAATAACGTCGTCGACACCGAAGTTAATGATACACCAGACGTAGGCAATGATGATAGGCCAGATGACGATGATTGTGCTGGCGGTGATCAGATGTCGGTTGATGAGGATGCCTTGCCCGATCTGGATCAGATGCTGTGTGATGTAGAGGGAAACCATGATGACAGAGAGTATACTAAATTTCTAGGCTTGTTCGAGAACTCGGAGAAACCTTTGCATCCGGGTTTCAAGGAAAAATACTCAATATTGTCACCCGTACTAGAACTTCTAAAGCTGAAGGCAGGCAATAGATGGTCTGACAAGAGCTTTGCCGAGCTATTAGGTCTTTTGGCGGACATGCTTCCAAAGGAGAATGAGTTACCCATAACCACCTACAAAGCCAAGAAAGAATACATGCATATCCAAAGGACTGTATCCTTTAACATAAGAGTATGCAAACTTGCATTCATGTCCGGTGTGCCAAACATCTCGATACAAATGTAAGAGTCAATCAGACGACTGCAATGATAGCACCAAGGTGATGAAAGAAACTCTGGCCAAGGTTCCGTGGTATCTGTCCATTATTCCTCATCTGAAGCATTTGTTTGCAAACCCAAAGGAGAGAAAACTAATGTGTTGGCATGCCAAGGAGCGTAAAAATGATGGAAAACTACGACACCCCGTTGATGCGACCTAATGGAAAAATTGATAGGAAGTACCCAGAGTTTGGTAGAGAAGTGAGGAATATAAGGTTTGGATTTAACACCGATGGAATGAATCCGTTTGGCAATATGAGCAGTCAATACAACACTTGGCCCATGAATCTTGGCAAGTACAACCCTCCGTCTTAGTTGTGTATGAAGCAGAAGTACATTATGATGACCATACTTATTTAAGATCCTTGAGGGGGTGGTAATCCTCCATGAGTTACACTGGAAAAACTTGAGGGTGGTCATATTCAAAATTGACTTCAAGAAAGCATATGACAAAGTCAAATGGCCCTTCTTGTTGCAGACCCTCAGAATGAAGGGCTTCTCTCCTAAGTGGTATTCTTGGGTTGAGAGCTTCGTGACTGGAGGAAATGTCATAATCAAAGTTAATGATGATGCCTGCCAGTTTTTTTAGTCATAGAAAGGGTTACATCAGGGCAATCCCCTATCCCCGATTTTGTTCAATATTGTCATCAACATGCTCGCCGTTCTTATCGAGCCAATGCCCCATCTTGTCAATGAGGTCTTATCCATACTATAATAAGTTAATCATACAATCCTATTTATGGAACATGACTTGGAAAAGGCTAAGAACCTGAAGCTCCTGCTTTGCGCATTTGAGCAGCTTTCTGAGTTGAAAATCAATTTCCATAAAAGTGAACTATTTTGCTTTGGCGAAAGCACAGGAGGCTGTCGTGCAGTACAATGAATTATTCGGCTATGCTATGGGACAACTCCCTCTTCGCTACTTGGGCATCCCGATTCATTATTGGAAGCTATGGAATGTAAAAGTCCACCTAGCTCTTGTGTGGTTTTAGGTGGATTGAGAGCTAATCTAACCTAGGTGTGGTTTTGGTAATTAATGATAAACAGGTTTTGTGAACTAACCATTTTTCTTGAGTGTTGGAACGTGTATGGGTTAGGTACCACTTTATAGGGTTATATCAAGAGGATAAACCTACAAACCCGTGAAGCTCAAGGCAATGATGCATCTGAAGATTGGGAGATGGATTCAAGTGTTGAAGTCCATCAAATCATGTAAAGCATCAAGTGATCAGGAAGTAAACTTCAAGGATCAAGATATGGGTTTAAGGAGTGAACCGCACTGGTTCAAAATGAAGTTATAATGTAAAAATGAAATTGACTAAGATGAAGAAGTTCACGTGTTGAACCCAAGATGATTAAGAGTGAGCTAATATGTTGAGCCATGGTGATCAAGACATGAAGCTAGGAGTTCAAAAGAAGAACACTAGTGGTGGCTTCATGTGATCAAGTGAAGGTAAGCAATTGTGTATTGCATTATATGAACTAACCCCATGTGCTATGTGCTATGTATATGTTGAGGGTTAGGCACCACTCATGGGCAAGCATCGAGAGGTTGATCGTATGTACCCATGAGAGGATGACATCATAAGTAGATGGTCATCATGGCAAGCTCAAGATTGGCATCATGCGAAGACATATGCTGAGGCTTGCGGGTCCATCAAGTGAAGATGAGCAACGAAGATGGTTTCAAGATAAAACTTAACTTCCCCATAAGAATTATGAGAGAGCTATATGAAGAAGTCTTCATAAGGTGACGATGATCAAGGTGATTCCGCTTGGAGCGAGTAAGATGGATATCATCGAGTTCAAGTGGAATACACAAGGCAAAGGTATGCCTAGACTAGGTTTTCCTAGTTTGACCAGTTTCAAGGAGTTTGAAGAGAGACCGGATTATAGATTAGATAGTTGTACTATAAAGAGGGGCTATCGGATGATTAGCTTGTTCACATCGTGTGTCGAGTGCTCAAGTCTTTGCATGTGTTGCATATCTCTGTGTTTCCTTTGTGGTAGAGGTGCTAGAACTCGGTGTTCTAGTGTATCTGGAGGTTTTGAGCTGCGAGTGCTCGGAGGCTTCAGGTGGTAGTTCTGTGTTGCGTGTGTTGTTATGTCTAGGCGTGTGTGATCCTACCGATCTAAGTGGTTCGGTTGATCAGCTAGGTTCATGGACTCCGGGAGGTCCATTTCCGGAATATATGACATAAGGCTAGCCCCCAAGGTGTTCCGGGTTGAACCAAGGTGTTCCGGGATTTGTTCCGAAGTGATCAGGGTTCATCAAATGCTCCCTGGGAGTTTCTATCCTGAAAAATCTAGACCCTTTGGGTCAGGTTCGGGTTGAATCCAAAGGGTCTGGGCTAGGGTCAGGGTCAGGGTCAGGGTCCGGGTTGTATAGAAGGTTTCCGGAGTGTCACCCAGAGGGTCCGGGTCAAGGGTCTGAAAGTTTCAACGGTCATTTTTCTGACCGTTGGTGTAACCCAGAGGGTACGGGTCAAATTCGGTCAGTCCAGATTTGCCCAGATACCTTTCCAATGGCTAGTTTTCAAGGTTGGCTATATATAGTCTTCACCTTAGCTGGCTTGGGACATGGTTGGCTACCTCTAAAATCATTTGTGAGCTTCTCTAGTAGCTTCCTCCCTCTCTAAAGTCTCTTGTGCATGAGTTGTTATTTGTGAGGTGTGAGGGAAGGCTTTGTGCATAAGTTGCACAAGGTGTGTGTATAAGTTGCATTGTTTGAGCACTTGGCATCAATTGTGTTCGAGCAGAGTCCGAGAGCCTATTATTCTTGGAGGCCACCAACTACTAGACAGCTTGGTGGTGGTGGCTCGGTGATCTCCTCAAGAAACTTGTGAGGAGGTCCGAGAGATTGTGAAGTGGTTGTGGAGCTCGCGACTCCGGGAGTGGAGGAAAGAGCTAACCATAGTGATCGAGGAGACTCCGGAGAGTCCTCGAGAGGAAGCGGCTTGAGAGAGAGCTCACATTTGATCAAGCGTGATCATTTACTCAAATAGAGACGTAGGATATCGGTGGATATCCGAACTTCGGGTCATACATCGTTTGTCTCTTGTCTCCTTTACTTATTGCGTTTCATACTTGCACTAGATTACTTGTATATTTCTTGTAAAAGTTGAATTGCTTGTTTATCACCCTTGTATCATTAACATTGATATATTCACATAGGGTATTTATGCTCATAAGAAAGACTAGCATAATAGGATTTGAGTTTACGAAAATCCAATTACTATAATACCGCATTAGGATTAAGCCAAATCCATAGGTGATTTTAAAAGCCTATTCGCCCCCCTCTAGCTACCAACATCTTTGTCATTAAAGTCCTTTCAGAATGTAGAATGGAAATGAGTCAAAGAAAGACTTGAAAAGTGGATAATTAGTTGGAAAGGAAAGCACCTCTCCAGGGGGGCATCTTGTTCTAATCAACTCTGTCCTTAGTAGCTTGGTCTAATATATGATGTCCTTTTCCAAATTCTGCAAGGAGTGCTTTGGAGACTGGGCTATTTTTGGTCTAGGTTCTATTGGCAAAATGATTGTCATCAGAAGAAGTACTGTTTGGTGAAATGGAGTGTTTTGTGCCGTCCTAAAGATCAGGGTAGTTTAGGGATTTAGGACCTCGATGACAAGAATATATCCATACTAAGCAAGTGATTGTTCAAGTTATTCTCTGAGGATGGGGTATCGCAGGAGTTGTTAAGAAACAAATATACGAGATCCAAAGCCCTCTCCCTGATCGAATGAAAACCAAGGGACTCATTTTTTGGACTAGGCTAATGAAGGTAAAGTAGCATTTTTCCCGTTTTGGCACCTTTAGCATCAAAGACGGCACCCAAATAAGGTTCTGGGAGGACAAATTGCTCGAAAACGCCCCTCTCTATGAACAATATCCAAGCTTGTTCCACATCGTGCGTCATAAACATGACACAATTGCGGAGGTGATGAGCACTTTTCCACCGAATGTCTCATTTAGACGTGATCTAATGGGACCTAAGTTAATGGCGTGGCATGATCTGCTAGCAGGTCTTAGAAACATTCACTTATCACAAGAGCAAGATGAGTTTCGGTGGAACCTGCACCAAAACGGCCAGTTTTTGGATAACTCTATGTACATGGCTCTCATGCATAGTGATGTTCCAATTATGAACAGGCGACTCTGGAAACTCAAGATTCCCCTGAAAGTGAAGGTTTTTCTTCGGTACATGTGCAGAGGTGTAACTTTGACCAAACATAACATTCTCAAACAGAATTGGCATAGGAGTAAAAAATATTATTTTTGTCACAATGATGAAACTATTAAGCATCTCTTTTTTTATTAGCATTTGCTCGCTCTATATGGTCGATCGTCCAAGTGGCATCCAATTTGTACCTACCTTGCAGTATCCCAAATATATTTGGTAACTAGCTGCAAGGTATTAATACAAACTTGAGAGCCCAGATCTTGGTCGAGGCGGCGGCTCTTTGTTGGTCGTTATGGCTATATAGGAATGATGTAGTCTTTGATAAGAGAAAAATTCCTTCTTCTTTTTTGAACATATTGGCTCCGTTCATGGTCTTTGCTTCAACGATTAGAGGACCGGGAGTTCGTGTGGCAGCATGTGCATGACTGGAACAGGTGGCTAGGGAGGTGTTTATCCAGCATGGATGGCTGTCTAGGTTTTGAATCGATCCTCCTCCACCTTAGTGACTTTTCGGTTACTATTTTCCTATGTGAACTTTTTAGTGTTTGGGTTGTGTCGACAATCAATGAACCGTCGATCTTACATAGTACGTGGTGAAGAAAAGAGTAGGGGTGGGGACTTCTGGAATCAAGTCACATCTGCCAAGAACGAGAGATTTTATACAGGTTGGGGCCTCCCTTAGGATAACAACCCTACATTGTGTGTGTCTTATATTGATCTTGAGACAAAGTGCAAGGAGAATAGCTAATTTAGATGAGATCTACTATTAATCGAAGGTCGATATCGGGACGTGTCTTTCCTTCTACTTGCTCGAAGGTCTTCAAGCTAAGCTTCTGGCTATCCAAGTTTCGATTGAGTGTATTTGGCTTGCTTGTCCCTTCTCTTCTCCGCAGGGTTATGGGGTCCTTTTATTGAGGCCGTACCGGGTACGGACTCGTCTCCGAGTAGGATTCCTATCATCCTTAAACATCGGGATTGACTTCCTTGTTTAAGGAGTCCCGGATACCTGTGTGTAGTTTTCTTATCTTCCTAGAGTCCCTCTCTGAGGTATATACCATCCTAGGTACCCAGGGTATCCCTAGGTCTTTGTGTATTTATATACGGATATTGTCGTCGTATACGATAGTATTGTACTATTCATCATCAGGTTGTGTGCATCTTCATATACAGAGGACGAGAGTTAAACTGTGTGGTTATATCGTCTTGTTGCAACCATAAGTTCCAATAAAAGCTCCCATTACCCAACAAGGAATCCCATGCTAAACAACTGAGAGTCAACCAAAACTAATTATCTGATATGGGCAGAAGAGTTGTAGCGTGTGGGCAACTGCATCTAGTCACAAAACCATAATGCTACACTAGTACAGAATCGTTTATACGAGGCGCCTTATCCGAGGCGGTTAAGTAGAAGCGCCACGAATAAGAAACGTCGGAAGCAGTTAGTACGTAAAAACCGCCTCGGATAACGAGTCCGGGAACAACCGCCACGGATAACGACTACATCGGAGGCGGTTACTTATTTATGACCGCCTCCAATGTTATCCGAGGCGGTTACTTATTTATGACCGCCTCGGACGTGGTCGTTATCCATGGCGATTATATATTGTCAACCGCCTCGGATATGTTGGTTCATATCCGAGGCGATTTCTGATATATAACCGCCTCCATATATGTAATATCCGAGGCAGTTATATGGATTTAACCGCCTCCAATATGGTTCACAGTATTAATTGTGCTGCGCGAGCAGACAGATGACCAGTAGGTAGATATGTCTTGAATGTGGCGATTTGCTGGCGATTTTTTGAGCTGTTTTCTGGCGATTCTTCGGTGGAGAAGTTACATTTGGAAGAGTATAGTTGGATATAATACTTCTTTGTTGCTTACCAAAGGTTAGTGCATAGTTTTTGATTCAATTCATCCAATAATTTGGTGATTTTGCTTTGTTTATTGGACATTGAGAATATACAAATTATATGATCATAATTAGATCGATAGAGATGTTTGAATTATCGTATGGTTCAATGCATTGCAAGATGTGTTAAGGTATTGAAATGTTTAAGGAATTTTATGGGTAAAAAGAAAAAGAATTAAGGATGGATTTATTTTTGTGGCTTATTTAATTTTCATATGCAAGAAGTGCTAATTTGGTTAGTTATACATTAGTAATTGAAGAGAGTCGACACATATAGCTTAGTTATATTAGTCAATTAGTACGGTTAGTTATTTATATTAGTTAGTTAAGCGGGTTAGTAATTATTTTGATAATTCAGTTAGGTTAGTAATTGAAGTAATGATAAACTAATGTCATGAAGTCGATGCACTTCATATTTTGAACTAAAATTTTAACTTTCCACATGCACGGCTTAGATGGATCGATCGTGGATGTACGGAGCTCGCAACACAGAGGCGTATAGAGATGGAGTGAGAGCATTTATGGCAGCTGCCAAGGCGGACATATTGAAAGAGGGCAGAGCTGACTCGTATTGTCCATGCGTAGACTGTGGTAACGTAAGGACTTTCAAGCTCCATCATATTAAGTACCACATCTTCAAGAGAGGTTTTATGGAAGGGTATTCAACTTGGACCAAGCATGGTGAAGATGAAGCCGTAGTATTAGATAATGATATCTGTGCTGATGAAGAAGCAACCGATATGCCATTTGATATCGGTTGTGATTCGCACCAAGAGAGGTCCGATGATCCCGACTCAATGCCTGAGCTGGAACAGATGCTGCGTGATTTCGAAGGGCACGAAACCGAGGGAGAGTACGAACAATTCCTAGGCTTGATGGGGGCCTCGGAGAAACCGCTATTCGCATGATGCAAGGCTAAGTTCACTTTGTTATATGCCATGCTTGAACTATTGAAGTTGAAGGCGAGCAACAGCTGGTCCGACAAGAGTTTCAACGAGTTGTTGGGCCTCCTAGGTGACATGCTTCCGGAGGGGAATGAGTTACCCATAAACACATACAGAGCGAAGAAGGTGCTTTGTCCGTTGGAAATGGAAGTTAAAAGATACATGCATGTCGGAACGACTGTATCCTATACCGGAAAGAGTTTGCGAAGCTACATTCATGCCCTGTGTGCAAGACTTCTCGGTACAAGGGTAAGATTGGAGTAGAAGGAGCTGACGAATTCGTCGAGGCGACGAAGGGGACTCCTGCGAAGGTTGCTTGGTACCTGCCTGTAATCCCACGCCTGAAGCGTTTGTTTGCAAACCCGAAGGAAGCAAAACTGTTTCGCTGGCACGAGGAGGAGCGGAAGACGTCCGATGGAAAGCTCAGACACCCTGCCGATGCTATCCAGTGGAGAAACATCGATAGGAAGTATCCCCGATTCGCTGCGGAAAGTAGGAACGTAAGGTTTGCGCTGAGTACAGATGGAATGAATCCATTTGGCAACATGAGCAGCCGACATAGCACCTGGCCCGTACTTCTCAGTATGTACAACCTACCTCCCTGGCTTTGTATGAAATGAAAGTATATTATGATGTCCGTACTTATCGAAGGGCCTAAGCAACCTGGTAACGACATCAACGTGTATTTCCAACCGTTGATGGATGATCTAGAAACACTATGGAACACAGGAGTGCAGGTATGGGATGCGGACAAAAGAGAATACTTCACTCTGCGAGCCATGCTGTTCTGCACAATCCAAGACTTTCCCGCTCTCGGCAACACCTCCGGTCAGACGGTGAAAGGACACAAAGGTTGTGTCATATGCATGGAGAATACCGTGAGCCTAAGTCTCAAGAATTACGGGAAAGTCGTGTACATGGGTCATCGGCGGTTCCTGCCTGTAAGGCAACGTTACCGGAGGTGGAAGTCACAGTTCAACGGGAGAACGGAGAACGGTGCGAAACCAAGGCCAACAAGCGGTGCAGAGGTTTTCAAGAAGGTTAATGATGTCGACGTCGTGCTGGGAAAGGGTCGGAAAAAGAAGGCCACAGATAAGTCCGCGTACTGGAAGAAGAGATCGGTGTTCTGGGACCTACCGTACTGGAAGGATCTAGACATCCGGCACTGCATCGATGTGATGCACATAGAGAAGAATGTCTGTGACAGCGTGCTGGGTCTACTGCTAAACATGAAGGACAAGACGAAGGATGGCGTGAAGGCCCGACTTGACATGGTTGACATGGGAATCAGGCCAGAGCTGGCGTCTGTACTACTGCCTAATGGGAAGACATACATCCCCCCTGCCTGTTACACTTTATCCAAGGCCGAGAGAACCGAGTTTTGCAACTTCTTGCATGGCGTGAAGGTTCCGTCGGGCTACTCCGCCAACATCAAGAGGCTCGTCTCGATGCAGGACTTGAAACTAATCGGCATGAAGTCTCATGACTGCCATGTCATGATGACACAGATGCTCCCAATTGCAATCAGGAATATTCTGCCGCCTAACGTCCGAGAATCAATCACCAACCTCTGCTTCTTCTTCAACAAGATCTCACAGAAGATGATGGACGTGTTCGAACTAGACGATCTGGAGTTAGCGGCGGCGGAGACTATTTGTCAGCTAGAGATGTATTTCCCCCCTCTTTCTTCGATATAATGGTGCATCTCATCGTCCACATCGTCCACGAAATCAAGATGTGCGGGCCCGTCTTCCTTCGGAGCATGTACCCGTTTGAAAGATTCATGGGAATCTTGAAGCACTACGTGCGAAACAGGTATCGACCGGAGGGAAGCATTGTCGAAGGTTACGCTGCGGAGGAGGTGGTCGAGTTCTGTGTTGACTACATGGAGTCGAACCAACCAATTGGCATTATTCCGTTGCCGTTGGGTCAATCTGCAATCTACGAAGGTCGATAAGTACGGCTTCACAACCTCCAACGTGTTGGATTCAAAGATGACCCCTTTATTCTAGCCAATCAAGCTCACCAAGTGTTTTATGTGACCGACCCGGCGAAGAAAAATCTTGATATTGCCCTACAGAGTAAAAGGAAGATTGTGGGAGTTCAGGGAGTGGTGGATGAGGACGAATACAAGGTCTTTGAAGATGCACCTCCGATGCAACATAGCATTAGAGACCCGATTACCGATGAACCAAACGAAGCGGTGTACGCACGTCAAGATCATGAAGAAGGACTAGAGTTCGAAGAGGGAATGCCTCGCAAGAAGAAAAGGACGAGGAAGCGAAGATAATTTGAGAAGTGCTGATTTTGTTGGTTGAAACATGCAAAGGTTGTAGAATGGTGATATATATATTTGGGATGTTCATAGTAAAGGTTGTAGAGTTGTGCAAACCTTTGAAGCAATGCAATCCTTTGAGATGTTCATGACATTTTTTGAGGAAGTGTTGATTTTGTTGGTTTGAACATGCAAGAAACATGTATGTGCAAATGGTGATGTATTTATGTTGTTGATATCTGTGTGCTGTCAATGTATATGTGATGTTATATTGGTGTTGTATTTGTATATCTGTTTGCTGTCAATTCTAAAACTGTGAACTGAATTGTGCAGAAAGTTTAGCAAACCTATCCGAGGCGGTTAGAATTTACCAACCGCCTCCTTTATCTATATTCGAGGCAACTATATCTAAAAAACCGCCTCCGATATGTATATCCGAGGCGGTCAGATAAAAGGAACCGCCTCCTTTATGTATATATCCGAGGCGGTCAGATAAAAGGAACCGCCTCCTTTATGTATACGTATCCGAGGCGGTCAGATCGACGTAACCGCCTCCTGTATGTATATATCCGAGGCGGTCAGATCCACGTAACCGCCTCCTTTATTCATAATTGGAGGCGGTCAGATCAGTTTAACCGCCTCCGATATCTCCCGTATAAAAAACTCAAACTGCCTTCACCCGCGCGCACTAACTCCTCCCATTCACCAGCGCCCTCGCCTCCGACCCTAGCGCCGCCGCCCCCGTCCAGCGCTGCCTCCTCCGAGCACCGCCGCCCTCGAGCACTGCCGCCTCCGACCTCGAGCAACGCGGCCGCTTCCGCGGAGCACCGCGGGCTCCTCCCCCGAGCGGCGGCTTCCCCCAAGCGGCGCCATTTCCCCGAGCGGCGGCATCCCCCGAGCGGCGGCTTCCCCCGAGTGGCGGCTTTCCTGAGCTCCTCCCCGACCACCACCGCCGGCCTCTTCTCCTCCTAGAACCGCAAGGTAACTCAAACACATGAACACATCGGTCTACAATTTCTAAATATGAGACTACGGTTCAATTTCGTACATATGAGAGGAATGCCTCAAGTTCTTACATTGATTTTTGTTTTGACATACTTTATCATAAATTTTGATATTGAACCTTTTGAACGCCCGATGACATCCAAATAAACTCATTTTAATTTTTCTGTGCTACTAAATAGTTGCTCTTTAGTTTTATCATGCATTTCATTATTCGAAAAATAGTCAACACTGTTGATGGTACATTTCTATCAGTTGAAATAGAAAAGTAATTGGATGGTCAGCACTTCTTATCCTGAATGTTTTCATTCAGCGAAGGTGCTGTAACTATGCAAAGAGTGTTCTTTCCGTGAAAAGTACTAACTAGAGACACTTCTGTTTTTCTCAATACGGAATTGCATGACTGTATCACATGTATGTTAAACGAAGCAAGCATGTAAGTAAAAAAAGTTCAGTGACATTGCATGCTTTCCATGTATTGTTTCCCATTTTGCAAAGTGCACGTTTGTTTGATGAATTGCTACTAATGTTCACAATTCGTATGGTCTTTCAAAGATAGTCTTGTTAAAGAAATCGATATAATATCAAAAAATATCCCTAGAATGGAAGACTGTGACTTAAGTGCATCTTACCTTGAAGTGGTTATTCCACTGATGCTTGGGTATGGGATATAGGGGAGAAACCTTACATGGACGGAAAGTTCCTATCAAAATTAGGATATAATCAGACTTTGCATTTGGATTAATTGGATTAAACCATATCCATTGGTACTCTTGATGGTTATGTGATACTTCATAGCCACAAGCTGTAGAGCTGTGAAGCCTTTATATTGTTCTAGACTGAAGAGGTTGGATGTTAGCTTGTCTAAATTGAACCGCAACGAAACTCAAACACATGAACACATCGGTCCTCTCCTTTATCGTTCTAATGTACATCACACATGATACCTTTGTAAATTTCTAAATTGGTAGACATTGGAATTTTCCTACTTTACTTGGACACTATCTCATCTCACAACCAACTACATCAAGGTCATATGACTCTGGTCGTCAAGGTCTAAATTGAGTAGCTGCTTGAGTGACCGTCACTCAATCCGCAACTCAATTTAGACCTTGACGACCAGGTTACCTTTGCTTAAGTTGGTACATGTTGAATCCCGTACTCTTCCAAATAATTAGTTAGTAGAACCTAGAGATTAGGTAAAACTTCTGATAGAACATATCTATGATAATTGAAGTGTTTCCTCCATGTATATGTTTTCAACTGCAAATTGCGTATGTTTTCATCCTTACTAGAATGGAGACGAACTCCCCGTCGCCCTCCCGTACGGTATCACCGTCGGGGTCGCCAAGACCGTCAACATCGTTAGGAAAGGGTTCTCGCAAACCAAGGAAGCCATCGGGACGGCCGAAGGGCAGATGGGTAGTGCAGAGCTTGGATCCGGTGACCGGAGTTCCTGAGCCGGAAGAAACCCGGAAGAAGTGGAGGACGTTATGCGGGGTGGTCGCCCGTTCTAGGGTTAGGATCACCCTCGCCGATTGGGGTGAGCTGACACGGGAGCAGCGGAGATCCCTGTTTGAGGAAGTGAAGGGCTCCTTCATGTACCCGGAAGAGGTCAAAGCCGAATTTTACCGAGCTACCATATTGACGGCTGGGAAGTGCTGGAGGAATTTCAAGCACAGACTGGTGAGAGACTATCTGAAGCAAGAGAAGTCACCTTGCCAGGCATACCCGGATGTCTCCGAGGAAGATTGGGCGGAGTTCTGCGCCCTGAAGTCGTCCGAAGAGTTCCAGGCAGATAGCCAGAAGGGGCAAGAGCTAGCCACGAGGAACAAGCACCCGCATTTTCTCGGCACCTTAGGGTACGTCGGTGCTAAGAAGAAGTGGGCGAAGGAGGACGAGGAAGCGGAGAAGCACGGTCAGCAGCCGGTGTTCTCGGATTTCAGCGACAGCCGAATCCGGGACTGGTGCAGAGCGAGGACGAAGGTGGATCCTCGTGGTCAACGCGTCTGGAGAAACCCTGGAGACGAGGAGGTCTATCAGAGGATGGTGGGGCTTAATGAGCAGGCATCTCAAGGCTCGTTTGTGCCAAGTCGGGAGAAAGACATACTCTCCGAGGCCATCGGCACCAGAGAGCCGTACGGGCGCACCAGGGATTTCGGTAATCTCGCAACATGGAGTAAAGCCTTCACCGGGAACACGCAGGAGGCACGTCGGTAGAGGAAGCGAGCAAGAGCCGAGCAGATGAAAGCGGAGATACAGTCATCCCTTGAGGCGCAGTTTGAGGAGAGAATGAGGGAGATGGAGGAGAGGCTTTCAGCACAGTACCTACAGGACAGGGCGCTAGTCGCAATTAGCCCGGGTGCCCGCCGCAGTAGCTGTGCCTCGGGTGCCGAGGATTGTTCTCCCGTCGATCAGATTGGGGGTCCGACAAGGTGCAAGATGCAGATACAGTTCGCTACGACGAACTTCTCAATGGACACCGCGTACGGTCAGGTCTGGCCATCTGCTCCTGGAACGGTGATACACGGTGTCCCGTTAACGCCAGGCTTCGCGCGAGTGCAGGTCGAGTCAATCAACCAGACCTTCGCAAACTGTCCCTTGTCGAACGCGCGAGAATCTGATGAGATGCAGTTGCTAATCGACGCGGTCGGGTCGTTCGTCCCAGTGGCCGAAGAAGGACATAGTCCCTGGAATCAGCACCGAGCGCACCGTCCGTTCCTCCATGCTCGCCGGATCAAGGGATGCTCAACTTTTCACCGTGGTTGCTCGATCTCCACCGGAGGTTTCGAGGCAGCTTGTCCTTCCTCAGCCACTGCCGAGCCTGCCACATGTCGAGCTTCCACGTTTGTTCGCTACCCCCTCAACTCTTGGCACTACCACCAGTGGAGAGCTCACGGCCAAGCCGTGTTCCAACGAAGAGTCAGGGGCCACATCCAAGCTGAAAGTATACAAAGCCAATAAATCTTCTTCAAAACAGGCGACTGATGTGGTGCATCCTTTAGCGGAGGTAGCTCGCCAGCATGTGGCGGGACAACCTATGGTTGACGCTGACGTGAACCTGGGCGTAGCCTGCCGGACGCTTCATGACCATTATCTCGATATGTCGAACAGGCCGTTCCCAGATACAAGAGTCGGCGTCGTAGTCTACTTCACGGAGGAACATTTCAAGCATCGCCAAGGGAATATGTTTCCCGTGGATTTCTCGGACATCTTCAACATGATGCACTTCCGTGAGCTGGACGCGAGTCTCATGAGATGCTTCACGCTGTAAGTCCTTACAACACAACACCTATTTGTTTTATCACCGCTAAATGCCTGTAATGTAAGTCGTTCTTCTCCTGTACTCAGATACATGATTGATCTTAGTGAAAGAAGAAAGCTTAAGAACTCTGTGGGGTTCGGCGACCCACATTTGATCTCGGCCCAATCCATCGCGTCAGATAAGAGCATGGTGCAGGATTACGTCGTGCATTTACTCCATGAGTACTCCGCACGAGATTACATCCAAGTTGCCTATAACATCGGGTAAGCCACATCCTTTGCAAATTCTCATAGTTCGACGGCTAAACATGTATAACTTCGTATCGTATAATCAGGGGCCATTGGATCCTCCTCGTGATCATGCCGAAGTGGAATAAGGTATGGTACCTTGATTCCATGAGGCGTAGCATTGACTACCGCAAGCAAGGGTACGTGGACATCATGCGTCTACTCGACGAGTGAGTACCAAAACTTTCTACTTCGTCCATGCCTATTCTTTCTTCTTCACAAAGGAAACGACAGTTCGATGCTAATTATTTTGAATCACCTAGAGCATTTGACACGTACGTCAAACATGGAGGGAGGCACAAGGAGGTCAAGAAAGGAGTGGCCGTCGAGTTACGTCATGACTCAAAGTTTAAGGTATTCCGTAATGTCCTTGACTCCTCGAACTAATGCCATCATATTTCTGCCCTCTATATCTAATCGATATTCCTTTTATAGTGCCGGCACCAGCCCGAAGGGACCGACTCATGTGGGTATTACGTGTGTTTCCACATGCTAGCCCTTTGCAGCAACCCAAAGTACGGAGATCTAGCGGTACGAAACCATCGCCACTAACTAATGTCTAGTGTTTAATCATGCTATTCGCCCTGAGTGTAAGCCTCATGTTTTCAGGGAGCGGCGCAAACCATGGGAATCAAACAGTTGGAAGATATAGACATGGCCCAGATTCGGTCGCACATCGCTAGCTTCCTAAACAACGAGGTCATTAGTCCCCAAGGACGCTTCGGTTCCTCGGAGGCATGCTAGGAACTTAGGATTGCGACTAGTTAGATCATTACTTAGGTTTCTAGTTAGGTCATTACGTACTTCATTGGTTGCGGAGTTGCTACTTCATTGGTTGCAAAGTTGTAAACTTTGTAGTTATCTTTCGAACTTGTGGTTTCAAATGACAAGTGCACTTGATGTTTGTAAATGTCGTTTACTTTTTCTCTCGGTGCTAACGTATATATGGGTGTCAAATAATTCTATCTTTTTCTTATGAATGTCACTATTTGTCGTAGTTACGGGACTAGGCAGTATACTTTAGGCACCCCCGATCGGCTACGGCGACCTCCGGGAGTACCGAGGGAGTACGAACAAGTGTAGTGCCCGTCGAGGTGAGGCACGCAGGTTACAGCGACCGTTGACGCGTAACATGGAACACTCGCGTCGATGATAAATGGAAACTCCCATGTCGGGGCGAAGTGAAAACTCTCGTGTTGATTTCAGGAATTATAATTTATGCGGGGAAAATGGATCCCCTTCTCTCTACTCCCTAGAGGGTATTTATAGGTTTTGAGAAAGGAGTATGCGAGATTACAATTATGCCCTCCGGGCAATAACACACCATCAGGGGCATTTTGGCCTTTTTACAGAAATCTTTATGGAATATTCAAATACTCTAATACTTTAATATCCTAATACTCGCTACTACGACGACATGTTTTCCTTGACGACGGGGCGAAGCGCAACCTCGACGTCTGTCGGGACGGGGCGCGGCCCTGACGTCCGCCGGGACGGGGCAAGGCCTTGACGTCCGCCGAGACGGAGCTCAGCCTTGACGCCCGCTGGGATGGAGCGTGGCTTCGACGTCGTCGGTGATGCCCGCGGAATTTGTTGATGCCATCGGAGGTTATTGATGCCGGGTGAACTGGGTCGACGCAGGGAGGGAGTCTTGACGTTGTCAGGGGGAAACCCGTCGGTTCGGCGTAAAGTGGGGACCCTTCCCCCAACAGTAGCCCCTTGCCGGTTCGGGCGGTCGAGTGACGCCCGTTCGAGCCGGCGCACCAATTCCAATGGGTTGGCGCGCGGGCCGAACCGACGAATTCCTTCTTCTTCTTTTTCTTTTTCTTTTTCTTCTTCTTTTTTTCTCCTTCTCTTTTTCTCTCTTCTTTTTCTTCTTCTCTTTTCCCTTCTCTTCTTTTTTTCCTTTTTTCTTTCCCTCCTTTTTCTCTTCACCGTGCTGCCCCCTGCCTAAATGGGCCGTGGCCCATGCGGGCACAGTACGTCAGTTGCAGGGGTCATATACACCCCGCCGCCGCCCCCATCCCCAACTCCGCCGCCGCGCTCCGCCCTGGGGCCACGCCGCCACCGGCCCCCAACTCTCCGCCGCCGGCGCTCCCGCCTCTCCGCCGCCGGGCTCCGCCCCTGCCGACCGTCTACCGGCGCTCCGCTCCTGCCGACCGCCCGCCGCCTCCGTCCCGGGGCCACGCCGCCACCGGCTCCCGTCGCCGGCCCCGGCCTCCGCTGGCGCCGACCGCCTACGCCGCTCCCGGCCTGGGCCCGAGCCGCCGACCGCGCCGCTCCCGGCCTGGGCCCGAGCGTGCGCCGCTTGCGCCGCTCCCGGCCTGGGCCCGAGCCGCCGACCGTCGGCCCCGGCCGCTTCGCCCCTGCCAACTTCCAAAGCTCTGCCTCCGTCAGGATCAGCTCCACCAGCGCTTGGCGATCGGGCGTTTGTTTAATTCGCTGAATGTTCATCTCTTCAATGTGATAAGCTATTTCTCTGGACAGATAATATAGTCAACGTACGGCTATAATGTACTCCTAATGCAATCCATTATTGTAAATGTAGTAATTTTGAATGTTTTTGTGTGTGTTTATAGTTGTTAAGGGAATTGGTAATTTGTTCGTACATAATTTCTTTTCCTATCGTATTAATCCATGTATTTGGTTATAGGAGTCTGAGAATGCTGCTACAAGCATGAGAGAATTGCTCAGAGATAAAGACATCCAAATTATGGAGCTGAAATAGGAGTTGGATGACCTGAAGTCTTGTTGTTCACGTGAGAAATTTCCCATTGTGGAAGATATCTCTGTTGAGCAAAATGACGATATATCCTTTGGCCAAGCTGTTCTAACGGTTTCTGAATCTAATCAAACTGATCTGGGATCTAGTGATGCATATCTCCTCTGTTCATGTGCTTTTATCTCCTGTATCTTTGTGTAGCATCTTCTGCTCTTCTGTATGTACTACACTACTACTTGTGCCTAAATGACAGGCAACATATCTCCCTGTTATGTCTGTATCTCAATATTGCATATGCCATAAGATGCAGTTAGTTGTACACTACATTTTTAAGCGATAGCATTGACAAAAGCTGATACAGATGAGCTCAGAACTTTCTTGCTGATATGCTTTTGTTTTCTCTACAGTTGAGCACTGAGAAAACTTATTTTTCCCTGCAGTTAGTAGTAGAAGGTGTCTCAGAAGAATTCAGATGTTATAGTCCTGAACGGTCTTCAGCTTTTTGTGACATGGAAGGTTACATGTTCAAAATAAACATGTCCTGATCAATATCATCAAATAATTGTCTTGGTTCTGAATCTATTTTTTATAACAGGGAAGTCCGACGATTGTGATACCGCTGTTACTAAATTGATAGATGAACAAGAGTTGAGCTCCAGAGATGTAAAGGTTTGATACTTATCTTTCCACTTTCTGCACTCTCTTGTGGGCAAAGTGTTCATAGTTCACTCATTGTGATGCGACCTAGTGTCGAGGAATATTGCTGCATCTTGTACTGATATACAATGCCATCCTATTTTTTAGCCAGAGGAATCATGTAGTCCTGATGCTTCTGGCCCCAAGTATGATGTGAAAAAGGAAATACTGAGGTGGACATTTTTCTCTCTCTCTTGTATGTAGAGTTGTTTTGCGATCCATATTTGCATTTATACATAGCTCTGGTGCCAAGAATTTTCAGGGATGTTCGCTAGACCATAAACAAAAGAACTAAATATAATCTTGGCAATACAAACGGATGAATCATGTTTCTCTTTTTTTTTCTTATTTTAGATAATGGTACAAGTGGTCGATAAGGAATTGGATAGTTCTCAGAGTTGCAGTGAGCAAACATTTACACATGACGGTGGTGTAACACATGAATCCAGTCATTTGGATCATCCACCTGATGGAAGCTTTACAGGTTGATTATATTTCTATGTTTTCTTCTTGCTGAATAATTTAACATGGTAAAATCCACGGGAAGTTAGGAACCACATTTATAATGCTGTGGGAGCTGAATCTCCACTTTGTGTGACTGCTCTTAAACTGGCACACAAGCAACTGAAATACAATTATGATTTCTGCAGAACATCATATACTTCCATGTACGAAGAGTGAAAGGGCCATCCTGTCCCCACAGTTTACTGGTTGTAGCAAGAAAGCTCCCATGAAGCAAAGCGAAGAAGAGTTAAGTAGCGATAGAGAAGTGGAGGATATTCAACATGATGCCGATCTAAAAGGTTTCAGACTTTAATTTCTTATGCTTTTTTTTTGGTTGCTAATGATGCATTTTTGTTAAAATTTTATTTGATCTTTGTACAGAAATGAAGCATCATGATTGTCCAAGTTCCTCTCAACAAGCGAACTCTGACGCTGAAGACGTTAGCTCCAGTCAGTCTGTCTTTTGCAAGGGATGGTACGGAATCATTTAATACTTCCAACTTGGTCGCTGTGCATGTCGCAGGAGTAGCACTGCGTTCTCTTGTCTATCTTAATTTGACACTGCTAGTACAAATAGAGGGTGTGGATTAATTAGATCATGTTTGCACGAAGAATTGGGTGGGGATCGAGCGAGTAGTAAGAAGCTCCTAGCGAAATAGTCGTCTGGTGTTCGTTACAATATGCCGATGCTTTACTCGATTAGCTCTTTGCTCAGGGGCGCGCCCAATGCTGGTGGCTCACGGCACTCTTGACCGAACATTTTCAAATTGTCTTATCGTCTCCAGCTGCTGTAGGCGTAGCTGCTGTGCGAAGCATTGTTCCAGCCAGCTGTCCTGCCGCCGATCGGAGTCCACGGACAAAGGTCCCATCGAAACAGTATGCTGGAGGGTCACTTAGCATAAAAATACATAATGTCGTCATACCTTTGGCTCGGTGCAGTTTCTAGTTTCATATCTCTACTGCCTGTCTTTTCAGGGAATGATGGTTCGGAGACAAATGGGGGCTGAGATCCGACGAAGTCACTTTCATTGGTGTCCTCTGTGCATGCAGCCGTTTAGGTCCCTTGGACACCGGGGAGGTATACTTTGCGCAGATGAGCTCGACGTACCATCTCAGGCCAACCTTTGCACACTATTGGTGCATGGCGAATCTGTATGGGAGTGCTGGCCTTCTGGAAGAAGCCGAGGGTCTCTTGAAGAGTGTGCCAGAGGAGCTGAAGGGACGGAGGCAACGGAGCTGGAGCGTTGACCTATAGTTATTTTCGTGGGAACAAATTATTGGTCAAATGTTTTGCAGAGGATGAAGGATGCATCCGTGAGCCCCTGCGGATGGCCGCAGGTGCACGATCAACATCGCCGGTCTCCAAGGGTGACCATTCTTGCCCGTTCCAATACTTATTCAAATACCGATATGTACTTCATATGCCTGCGTGCGATGTATGAGATGAGTGGGTGCATGTAAAACGAACTGCCGTTGCCTATTGGTATTGTGATATTCTCTGTTGCGTAAGACTGCTATACTCGTAGATGAGGAGCTGGTATTGCGACCGCACGCCTCGCGCGTGGATGTTGTTGTGCTACGGCGGCGAATGAGGAGAGAATAGCCACCGTATTTTAAACGCTGATCACCGCGTATTTTCCTCGTATAGATTAACGCCACATATTCTCCGCGCAAAACTAGCGTCGCCATTCCTTTTTGTTACGTTGTGACGCGTTCGAGCGCGTAGAGACACAACCCCTCGAGCAGACTTAGTAGGTTCGAGACGCTACGCCGGGCGCGTCATCTCCACTAGCCTCCCCGAACATCCCCAAACTCGGGGCGGGCAGACTCTTGGAGCCGTGTCGGGCATGCCGTCGCGATGCCGCGACCGCGTCGACGAGGTCCGCAGACTTGGCGGGTTCAAGACGTCACGCCGGGCGTATTGTCTCCACTAGCTTCCCCGAACACCCCCAAACTCGGGGTGGGCAGACTCTTGGAGTCGTGTCGGGCGTGCCGCCGCGATGCCGCGACCGCGTCGACGAGATCCGCAGACTTGGCGGGTTCAAGACGTCACGCCGGGCGCGTTGTCTCGACTAGCTTCCCCGAACACCCCCAAACTCGGGGCGGGCAGACTCTTGGAGCCGTGTCGGGCGTGCCGCCGCGATGCCGCGACCGCGTCGACGAGGTCCGCAGACTTGGCGGGTTCAAGATGTCACGCCGAGCACGTTGTCTCCACTAGCTTCCCCGAACACCCCCAAACTCGGGGCGGGCAGACTCTTGGAGCCGTGTCGGGCGTGCCGCCGCGATGCCGCGACCGCGTCGACAAGGTCCGCAGACTTGGCGGGTTCAAGACGCCACGTCGGGCGCGTTGTCTCCACTAGCTTCCCCGAACACCCCCAAACTCGGGGCGGGCAGACTCTTGGAGCCGTGTCGGGCGTGCCACCGCGATGCCGCGACCGCGTCGACAAGGTCCGCAGACTTGGCGGGTTCAAGACGCCACGCCGGGCGCGTTGTCTCCACTAGCTTCCCCCGAACACCCCCAAACTCGGGGCGGGCAGACTCTTGGAGCCGTGTCGAGCGTGCCGCCTCGATGCCGCGACCGCGTCGACGAGGTCCGTAGACTTGATAGGTTCGAGGCGCCACGCCGGGCGCGTCGTCTTGACAGAGTGTTGCCTCAACATCCGCCAGGATGGAGCGTCGCCTCGACGTCTGCTGGGACGGAGCGTCGCTTCAACGTTGTGATGGTGCATTGTCTTGATAGATTTTTACCTCGACGTCCACCGGGACGGAGCCCCTAGCGCTTTAAGTGTTTTGGGAGCTCCTTTGGTAGGTTTAATGGAAAGTTAGAAAATTGGAGCAGCCGTGTTTTGCTTCTCGTGATCATTTCTTCTTTTTTCCTTGTTTTACAGGCTGTTGCTCCAAGGCGCCAGGTCGGGGTTATGCGATATGGCACTCAGCCCCTAGCCCGAGTGTCGTACAAGCATTGCCAGTTTGGCGGGTTGACAAAGGTCGAACAGCGTGAAGACGACGTGGCAGGGAGGGTTAAGACTGTCCCGGTATGGCGAAGGAGGTGTTGCTCACATGGTGGCAAAGCGACGATCATGCTCGACGCCGTGGCGGAGTTAAGGTTGTCCCAGCACGGCGATAGAGATGGCGCTCACTGGCGTGCTCTGCGTCGCGGCGGAGTCTAGGTTGGCCCGGCACGAGTCAAGGCTGTCCCGGCACGGCGACGGAGACGTCGCTCACCGGCGCGCTCAGCGCCGTGGTGGAGCGTGCTCGAGGCCACGGCGGAGTCAAGGTTGTCCCGGCACGACGATGGAGACGTCGCTCGTGTGCCGAAGAGCTCTTTGCCGCGGCGGAGCGTGCTCGACGCTGCGGTGGAGTCAAGGTTGTCCCGTCATGGCGACGGAGATGTCGCTCACCGGCGTGCTCTGCACCGCGGCAGAGCGTGCTCGACGCGGTGGCGGAGTCAAGGCACGGCGACGGAGACGTCGCTCACCGGCGCGCTCTGCGCCGCGGTGGAGCATGCTCGACGCGGCGGCGGAGTCAAGGCACGGCGACGGAGACGTCGCTCACCGACGCGCTCTGCGCCGCGGTGGAGCGTGCTCGACGCGACGGCGGAGTCAAGGCACGGTGACGGAGACGCCGCTCACCGGCGCGCTCTGCGCCGCAGTGGAGCATGCTCGACGCCGCGGCGGAGTCAAGGCACGGCGACGGAGACGTCGCTCACCGGCGTGCTCTGCGCAGCGGTGGAGCGTGCTCGACGCCGCGGCGGAGTCAAGGCACCGGCGCGCTCTGCGCAGCGGTGGAGCGTGCTCGACGCCGCGGCGGAGTCAAGGCACGGCGACGGAGACGTCGCTCACCGGCGCGCTCTGCGCCGCGGTGGAGCGTGCTCAGCGCAGCGGCGGGGTCAAGGTTGTCCTGGCATGGCGATGGAGACGTCACTCACCGGCGCGCTCTGCACCGTGGCGGAGCATGCTCGACACTACGGCGGAGTTAAGGTTGTCCTGGCATGGCGATGGAGACATCGCTCACCAGCGCGCTCTGCACCGTGGCAGAGCGTGCTCGACGCTATGGCGGAGTTAAGGTTGTCCTGGCACGGCGACGGAGACGTTGCCTAAGACGGGACAATAGCACGCGTCGCCCCGGTTGAGGGGTCATGTCGCGGCTCTTCGTCCTTAGGAGAGCGGCGTTGAGCCGGCTGTCGCCTAAGACGGGACAATAGCGCACGTCGCCCCGGTTGAGGGGTCATGTCGCGGCTCTTCGTCCTTAGGAGAGCGGCGTTGGGCCGGCTGTCGCCTAAGACGGGACAATAGCGCACGTCGCCCCGGTTGAGGGGTCATATCGTGGCTCTTTGTCCTTAGGAGAGCGGCGTTGGGCCGGCTGTCGCCTAAGACGGGACAATAGCGCACGTCGCCCCGGTTGAGGGGTCATATCGCGGCTCTTCGTCCTTAGGAGAGCGAGCGGCGTTGGGCCGGCTGTCACCTAAGACAGGACAATAGCGCGCGTCGCCCCGGTTGAGGGGTCATATCACGGCTCTTCGTCCTTAGGAGAGCGGCGTTGGGCCGGCTGTCGCCTAAGACGGGACAATAGCGCGCGTCGCCCCGGTTGAGGGGTCATATCGTGGCTCTTCCTCCTTAGGAGAGCGGCGTTGGGCCGGCTGTCACCTAAGACGGGACAATAGCGCGCGTCGCCCCGGTTGAGGGGTCATATCGCGGCTCTTCATCCTTAAGAGAGCGGCGTTGGGCCAGCTGTCGCCTAAGACGGGACAATAGCGCACGTCGCCCCGGTTGAGGGGTCATATCGCGGCTCTTCGTCCTTAGGAGAGCGGCATTGTCCCGGCTCGGCGATGGAGACGTCGCTCACCGGCGCGCTCTGCGCCGCGACGGAGCGTGCTCTACACCGCGGCGGAGTCGAGGCACGGCGACGGAGACGTCGCTCACTGGCGCGCTCTGCGCCGCGGTGGAGCGTGCTCGACGCCGCGGCAGAGTCAAGGTTGTCCCGCCACGGCGACGGAGACGTTGCTCAACACCGCGGTGAGGGGATGCTCTAGACATGCCTTCTTACTTTACGAAGGAGCACGCGTGTGGTATTGACGACCCACACACGCATGTTACGATTGTCGGTGATGTCCCCGGGCCTCCTCTCGATGGCGTCTCAGATGACACAACTTCTTGCTCGGTTCCCACAGACGGCGCCAACTGTCGTAGTTACGGGACTAGGCAGTATACTTTAGGCACCCCCGATCGGCTACGGCGACCTCCGGGAGTACCGAGGGAGTACGAACAAGTGTAGTGCCCGTCGAGGTGAGGCACGCAGGTTACAGCGACCGTTGACGCGTAACATGGAACACTCGCGTCGATGATAAATGGAAACTCCCATGTCGGGGCGAAGTGAAAACTCTCGTGTTGATTTCAGGAATTATAATTTATGCGGGAAAAATGGATCCCCTTCTCTCTACTCCCTGGAGGGTATTTATAGGTTTTGAGAAAGGAGTATGCGAGATTACAATTATGCCCTCCGGGCAATAACACACCATCAGGGGCATTTTGGCCTTTTTTACAGAAATCTTTATGTAATATTCAAATACTCTAATACTTTAATATCCTAATACTCGCTACTACGACGACATGTTTTCCTTGACGACGGGGCGAAGCGCAACCTCGACGTCTGTCGGGACGGGGCGTGGCCCTGACGTCCGCCGGGACGGGGCAAGGCCTTGACGTCCGCCGGGACGGGGCACGGCCCTGACATTCGCCGAGACGGAGCTCAGCCTTGACGCCCGCTGGGATGGAGCGTGGCTTCGACGTCGTCGGTGATGCCCGCGGAATTTGTTGATGCCATCGGAGGTTATTGATGCCGGGTGAACTGGGTCGACGCAGGGAGGGAGTCTTGACGTTGTCAGGGGGAAGCCCGTCGGTTCGGGATAAAGCGGGGACCCTTCCCCCAACACTATTTAACAAATGAGACTTTTTTTATCAACAGCTATCGTGTACGGAGGCTGCGGCGAGTGGTTCTATTCATGTGAAGATGTTTACTTTTTTGAATTTGATCAATATCATGGATGTGAATTGACTATATGTCACAAATGAACAAGTTTTGTAATATTACTTATATGTGTATGTATGTGAATGTCTGAAGTTTATGTCTTGTGATTGATGCGAGAATGAATGATTGAATAGTGTGCTATATAAATCTGTTGTGGACGTGTTGTGCTATAGAAAATTCATATGAACTGTTTGCTTTTTCAGGGAGGCTAGTAAATCAGGGTAAATAATGCCTGTTTAAAACCATATCCGAGGCGGTTGCAACTTAACAACCGCCTCGGATATCTCTAATGGAGGCCGTTAAGCTATCTTCACTGCCTCGGATAAGAGAGTAATCCGAGGCGGTTACGTTATTCTGACTGCCTCGGATAACAACTTATCCGAGGCGATTAAATTATTCTGACCGCCTCGGATAACTCCTTATCCGAGGCGGTTAAATTATTCTGACTGCCTCGGATAAGGAGATATCCGAGGCTGTTAATAAAATGTAACCACCTCCGATTACTACTATCCGTGGCGTTTGCCGCGTTTCAACCGCCTCGGATAAGTCTAATCCGAGGCGGATGCATAACCGCCTCCGATGCATGCCCTCATATCCGCAACCACTCCGTCGAGGCGGTTGTTATAACCGCCTCGGATGTGCTATTTCAACCGCCTCGGTTATGGATTTCTGTACTAGTGCTAGCCCAACAACTAGGTTACAAGCCTATACATACTCTAGTTTTAGGAACCTTCCTATAACCAAGTGAAAGCACAAGCAATAGATACAACACATGTTGACGAGTACACACTAAAACACAAGTAGCAGTTTACCTTAATTATAGTGTTAGCAGACGTGACATCCTCAAATCGGAAGATGTGACATCCTCAAATCTGATAGCATATCCAACTTTTATCTCCAAGCTCAGTTTCCATTTCTTCACTGACCTGCTTAGCAACGCCCATGGCAGCCACACACGCTGGTTGAGTACAGCCAATAGCGTCAGTTGGGTAGTCTTCCCAAAACCAGTACGAAACAATCACAACGAGCTTTTTATTGCTAAAGTTATGGTCAAGGAGTGCCCGGCTGAGGAAAGTACAAAGAGCTAGGGCATAGCAAAAGGAAAACACGGGAAAAACATGAAAGAAAAACTGACTAAAAACGGATGATGGCATGTCATCAGACCCGGAGGTTAGCTTGCCAAGACCAGGTGCACCCGCTTTGGCCCAAACGCCATGTTTTTCTAGATCATAGTCAAGAGACCTCCACCGCGAAGAGCCTTTTGCTCAAAGTGTGGCAGTTACGTTCTTTCCATATCTCCCACGGAGTCAGGATTATCAAAAACTAAGTGCTCTTCCCCCTCTTCTTATCACCAATGGCATTTCCCTCCTCGACGCGGTTCAACCACCATTGGAAATTACTACTGCCCCGCACGCAGCCTGTCATCTTTAAATGGTTTAGCCACGCCCAGACGTCCATAGCATAAGGGCAGTGAACGAGAAGATGTCGTGCTGTCTCTGGATTGTTCCTACAGAGGACACACCACTTGTTTTTTGGGATGTTTTTGGTTTCCCACTTGTCGTGGGAATGCCCTCCTACGTCGCAAGTCAACCGAAAAAACGGCATTTCTCTGGTGCCCAGACTTTCTAGATTAGTCTTGGAAACGGGCGGCATAGCGACCCTTCAAATTGAGCACCGTACATTGACTTAGCCGAGTAAAGACCTGATGTTGTGATCTTCCATCTGATTGAGTCTGGAATGTCCACAGTGAGCTTGATGTCAGCCACCTACTGGAATAGCGCAACGTACTGCCTAAGGTTGCCCTCACTAATGCGGTCAGCCACATCAGAAATCTACTTTTTGCCGTTGAGGGCATCCTTTACCGACCTGTTTGTTCAGCGCGAGTGAGATAAATGAGTGGCGCGACATGCTTCGGTTGCAGCTTGAGTAGCACGCATCTGTCCAGAAGTTTGCCGTCTCACCATTTCCAATAGTCAGAATCGTCAGGGCTACGAACAGGTCTCCATCCGTGTCGTCAAGCAAGGTCTCCATGGTAGTCCATGGCCTGAGCGGCTGCGTCCATGTGAGCCAGGCCCATTGTAGGCGGAGCGCTCTACTGAACTTGACGATGTCAGTCACGCCTAGGCCACCGAATTTCTTTTGTTTACACACAGAGTTCTAGTTGACTAGGCATCAGGTTTCTTGGGCAAAAGGATTATGCTTGCAAGCTAAGGAGGAGCCATTCAGCGCGTTGAGCTTGCTAACCACGAGCATCATGTCCATTCAGATGATGCTCCAGCATCGCTTGAAGAAAACTTCAGTGAAGCCGTCAAGTCTAGACGCCCTATCCGGTGGCATGGTCTTGACTACAGCTTCCAGCTCATGAATAGTGATATGCGTGTCCAGCTCGTGCAGGTCCACCACCCCCATCCCAAGCCGATTCCATTCAATTTCAATGTTGGCGGGAGTGATCGTGCCCAGAAGCGCCACGAAGTGGTTTTCGGGTTGCCGCTGCTTTCTCAACTTTGAGGTACAGATGGTGTCACGGGGATTTCGCAACGGAATACATTTC
>JAGXJF010001277.1:0-195896 GCA_019208055.1 Stipa capillata
GTTTTATCACAGATCTAGATGGGTGCACACGAGACACAGAGTTTATACAGGTTCGGGCCCTCGGAAAGAGGTAATACCCTACGTCCTACGTCCTGTGTTTGGTGGATTGTATTGCTTCTGTACCGTATGCAGCAAGACCTCGAGAGGAGCTCTCTAGGTTGCTAGGTATGTATGTGTATCTAACTCTCTCTGTAGCATCTCACATGTTCACGTATGTGTAGCGCTTCTACCGATCGGGGGATTCCTACCCTGCCTTATATAGGCGGCAGGGGCAGAGTTACATGAGCCCGGATCGGTTTACAAGTAGATTGCATAATCGGTTACAACTAGAACCCGAGATATCGGGTAGGTACATGTTTATATCTTGTACTCCAAGTTGATGATGTGCCCCCATGTAGAAGTCGGACTCCGAGCAGTCGGTCCGGCCCACCCTATGTCCAGAGGGCCGGTTTTGTCCTCCTTGACGATACCCCGGTGCTATGTCATCATTATACCTGATCTGCTAAAGGCATACTATGATGATCGCATAGGTGCAAGTCTTGGTTGGGCAGTGATGTTGACACTCCACCTTCCTTCATGTTTAGGGGACCTAGGTCACGTTGGGGCCATGACGGGTAGTTCATTCCATGTCTTCAGGAGAGTGGACTTCTGCCCTGCGCTAGGATGCTATCCATCGGCCCATCTTTCACTCTGGATGGGTCTTTGTTATCCGCTCTTGTTGATAGGTAGAGACCCTAAATTCACACTTTCCACTTTCATTGGGGAGAGATGACGATAACTCTTTAGGATGTTGCCATGATCACTGGTTTGCCCATCAGGGGAGAGACAATTATTCTACCTACTATGAGAGTTGACTGGAGAGAGCACTTGGGTGCGAGATTTGGTATAGAGATCCTGAGATCGCACATGGGGAAAGAAGTGCCAGGTGTCCATCTAAAGTGGCCTAGGAGGTTTGAGGTGTGCCCAGATGGTGCTGACGATGAGGTAGCGAGGATGCATCTAGTTGCCTACTTGATGTTTCTATTTGGTTCGCTCATGTTTCCCATGTCGCACGGTAATGTAGTGTATCCATGCTACATCCACCTCGCAAAATCTTTGGCTGATGCCTCGCTCGACGCCATCCCTTAGTATAGCTTTGGATCTGTAGTGCTCAATGCTACATACAGGGGGTTATGCAACACCACGCAACATAAGAAGGGCAGTGACCCGATACTGAATGTTTGCCACACTTTGCTTCAATTGTGGTCATAGGGGCACTTCCCTATCGGGCAGCTCGATATAATGAAATTGGTCTACCCGTACCATAGAGGACATAGCTTGATAGATGGGCCCACTATGGGTACTCGGTGGACATGTGCCACGTCAGCCGACACTAGGGACGTGTCGGCCTGGGAGTTCGAGTTGTTGCAACATGAGAGTGTGATATGGTTCCCATGGACTGAAGAGCATATATTTAGTGTAGCACCTCTAGGGTTGTCTAGTCAGTGCTTTAGGGACGACGAGTTTTGGATGACGACTTGCCATCTAGTCTTCTCAAACATGGTGGGGTTGTATGCACCTCAGCGTGCCATGAGATAATTTGGTATCTTCTAGACGATGCCCCCTCCAGCTAGTAGGGAGCTTGAGACCAATTTCATGAGTAAATTTGTTAACTTCATAACCATTAAGTTTGCATGTCATTTTGTTCTATGCACTAAGGCATGTGCTATGATATTTGAAATGCAGGAAGGTGAAGAAAGTAAAAAAGGGCGATGACTAGACGGGGGTTCAATGCAAATGGAAGGACATGTGGGACAACACCATTGCACTGGAGGTCATACATGAGATATGTAATTTTGTTTTGTCCTAATACGATGATGGTTTTAGGCTTTAAGTCACTTCGCAAATCTTATGCAACAGTGGTCAATAACAATATGATGTTATATGTAGGCCATATGACGAGCACACATATGAAGGACATGTATGAATATGCTAAGGTGATTGTAAAGAATTTGCGCTACGGTCGTACAGACGACATACAACCAGGTGCCTCAACATGCCAGAGCGAGGTTGGCAAGACCTACTGATGCACACGCTACATGTACTGCTTTCAGATGTTGAGAGGTATGTCATTTTGAATGTGTGAGGTTAACTTTTCCGTATACTCCGTGTACGATATTTACTTAATCCTATCACTCACCTTAATACCTTAATAGCCCAAGGTGCGTGGGACACATCACTACTGGTGGATCTTGTCTATGCGAGCTGGTAAAGTACTTTAGGTGAGCTTAATTTATTACATACACACATTATATTAATTAACATTAATTTATTCTTGCTATGCAATTATCATTTTTTGACATAGTACAACTTGACGCATGCAGACCAGAGCTCTCAAGGAGATGCAGTTAGAGAGGTATGCCATTTAAAATGTGTGAGGTTAACTTTTTCTTATATCTGTGGCCAAATTGCCTCTAAATCTGTGGCCAAATTGCCTTATTGCCACAAAATTATTCAACCGTAGCGACCTTTGAAATAGATCTGGATCTAGAAGAAATAGATTTCGGGTAGACATCTCTTATGTAAGTCCGAGAGTCATCACAGACGGATAAATTAACTTATGCCTTATATGATAACATCTCAGTCACAAACCGTTTGTGTAACTACACTTATCATAGAAGGGTTGACAGTACAACCGTTAAACATGAGTCATCACTCATGGGTAAGCAAAAACCTGTCAGTGATGATCCGTCATCACTAGCGGTTTTAATTCATGGGCTTTTCACATACGGGTATTATGGCGACTCGTCTGAGATATCTTTTATTCTAGACGGGTGAGGCCACCTGTCTGAGATGAACCCTCTATGATAAGCCATTCTGTACTAGTGATGAGGGCTAACTTACTACTCTTCAATTTGACCAAATATTAATTTATTGCTTAATCCGATATTGCAAAAAATCTAAACAAAAAATAAGATAAACTCAATGTCCTCCGCTATTCTTTTCCCTCGCTTCGCCAGAGTAGATCAACTCGGGAACAAAAGGAAGAGACTGAGAGTGAAGAATCGAAGAAGAGGTTGGTAGGGAGGGGGCAACAGCGCAAGGGAGAGGCTAGAGGGGAGGGTGTAGCTAGACTGCTGCCCAAGGCTCAACCACAGCCCTTAAAAAGACAACTAGTGTCATTAAAGCTCCTATGCCGCAACTAGGGTGCAATACCCTGCCTATCGGCTGCATGCACGACAACGGCGGTCGTGTCGAGGCAGGCTGACATTGTCTCACGGACTACTGTGTGATATGCTCGTATCATGCAGCAGAGGCTCGTCAAGCTTCAAGTCACGTCTCGGAGGCATGACAATAGCCCTGTCATGGTGCCAACATCTTGTCACGTCTTAGAAGGCGTGATATGTTCTCGTCACACACGTCCGATACGATACATGTCACGTATTGTCTTTTCACGTTATGAAGACATATTTGTCATTGCGCATTGAAATAGGCCAAATTTACTAATGCTACTTTGATAAAGGGCCAAAACAGCTAAAATTCGGTGCCGTGGTGGTTGGCTCGTGTCCTGCCCCATTTGTCACAGGATCGGTCCTAGCTCGGATGCGCGCGCGACTGCTGTTGCTGCCGCTTCAGATGAGATCCGAGTTTAATGTCGCCGCAACTTTCTTGCTGGGTCCTGGGGACAGCGCAACGTGCCGAGGCCGTGAGGCGCCGCGCCGACTGACCTGCCGCCGCGTGCATCGATCATCGGATCATTCGTCTGCCTGCCTGCCTCTCTGCCCGTTCGATCGTATGGCGATCTGGCGCGTGGCATGCATGGAGAGCCACTGGAAATCTGGTCGGCGTGTGTAACAGTTTGGGAGATGGAGAGGTAGCCGAGAACGTGGAGGGCAATGGTCGGCACGAAGTTAACACGTAATTTTGCTCATCTGAAAGCGGGTAGCTAGCTAGCTATACGAAGTGCAATTGAATCGATATATCTTATCAGTCAACACATTAAAATGATATAGCTAGGAACATCCACATTTAAGTTCCCGCTTGTACGTTGCATAGAGCCACCGATCGACGAATAAATCGAGCCGTACGTACGTACACTATTTTGGGCATTGTGGTACTTTTGGCCTAAGGCCCTGATACATCCGTGCATGCATACATGGTGCATCTCGTTAGGTCTGTACGGACAACACCGGCGTATGTTACTGATGGTGCATGCATGTCGCAGTATGTCAAAATATATAGGAGGGAAAGAAGAGACTTGAGCACGACTCTACTTAATGAGAAGTAATGGAGTTCATTTAATATTTAGGATGTTTTCAAAAACACTAGTATAACTTACACATAAGTGTTTATAAAAAATTAAACTCGTAGAGTTTAAAGATTAACGAAGTCAACACGAATATCTCACTATCAGTAGATATAATATCTACCACTAAACAAATATTATGTCTTGACGAGACACATATAGAGCTAAACGTGAAATTTAATCTCTAGGACAAGCACCTCCACTAGACATCCATGCTTGATTCTCTTTCTTTTTTCCCTCTCTTCCTTAGGTGATTTACTCATGCGCTCAGGCAATCTATGTCATGCACGTCTCTTCGTTAGGCCGGCGCATGAATGATTTCAATCATATCTATATATGGTGGATCAATATGACAATTTAGGTTTATCCAGTGGCGATTCTAGAAAGACAATAGAAGATGGGATGAAATGATAATTCACTAAGTTCTGATAGCACAACTATAACAAATATAGTCTCGTGCAATACAAATTAATACATGTTAATAGATAATAGTATAAAGACAATAACAAAAAAAGAGGTACCTCAGCTAATGTAAAATTGATCTTCAAGAATAGAAATATGTGTTGACCTGCACACCAAAATTAGCATAGTAAGATATACACGGGTAAGTTTTAGTAATTACTAACATTCAAAATAATCATACGTACCACTAAGGTGCTACAATTCTTTCACGAGGCAAATGTCCTTTGCGAGATCTCATGGCTTGGAAGCGCTTAATGATTTTAACATCGTCAATGCTTTTGAATATCTCTCGCTCGGTGTAGCACACCATCAAGTCATTAAGCCACTCATCAGATAGCTTGTTCCGCAAATCAGTCTTAATAATACTCATAGCCGAAAATATCCGCTCAACAGATGCCGTTGCCACAGAAAGGATAAATGTCAGCTTGATAAGGCGATATACCAATGGAAACGTTCTATCCGTTTTGGTTTCAACCATCAACTGAGCAAGTTTGGAAACATCACAACATCCATGAAATTCCTCACTTTCCTACTATTAAGAATGAAGCTTTGAAGCTGACTTCTTAACAACAAGCGGTCGGCTATGGTAAAATTTTCATCATAAATCTCAGCAAGTCGAACAAGTTTATCGACATTAAACATAGAGAAGGAGTCTCTTGGATTAAGATAAGACATGCATACAAGCGGTCGGCTATGGTAAAATCTTCATCATAAATCTCAGCAAGTTGAACAAGTTTATCGACATTAAACATAGAGAAGGAGTCTCTTGGATTAAGATAAGACATGCATACCAACAACTCCGAAGATACTTCATTGAAGCGATGATTCATCTCTGTCACAGTTGCATCAATAGCAATATTGAAAATGGAAACTTTGTAATAGTGATATTGGGTCACCTTATTCTTGGAGCGAACAGACTAACCCATAGGTACAGTGAGATCATCCCTATTCGGCACATTAATCTCATGTCCCTCACAAAAGCTTTTGACTTGGTTCAATAGTGGCTCCCACCCATTGTCCCTCATATCTTGCAAGCGTGCTTTCACAACCAAGATCAAACCCATAGCCTCAATAATATGTTGATCCTTTTTCTGTAAAGCTTGTGATAGCTCATTTGTGATGCTCAATAAGTCTATCAAAAAATGCAAGATGAATGCAAATTCAAAGCACTCCATCTTCTTTACCAAACCACCAGCTCCACCAATACTAGAGAGTTCACGAGCATCTCCACTTACAACCAATAGCATATCCACCACTGCCTCCCACATTTGGTATATACGAAGCAAGGTTTTAAGATGTGAGCCCCATGAGTTCTTCAATTAACCATCTTCCATTGATAGTGACTCAAGTGAGTGCATCGTGCAAGAGAAAAGATGCACTTATTGCAAAGCATCAAAATGTTTTGTTGGACAAGTTGGAGAAGGGTAAGATTTCATCTGGAAAAGGGTTGCATCAGGAATCTGGACTGGCTAGACCTGGAGATACTCGATGGGGCTCACATCTTAAAACCTTGCTTGTATATACCAAATGTGGGAGGCAGTGGTGGATATGCTATTGGTTGTAAGTGGAGATGCTCGTGAACTCTCTAGTACTGGTGGAGCTGGTGGTTTGGTAAAGAAGATGGAGTGCTTTGAATTTGTATTCATCTTGCATTTTTTGATAGACTTATTGAGCATCACAAATGAGCTATCACAAGCTTTACAGAAAAAGGATCAACATATTATTGAGGCTATGGGTTTGATCTTGGATGTGAAAGCACGCTTGCAAGATATGAGGGACAATGGGTGGGAGCCACTATTGAACCAAGTCAAAAGCTTTTGTGAGGGACATGAGATTAATGTGCCGAATATGGATGATCTCACTGTACCTATGGGTCAGTCTGTTCGCTCCAAGAATAAGGTGACCCAATATCACTATTACAAGGTTTCCATTTTCAATATTGCTATTGATGCAACTGTGACAGAGATGAATCATCACTTCAATGAAGTATCTTTGGAGTTGTTGGTATGCATGTCTTATCTTAATCCAAGAGACTCCTTCTCTATGTTTAATGTCGATAAACTTATTCGACTTGCTGAGATTTATGATGAAGATTTTACCATAGCCGACCGCTTGTTGTTAAGAAGTCAGCTTCAAACCTTCATTCTTAATAGTAGGAGAAGTGAGGAATTTCATGGATGTTGTGATGTTTCCAAACTTGCTCAGTTGATGGTTGAACCCAAAACGGATAGAACCTTTCCATTGGTAAATCGCCTTATCAAGCTGACATTTATCATTCCTGTGGCAACGGCATCTGTTGAGCGGATATTTTCGGCTATGAGTATTATTAAGACTGATTTGCGGAACAAGCTATCTGATGAGTGGCTTAATGACCTGATGGTGTGCTACACCGAGCGAGAGATATTCAAAAGCATTGACGATGCTAAAATCATTAAGCGCTTCCAAGCCATGAGATCTTGCAAAGGACATTTGCCTCGTGAAAGAATTGTAGCACTTTAGTGGTACGTATGATTATTTTGAATGCTAGTAATTACTAAAACTTACCTGTGTATAACTAACTATGCTAATTTTAGTGTGCAGGTCAATTTGGTTAGCACATATTTCTATTTTTGAAGATCAATTTTACATTAGCGAGATACCTCTTTTTTTGTTATTGTTTTTATACTATTATCTATTAAAATATATTAATTTGTATTGCATGAAACTATATTTATTATAGTTATACTATCAGACTTAGTAAATTCTAGACAGTCGTACAGGATCAGTCGGACTAATTCACATGCTGCATGCTCTCTCTTGGTCCTCCCCAGTAGACTTACGTAGCAGAATCCTTTTTCTTTCCTCCTGACTTAATTAGCAGATTCTAAAAGCTAATCTGGCGGATGCTAACGCAAATGCAACGGTGCCTGTTCCTCTTTGGGAGTGTGTGGGAGAACACTTGGCCTGAACCCAACAAAGGACAGAGAAGCAACTTAATTTAATCCCGTAGCGGGGAGCGTAGGACGTGAACTCCATTTCATAAGAGGGCCAGGCCGAGTAGGAGGCGTCCCAAATAGAGGCACACCCAACACAACCTTGGAATTGAATCAGATTACTAACCAACATTTTTCTGGAGGGGTTTCTTTCCTCTCTTTGAAGTGAAGTTTTTCACTAAAACGTCACGGCCGATTCCGTCAGGACAACTAAAGTATATCATGCATGAGACAAATTGTGCGGCACATTTAACAGAGGCCGATATATGTACCTGTGCCTGTATCAAACCCTAGATTTTCTGATCTCACGTATTCGCTGTGATCGTGGTCCCTTTTCCGATATATGTACCTGTGGCTAGATCAAACACTAGATTTTCTGATCTCATTGTGACCGTGGCCCTTTTTATGAGCTTAATTAATATATACTCCAAGTTTGTGTTGGATAGGTCAAGCCGGGAATTTATCATGGATTAAATTCTAATCATAAAATCGAAAGAGGAGACAAGCCACCGCTTCCGGCTCCTTTGGAAATGGGGCATAGGCTACAATTTCGGACGCTAAATAGGTGCCGTCTGTTGTGAACTTCCATTTGATTGAATCCTGGGCTCCACGCGTATTAATCTAACTAATTCCGCTGCCAAGATAACCGGAACAATATCACATATCCTAAATGTAACAAGTATAGATATTCCAAAAAATAACTATCGCGCTGAAAAGTCAGTTTGACGCCAATATTTTAGTTGATATGTTGGTCTCTCGTGCTGATATGCCGGTTTGATGCCAATATTTTAGCTGATACGCTGGTCTAACAACGATATTCACCGAATCATGCAGGTTTGAGCCGATATGGATATATTGACCGCCAGCGGGATATTTAGTTCCTTGGTTTGGGGGTCCATAATTTATGACTAACCGTCATGTTTTTCACGTGCGGTTAGTTTTCGACAGGAATGGTTGAAATCATATTCTGTTATCATCTTCCACCATGTTATCTCCTATCACCGGTAAGGTTTCAACCGAAAAATTCCCGCTTCCAACATTAGAACCCTAGCTTTCAACTCCCCCAACTTCCAACTCTAAGAACCCTAACTTTCAATTTCCCCAACTTTCAAACAAAAGAATCCTATCTTTCAACTCCTTCAACTTTCAACTCATGAGAATCCCAGCTTTCAACTCCCTGAAGTTTCAAAAATTGAAGAACCTTAGCACTCAAACTCACAGATCCATAACTTCAACCCAAAAGAAATTTGACTCCAACTCAGATTAATTGACTTTCCACTTAAGAATTTAAGAGATTCAACATAAAAAACGACCAAGAAAAAAGAGCTACATCCACCTTCCTACCTCCCTAGATCCAGATTTGAGCAGCACCGGCGACGAGAGAGCCCGGCACGGTGGAGTGGGGGCATGGAGGCTGCGGATCCACCAGCGGCGAGGGGCGCAACCTCCTCCTGCAACAGTAGGAGGCCAAGGCAGAGGCTCCAGGCCACCGCGACGGTTGCGTCTATGCAGGCTCGCCGGCTCACTGGCCGGAGCGGAGGACGATGGTGGTGCCTCGCGGCCGGAGCAGACGATGGTGGCAGTTCGCTGGACGGAGCGGAGGGAGATGGTGGCGGCTCGCCGGGTGGAGCGCAGGAGCGGTGGAGAAACAAGCGTGTGGTGAAAAAATACATAAGAGAAAAAGAGATTAGACTGTAGACCCCACGTATCATTGGTTTGTCGAAATTAACCGTGAGTACGGTTCACTATAGAAGAGGATTATCCTCGTTTAAGTAGCTACCGCAGCTTAGTATACGAGCTTAGTGTACTATGGAGGAACGAGAGCAAATGAAACTTAGTAGCTCATAGAATTCTACTACTCAACTAGCTTGTAAAAAATCTGTCTGACATGACGTGCAGGATCGTGCGCTTTGGTAGGAGCTCTGACTTTGGAGTCTCGTCTCATCTCATCACGAGACTTTGGTAAAAAGGTGAACTAAAAACAGTTTGATATAACTTCTATAGCTTGTCTGATTATTGGCTATTATTGGATAGCACTGTCTCTCCATGATTCATCAGCCACATGACATCTGCACAGTTCTTTGCTGAAAGTTTCAGGCAGGGAAGCAGGGGAGACAGCTATACGTGACGACAAACAAGCGAGTGAGAGAGAGAGAGAGAGAGCGAGAGTTTTGAGAAGCTGATTTTTGGAAACCAACGTCGATCGTTTCGATCGGTGAATTTGGGGCTCCCTTGCACTCCAAGGTAACTTGAACCGTGGAACGAGGGAAAATTACTCTCACATCGACGGAGGTAAATAACGCTTGACTGCATGTACCGAGTTGAGGATTGAATGCACAGTTGACGATGCTTTCGTACCAAGTTACCACCATCTTCCAACTAATCACATGGTTTGTTAAACGCAGCATAGCAACATCCATTTCTGGTGTACTCAAAATTTATATTTAGATTACAGCACCACCTGAACAACTGTTAGATGGAGTACTATAAATATTGCAGGTTGGTGTCCCTTGATCCACCGAGCTAGATCAGTATTGATTTTATTCGATTGACACCAGCCCTGATGTCGTTTACCTTTTATCTGCTCGCGACTTGACATGTGGCGTGTACAATCATATTCCTTTTCTTCCCTGGCCAGTCCTTTGCACAGTTACTCCATTTTTACATGCATGCATCGACCGACGAAAAGTACGCCGTAGCAAGAAAAGAAAAAGAATGTCTATTTAGCGCTCGATTGTTTTTCTTTTAGTCAACCGTCGTACACCTTAAACAGACCAACACCAAACCAAATTTTCGAAGCGCACCGTTATCCTGAGATTTTTTATAAATATTATTTTGAAAATCAAAAATTCAAGATATATACTTCTGGTTTCAGAAATTACAAAAATACTACCCTGTCGGCTCATCGGGCGCGGACAAGTGGCTTGTTAGCCAATGGTCGACCGACAGGGGGCTTGTCGGCCAATGGTCGACCGACAAGTCCCTGTCGTTCCCCCGGAGGACGATTGCGTGCCGAAAGAGTTGACGGGACACGACGGGACGCCATGTCGGCACCTGTCGTCCGACCATTGGATGACAAGCCCCCCAGTCGTCCAACAGTCGGACGACAGGGCTATACGTTTTCCATCGCGCGCAGCCATTCCAGAGAGAAAAGAGGAGAGGAGAAGAGGAAGAAAGGAAGAAAGAAGAGAGGAGAGGAAGAAGGGGAGAAAGAAATGAGAGAAAAGAGGAGGTGAGCCTGTGGGAGAGAAGATCTGTACATCCAAGGTAAAATTTTTAAACAAGTTTAGTACGATTATTAGTATGATTATTATGGTTATTATATGTCATGTACGTGAATATAGATTATTATGGTTGTACTTCTTGTCATAGTTTAATTAGGATGTTTTAAACTAGTTTAGTATTATTAGTATGGTTATGTACGTATAAAAAAGTTAGTAAGATTAGTAGGGTTATGTACGTATTTAATTAGGATGTTTTGAATAAGTTTAGATTTTAGTTAGGTCTCGTTGAATAAAATAAGTAGAATTGATTAGACGTCGGAAAAAAATAAGGTTAATTTAGGTCGAACTAATTAAGAATTATTACACATGTAGAATGTTGTTGTTTAGTTAGGTTAATTATTACGTGTTTGTGTTGACCGTTGCATTCGATTGTGCTAAAAGTTCTATCTCGATTTGTCGGTTGATAACCCTGGTGTGTTCCGAATCACCCTTGTACAAGCCGTAAGCATGTACTCGACCTATATTTAGCACGAAAGAATTTAGCAGTCGCGCGACATAATAGAACTGCATACCTTACTAAGTATGTGATAATAGAACTGCATGCCTTACTAAGATAGTAAATATGACGGTGTACTATGGTCCTTGAGTTGTTCGATCAACTCATAGTGGGGTTGATCTTAGTGAATTCAGCCATGTTGATTTGCGTATATCCGATCCGGAGAGGCTGAACTTTAAGGAAGCCAATCATTGGCTTACACGTACCTTCTTGATGGATCTTGCACTGTATGCTACGACTATTCAGGCAGTGTTTACCAAGTCTTGCACTGATATTAAATGGGACTTGTTGTCGATCGAGAACAGTAGAGACTGGAGATCTTGGATGCGGGTTTGCAATGCTAGAAAAAGTCCTCCAGTCGCACTAGTGCAAGCCATCCTGAAGGGTGCCGGGTCAGAAGGCGGTGGGTATGAAGCGGAGCAGAACAATCCAGAACCACAGGTGGACGAGGTAGTTCATTCCGCTTGGCAAGGTGGGCAAGCTGGGCAGAGCAGTAAACCGACAAAAATAGGTCCCACGGGGCAGGCGGATGAAGAAGAGGATTTCGAGTCCATGCAGGAGGTAATGGAACAGGAAGATGAAGATGGATTGGCTGAAGATGTTGACGAAGATAGCGGTGACGAAGATAACATTCATGCGTCCCCGATTCCGAGTGCATGGAATCAGGATCTTCTTGGTGGCATGACTGTGAATGATGGCCATGATTCTGGTTGGGAATATAACAAGAACCAGATCCAAATTGGTTCGATGTACACTACCAAGAAAGAATTGAAGCATGTCGTCACGCAAATGGGCCATGTCCACGCAGAGGATTTTCAGGACTGACATATCTTCCCCAAATAATTTAACCTTAACATGTACGGCTAATGGCTGTGAAAGCAAGGTGCATGCCCATGTGCCCAAGTATGAAGTCAATTGGGTCGTGACCAACGTCGTGCCGCACACTTGCGTCAGAAGCAATGTCCTCGCACGCCACCCCAATCTGACATCCACTCTCATCGCAGAACTGATGTACAGCGAGATAGTGGAGAAGAAAGACATGGAAGCAAAGCACATACAAGTTGCAGTAAAGAACAGGTACAAGTACGAAATCTCATATGGGCAGCTTGGAGGGCTAAGCAGAAGGCCATGGAGATGCGATTCGGCACTTTCTATGACTCATACGACAACCTGCCCTGTCTGCTTTATACACTCCTCCTCCAGAACCCAGTGACACGTGTTGACATACAGCACTAGGTGAACCCACACTTTCCAGGCTATAAAATGCTGAACCGAGCTTTCTTCTCTTTTGGTGCATGCATTGAAGCTTTCAGGCATTGTCGTCCAGTGGTGTGTGTGGATGGGACATTTCTGACAGGCAAGTACAAGGGGCAGATCCTGACGGCGATTGGTGTGGACGGCAACAATCAGATCCTGCCATTGGCGATGGCGTTCGTTGAGGGTGAGAACTTCTCGAGCTGGTTATGGTTCTTCAGGCAGCTTAAACATGGAGTAGTGAAGAATCGGGAGAACTTATGTGTTATTCACGACAGGCATCCTGGCATACTGAAAGCCGTGAAGACACTCCAGGAACCAACGGCTGATGAAGATCAACCTTGACCAGACCTGCAAAGCCGTTGGTGCATGCGCCATCTAGGGGCTAATTTTTTTAGCCAGTTTAGGAACAAGCGCCTGATGAATCTGTTTAAGAGGCCGTGCAAGCAGAACCAGGAGAAGAAGTACAAAACTTTGTGGGGGAAGCTTGATGACTTTACTAAGAGCGAGATCATTGACCGCAAGAAAAAAAATGTGGTACTTAGCCCAGAAGAAGAGCCACGAGAGCTTTCTGCTATTCCAGCAATTGACCCTCCTGGTATGAGGAGGAGGAAGGCGAAACAACTAAAGAGTTTCTCTCAGTGGATAGAGAAAGAGCCGCCTGAGAAGTGGTCTTTGATTCATGACACTCATGGCGCTAGGTACGGCATCATGACGACCAACCTTGCGGAGGTGTACAACTTTGTGCTTAGAGGGCAGCGGGGTTTACCTCCAACTGCTATCGTGGAGGATGCGATGCATGGCACCGTGAGGTACTTTCAAGAGAGGTACAGAAATGCTGCACTACATATGAATAATTTTCCTACGACCCTGTACTGTGCGAAGGTCATGAAGTACATGGAGGATAAGATTCAAAAGGAATTAGGGCACACAGTCTACAGCATTGGAAATCTAGAAAGGAGGTATGAGATACGTCTGAGGGATAAATCTGATTTTAGAGCTGCGAACGAGACGAAAACGCATGAGGTTATAATTGGAATGGAAGGCACGCCCACTTGCAAGTGCACATGCAACAAACCGAAGCTGCTATACCTGTCTTGCTCTCATGTGCTGGCTGCATGTGGCCAAATAGGGATGGAGTCAATCTCGTTCGTGTCACCGTACTACCTGACCAGGGAGACGAGCAGGACTAGTTTTTTTAGCCATACATTCGCACCATTTCCTTTTGCATTTGGACCTAGCCATACATTCGCACCATTTCCTTTTGCATTTGGACTATCTTTACTTCTACTGAATTGCATGGAACACTTTGTTTATTTCTTGGAAATCTAGAGTTCGAAACATCATCAGCACTACACATGGCGTGACAACACGGTACGATAACATTCGCATACAGCCGAACAACCTAATAGAACATTGAAATAACTACTCAAGGCCTTTCGGATATTTTCCCTTCCTCATACGACGAGCGTGAGCTTCCTCTCCTTCTTCCTTCGCGCGACGCGCCATCTCGCGCTTCCTCGCCATTTCGGCCTCACGTGCCTCCGCAGCTCGACATTCCGCCTCCTCCTTTTCTTTGCGTTGCATCTCCTACCAACGCTTTCTCTTCTCCTCCTCCTCTTCCTCGTGCATGCGTTGCAGAAGCCGATCTCGACTATAGTCAACTTTCCACATGAGTTCTTCCTCAGCCTCTTTTGATTGGGTAATGTCCAGCCACTGTATGTAGTCACATATAGTAGGTGGAGACCGCAAGCAAACGACTGTTACCATAGTATTGCATCGTGTTACAAATGCGGGTATGTGCGAGTTTTACCCTTTCATGACGTCTGAACATGCCAAACTTTGGTGGCTCTTCGTCGTAGTTAGCACACATGAAGAATCTTCTTCCGTACGTGTACGAGAACTCTTGTGACTTCATCAGTCTGCACGGATCTTGGCACCAGCAAAGGGGAACTTCAACACCTGTGGGCACATCGGCATACATCTTCTCCTTCGACATCTCGTCAGCACCAGATGAAGCCATTCCTACCATTTTCCATTACGGGCATAGTTACTATTTCCAGGAAACTAAACAAGAAAATAACGCAACTATTTACCTCACACGCGCCCCGCTGCCGAGATCCCTCTTCCGCCTGACCTCCCGAACTCTAATGTCCCCTCTCTCCCCCTTGCCACTTCCGAGAGCTTCTTTCTTCTCACCTTGCTCCCGAACCCTAACCCCTCTCCTCTCTATCGATTTCTGAATTGTTCGTAGATGGGTAGGAGGTAGAGATAGGTGAGGGGTGAATAAATAGAGGACGCTGCGTTTGGGTGATGTACTGGAGACGTTCACGGGCGACAAAGGCCAAAAGGGACGCTGGTGGAGGTGTTCACGGGCGAAAGGCCAAAAGGGGACCCCTGTTGTCCGATCGATGGACGACTGGGGCACGTGTCGTTCCACCGTCGGACGATAGGTCGGACAACAGGGCCCGTCAGTACTTTCGGCGCTCAGTCGCTACGCAGTGAGCCGACAAGAGGCTTGTCTGTCGACCGTTGGCCGACTAGCCCCTTGTCGGTCAACCGTTGGCCGACTAGCCCTTTGTCGGTCGGAAGTCGGCCGACAAGCCACTTGTCGGTGCATGGTTGGCCGATAGGGTGCTAGTTTTGAAATTTCTGGAGCTAGACACATAGATCTCGAAATTATGGTTTTAAAAATAATATTTATAAAAAAAAGTTCCCGTTATCCTAGCCTCGTCAGCACCAAAGAGCCGAGACTGGCCGACCTTCCTCTACTCCCTCCTTTTTCCCCTTCCTCCTCCATACCGACTATTCACTCTCGCAACTATTAATTTGCTCTTGTGACCATCGTTCCCGCCATCGTTCCCACCTCTGGCGCCTCCCCCGCTGCTAGTTCCGCCTCCACTTCCTCAGTCTCCTAATCTTAACCACCATGGCCATCTCCTCTCCCAGCTTGTTGAACTGCCTGCTAGCTCTCCCAACCGGTGTCCTTGCCATGCCAGAAGCGTCGCCTCGCCCTAACCAGCCGCCGGCACCGCCAATCGGCGGCCCCGCACCGGCCATTCCTCCAAACCGTGCACCCTAACCTGAACCCTAACCTCGCCAATGGTGGTGGCGGCAGTGAAAATGGTGTGGTCTGAGCAGAGGAAGAAGAAAGCAAGGAGAGGAAGATGAACTGGTAAGCAAAAATTTTGATTTATGGTGAACTGAAAATAGTCAGTTGTTGATAGCAAAACCCGGCAGTGTTGCCTCGTCGCCCGCTCTAACCAACCGCCGCCACCGCCAGTCTGCCACCCCCCGATGGCCATCCCTCTAAACTCAGGGGCACAAAGAAACCCCTTGTTGAATCCTCCATTCTAATCTGAACGAGTGAATTGCACAAAACCACCACAATTGGGGCTAGAGTTTCAAAAAACCACCAATTTTTATTTTTCTTACTAAAAACTACCAGTCTCTGGGACACCTGTTGCAGATTGCACTGAACGCTCAGTAACCGCTCGTTGACGCCCGTTCTGACCAGTGGGGCCCGTCCGTCAGGCTGACGTGGCTCGGGGTAACGGCTCGTAGGCAACGGACGTTAGGCGCTCGGTGGGGGCGGTTAAGTGGCAACGGTTGGCCTCTTTCTCTCCCGCGCTTCTTTCTCTCCCGCGCTTCTTTCTCTCTCGCTCGTCCTCTGTCCCCACCACCGCCACCGACTCACCCGTGCTCCGTCGCCACGTCGGTGCCACCGCTGCTGCTATCCGCCATGGTTTCCTGGAGCGACGGAGAGAGCACCACTGGCGGCTTCGACTTGGACGAGGATGTGAGTCCTCTTCTCTCCGTTAGGGTTTGGGTTTGGGGCGATTTGGGGATTTTTTGTTTCGAGCTCCGATTAAATCGATTTTCGTCCTTGTGTTGCTATCTTAGGTCCCCGACACCATCTATGACCCTGATTATTGCGGCATAACCACGGATAATCCACACCTTTGCAACTGGCTCAGGTTCTTCTTCCAAATTCTGGTCTATCTCATCAAAAATGTCTTCCACATCTGTATCACCTTCACAATGTAGCAGTGGATCATCTCTTTGCTTCTTCATCTCTTTCATCTTCTGAATTATCTCATTTTCTTCTTCCCTCCTCTTTTCTTCATGCTCATCAGGTCTGTACTCCCCCATGTCATACTCAATGCTATCAGATGAATCAGAGTCATAAACCTCTTCTGAATTATCTTCACAAACCTCTTCTGGAACTACTACAAGCTTATCCTTCTATAAATTGTTACTCTGTTGAGTGCAAAGATTATTAACCATTGAACTATATTGAATTTTAAAAATAACCCCTTCATCATCAATTGCATACACATCCCCTTTTTCACTAATAGGGACTTGTTCTTCATAATATCTCCCCTGTTCAAATCACAAGGGGTTGCTACTTTGCCCTTCATGACAGTCAAATTAAGGATCTGTTTATCCTCATATTTGACCAGCATTTCCTCAACCTTTGCCATGCCATCAACAATCTCCAACTGTGCCACACCTTTACCTTCCTCCTTGACATAATAAATGTAATCAGACAAGCTATAACCTTCTTTCTCAATCAGTGCTAACAAATTCAGATAAGTGATGTCCGAACGGCCTAGAGTTCTCTCCAAATTCTCATGGCCATGAAAATGAAATCTAATATCACATATGTCATCGTCCAAACTACATGGAGAAACAAAAATAAATAGAAATTTAGAAACGCTAAATCCCCAAATTGAGTACTACCCCAAATTCGCAAACTGTAACCCCCAAATCGACCTCCACTACCGGGTAACAGAGCTCTGGGTCGAAGAACTTACTCAACGCCGCACAAAGACGACGTCCAGCGATGGCTCTGTGTCGGATTCGCCACCACCGCTCGGGCCAGAGCCGCCGCCGCCGCCGCACGCGCCAGCGACTGGGATGGCTGGAAGACGCTCGAGCTCCCACAGTAGCTGTCCATCTCGGAGTCCTGGGCGCCGCCGCCCACACCACCGGCTCCGCCACCGCCGGGATTCGCCGTCGCCATCGCCACGGGAGAGTGAGAGCGGGAGAGTGAGGGGAGTAGGCGGGAGAGAGCGCGAATCGCCACTTAACCGCCCCCACCGAGCCGTCTAACGTCTGTTGCCTGCGAGCCGTTACCCCAAGCCACGTCAACCTGACAGGTAGACCCCACTAGTCAGAACGGGCGTCAATGAGCGGTTACTAAGCGTTCAGTGAAATCTGCAACGGGCGTCCCAGAAACTGGTAGTTTTTAGTAAAAAAATGAAACCCAGTGGTTTTTAAAACTTTAGCCCTAATTATAGTGGTTTTGTGTAATTCACTCAATCTGAACCCTAACCTCGCCGGTGGTGGTGACTGTAAAAATAACGTGGTCGGAGTAGAGAAAGAAAGAAGCTAGCGGAGAAAGATAAACTAGTAAGCAGAAAATTCAATCATCGGTGAATCGAAAAACAATCATGGATCAGCAAAACCTAGAAAAAGCGAACTGTCTGATCATGCTTTTGGCCAGGGGCACCGGACGCAGTCACCTGCTGTACCTGTAGCAGGTTTAAAACCTCTTTCGTGGCCACCAGCGACGTGACTGACCAGACTCGCTCACCGTGTGCATGCATGTACCGCTTGCTTTGCTTTGTTATGCAAAAATTAGGTATTAATTTGCTGCTTAAAAATATGGCATTTTGCGAGACTTGTCTCACTGACATGTTGGTAACAGGGCCTCTTGTTATTAATAGCCTGCGGGTTGTACTGAAGTAGTTAATTAAGAGAACACTAATCGAAACAGGCACACTACAACTGAAGTAGTACACTCTAACAGCGGCCCAGAATTATCAGCCAGAGTAATTAAGATCTCAAGAATGTGGTAGTTCATACACGTGCACATGAATACATGATATTTGCACCTAATTACCCATATGTACACAGCGGCATAGCCCAGACAAACAAACATGTGCCAGTGAGCCGGGCTGAATTAATGGGGAAAAGCAAATCACCCTATGTTTGATTCAAGAACAGATAATGTAGGATAATTCAACTTCGAGTAATAAATCGTTAGTTATATGTCAAGTGAACTGAAAAATATGAGAGGATAGTATGTCTTGGAACGTCATATCCTTCTTACAATAGCCGTGGCCCACTAGTCAGTAACCAGTGCATTTTAACCACGAGATCAGAACCTAATATAAAAAAATACTGTGAAGATCAGAAACTAACACTAGTGCAACACATTTTTTTAAGAGAGAGAGAGAGTAGAAGACATGCAGCAGCACTGCACCACCATATGCATGGCAAGTATAAACTGACCAATAACAGCAGCAACATGAAGCCATTAATCAACAACGTACTAATCGTGCCGAACTAGTCCATTTATTATTGTTGGAACAAGCACATGCATATACGTGCCGATATAGGAAACCCACCCTTAATTACAGCGTCACACCAAACGTTATTAATCCCAAATCCCCAATCACCTTCTTTAATCCATTGGTACGAGCATATCCCACGCAACGCAACGCATACACCCCGGAATTAAACTCGCGGGCAATTAAGCAAACCAGCTTTCTACGTACGTATCGATCGTTCCCAGCTGGCCGCCCTACGCCATAGCGCGCGGGCGCGGGCGCGGCGGCGGTGGCCCGGCGGCGGCGAGGCAGTCGCCAGACCTCGTGCACGACCGGTAGAGGCTCAGCACCGCGAGCCAGTCGGTCAGGGCGTCGGTCAGCGCCGGCCACCGCCGCTGCTGCTGCCTCATCCTGCGTCTCCTCGTCTTCGTGCTGTTCTCCGGGATGGTGAAGTAGTCGGCGCCGGCGGTGGCGAAGGGGTACTCGGCGACCACCTTGTTGGAGTAGAGCGACGGCGGGAGCGGCAGCGGTGGCGGCGGCTTGGCGCCGTGCTGCTTGCCGCGGAAGGTAGCGCGTGCGGGGGTCTTGGGGATGCCCGGGCGGTGCTCCCAGGAGAAGGGCACCGCGGAGGCCCGGAGCGGGGAGAGGAAGCGGTGGTGGAACGGTGAAGGTGCCGGGGAGAAGGAGGGGAAGGAGAAGGAGAGGTTGGAGGAGGCGGAGGACGACGAGGACGAAGAAGACGAGGACGAGGAAGCGGCTGCGGAGGTGGGAGTGGAGGAGGGATTCGGGGAAGGGAGCAGGCGGCGGCGGCGGCGGCGAGCGGGGGCGGCGGTGGGTGCCGGGGGCGGGAGCGGCGACGGCGAGGAGGAGGAGTCGGAGGAGGAGGGCTTGGGCATTGCAAATGGTGTGGGATGTGGGTGTGGGTGTGGGTGTGGGTGTCGAGTTTTCGGGGAGGTGCAAGTGTGGGGTTGGGCTGGGGCTTTTATGGTTGGGTCATGGCGTCCGTCGCGCGCTAGCTGCGGAAGGGGAGAGGGCGAGCACTGTTTTACTGAAAGGTTGGGGGCGTGGTGGCCGCGTGGGATGTGGATGGATGCGCGCGGCTTGCTCTGCTTCTTCTCTATACACGTCGGCAGGTGAGCAGGATTATATGGCACAGCCACTGTTTCTTCAGGTGGTTGTACTCATTTGGCACGCCTAGCCTGATAGCCAGGAATCTGCAGAGGGCAGTTAAAATTTACGATCCCCTCGTTTACACGTCTTTCAATTGCGGCAGCGCAATGGTAGCACAAGAATAAAATGCGGACGCATCCAGGACATTACGAGACCAATATAACAACACAACACCGCAGAAAGGCACATGAAACCACATGAGTTCTTTCCACGCATCTCCTTTCTGTCATTTCCTAGAACCACCTAGCTTATGTCACCCACTGCAAACCTTCGAAAATCGGATGGAATTCAGGTGGAGGTCCTTTCCTCCCCAGTGACTCTTAAACGAAATAATAGCAGCGGATATAGTCGTCGGGCCACTTGGGGAGGGGCGAACCTATATAGCACGCGATGGTGCAGGCAAATCGCCGCCTTTATAGCCGTATTTTATTATGTAAGGAATTAAGTCGATGTAGAAATAAATAATAAATATATGTATATATATACACACATATTAGAAATGACTTAGAAACTCACAACACGTGGAATCAACTAGAACTCGAACATATCTTAGGACAGCTATTTCATCAAAACTCTAAAAAATTACATGTAAAAAATAGATGAACATATCGTATATCATTCACATCATCTTGAGCCTTCTGATGAGTTGATTGGTACACGAAACAATACAATATCAAAGCTAAGTGATCTTAAATTTGAGACCTGATTAATGTAATTTAAAAAAGAGAGAGATTTGCAGCACACTCTCGGTCCACGTCTTAGGCTCGAGAGTCTAAGCATGCTTAAGCTTTTGTTTAAATTGATTCATGTATGCATCCTAACAAGATACGAGGTGGGGGACCTATATGTCCACCCGCAACTTATGTGTTAGATCGTGTTCATGGGCACCTACCATCACAAAATTTCAACTACATGCAGAAAGTGCAGAGTTGAGTTGGTGTTATCGGTTTAATTAATTTCTATGAAATTGCTATGAAACATCAACCAAAGTAGATTAGGCAAGGAAGGTTACGACGGACTCAAGGAAGAGCAGGAGCATTCTTTAACCCAACTTTTTAATGGGCCGAAACAGTGGAGTCGAACGAGACAGAGTGATGGCAATTTGACCATTTTTCACAGATCTGGACACACTAACCCGACAAATTGACTCCTGGCCCGTTGCCACTGTTGGCTCCGAACAAAATAAAGGTCGCACTAATCGCGTGATCAGTCGGATTATATGCTTATTGTTGCATCTAATCATCTCGGTTTCAACTACTCTTAACAACCAGCCATCTCGTAGTCACATTTACGCTTTGTGCCTCTTGGGGTCAGCCGGCCACGGTCGCCTGGTTCCCTGAAAATTTGTGGTCGTATATACGTTTTCTCACGTAGTTTCAGAGTTCAAAGTTGCTCTGTAAGAAATTTTCTATTTTCGTAAAAGTGGATTTATCTTTTATCTATTCTCACATGGTATCAGAGTTCAAGGTTGGTCATTGAGAAATTTTTTGCTTTCGTAGAAGTAGATTTATCTTTTATCTATTATTCACAAATAGCTTTAAAAAATAGTAGTAGATCATCCTTGTCCAAACAAGTCCGAGCCTTCGCAATTTTCTATTAGTGTATTGCATTGTTGAATTTTTTGTTACATTGTCATGCCGAGTTACTGATCTTTGGTGTATAGTCCATCATGTCTAGTCCATCCTTTGCACTGAGATTAGAACATCGTCATATCCTCACGCACCGTCCATCAACTCGCCACAAACCCTAGCGTCGCCGCCTTGCATCTTTGCTACCACTCCACTTCTAGTAAATAGATTCTGTTAAGTTAGCAAGTCGCTAAACATTATCAAGTTTCAGATAGTAGAGATAAGGAAAGAGTACCCAGCCTGTATTTGTTTCTGTAGCTGGTTCCCATATGAGGTAAAGAAGTCTAGCCCTTGTAGGTTTCGGATAGGAGATTATAAGGAGTCGGTTCAGATTCAAACTCCACCACTAGTAGGCTTTGGATTCCACTTGTAATAGCTTTCGGTTTTAGTTGCTTCGGCTGAGAGAAGAGGAGATAAGAGCTCGCGTTTGGTTCGCAGGGCAAAGAGGCCGGTTCCAAACCTAACAAAAGAGTTTGAAATTCATCCAAATTTTTTTGATCTCAATACTGTTTTAGGATATTCCCTACCGTTTGAGATAGTAGTCATCATTTGTGATTATTTTGGCTTGTTTTTGCACCCACGCGCCGATTTAAAATTTTTTGATTCTTTTCCGGCCCAATACTAGTTTTGTGACGTGGGTAGTTGTTTGAGACAGCCACCGACGTTCTACAATTTTGCGAGAGTGGGTAGTTGTTTGAGACAGCCACCGACGTTCTACAATTTTGCTCTCTCGCAGGTATTTCATCTACTTTCATCAGGCGATTTCTACTGTTCGCTTGAGCTTCACTTATATCATTGCAGTCGTACTCTTGTTGACACCACTCTTTGTAGCACGATTGAGCTTCACTTATATCTACTGCATTCGCTGCTACATTGCTCCACTTCCGCCACTATTTCAAGCTTTGCTTACATTCTAAAGATCGATTAGCTAGCTTTTTCTAGCCTAAGGTCCGCAACTAGTGACTATTACTTTGAGCAATTATTCAACTTGCATTATCTGATTTGATTATTGCTAATTCTTGCTACTCACTTGAGCCTATTCTAGCTCCATCTCTCTACACCGTGCAGATCTCAATCAACTTGGTAATCGTTTTACTCAATTTCTGAAGAAGCTTTGACACCGTCAGTTGCTGACCACCATCTGCTGCTTTGTAAGAACGAGTAAGAACTTGATATAGACACGGAAATCGAGATGAGGGAATCCTCACTCCTCAGTCAAAATAAACCGAAAGTTAAATCTGAATTTAATCACATACAAGGTCAAAATACACAATACAATGGAGAAACCCGAGTATATTCCATAAATTTACAAATTTAATCCAAGTTTAGGCTCAAGTATAAAAGCACAATTGTACATGTCAACCCATAGTCATACAACCAGTAGGGCACTGCTATTCTGCACTGTAGTTGATGCAGTTTCACAAAGTAGACTATTAATCACAATATTAATTACGTGATAAATCTTTTACATAACAAGGGAAGCTAGCAGTAGAATCAACAATTCTCTAATCTGCTATACTATTACAGCATGCAACCAAACAACAATCCTAAAATTTGAATTTTTAGAAGATAACTCGGTCCTTTCTTCTTTTTGCACAAACCTAAGTTGACCATCTTTTCGATGTGCACCTGGTGTTCGTTGGAGAATGAGCTGCACACCCAGCAGCTTTTGCATGTGTATACGCCAGCAACATAGCCTAATGCAAAAGAAATCAGAGTGAAATTAGAAGAGCTATATATAAGAGAGAAAGGGTAAGCATACTGCCCACGCTTCTTTCTTTTGCTCACACAACCCTTCTTGACGATGATACGCGAGAACTGCTAGCTTGCTTTAGTACACTTATCCTATCACTGGACAAGCAAAAAATAAATGATAAATTGGCTCATTTTCAGAACAAAAACATGCATTTCTTGCATCCCGCCACCTTCTATAAACGAGATTATCTTTTGTCAAAATGGGAGAGCTATATATAAACTAATCACGTGATTTTTTTAATTTTGGGAGGTATTTTGCATTTAAAAAAATGACTAAAACAAGATCTACCATGAATGAGCAACAAGTATTTGTGTCCGCATTTCAGTTTTTTATGACTAAAACTTCACCCTCTTCCCATTTCCCAAAGTGAGCTTAGCTCCTTGCAGGTAAATATTTTTGACAATCATAAAGTCATATCAGCAAGGAGAGTCAGTTTACTGATAAAATCAGACTGTTATGTATAGTTATAACTTAAAACGCATGAATTACTAGTAGACAAAGAATAGGAAGGGTTGCCAACAGTCATAACAAGGTTCTATCATGGAACACATGCTGATGCAATTTCCCCAAAGATTATCAAACGAAATGCATTAAGCGATGCAATTGGGCAAGAATTCCTTAAGTAATCTCTCTGTTTCAAAAATAAATAAATTCTGAAGTATATCTCAAGAGGCTACAGCTCCCCACGGCGCTTGTTAGGTGGGGTGGATGTGGCAGCATTACCAAAGAAGCTTAGGGATGAGGAAAAAGGAGTCTGAACCATGCTCTGCTCCATTTTCATGCATCCAGAACTATCAGTGCCATAGCAGTTCCCCTCCTAGACATTGACACAGACACCTCTTGGGCAACAAAATGCCACACATTACTGCTAGAGAAGAACATGGCAGCACAACGGAGTGGGATCGGAACAAAAAGGAAGCTCCTTCCGGAAATCAAGCGAGAGAAAGAAAAAGCTGCTCACAAAATGTATGGAGATAATTAGACCTGAACCAAATCAACACAATAATATAATTTGATTTCTCTAATCGGTAGCTCAACCTATCAGTCACCAGACTTAGCAATAGTTGTAGTAAATGGAAAGAGAACAGGAGAAGGGAGGACAGTGTGAGTGGGCACTAGCCTGCGAGAAACAAACCTTGGCTAAGCCAGCAGCGCACTGAATGGGCAATGCCGCGGCAAGGAAGCCCTCGGTCTGAACTTTAGAATAGATCGGGTCAAGAGGCGTCAAACAAAGGAAGAGATAAAAATACAAAATTTGATATGGAGAAGAGAGGATGATACAACCTGGATCATAGGGAAGGACCTCTAGCGAGGTCGCGGTGGAGCTGCGGCGACCGCAGTGGCCGACAGTATCATGGTCTCATGTAACATAGGGTTCGACGGAGTTGAGTGGACGCCTCGATTGGAGGTGGAGAGGCGTGGGCATCGCGGCCTACCTGACGTCACGCGCCGGTGTGGGCATCGCGGCCTACCTGACGTCACGCGCCGGTGAAAATCACCGCAGCGCTCGCGCCGGCGGGAAGAAGCTAGGCAGGAGTACTGCGCCGCGGACGGCCGCGCTTGCTCCTTCATGCCGTTCGTGGCGCTCGCTCGCTCGCGCCAAGGGGAAAGAAGGCAGGGAGGAGCGCGGGCGCGACATGGCGGCGGCGGCCGAATCAGCCGATGTCGGAGCTCGCTCCCTCGCGCCGCTCCCGCGTGGCTCACTCGCTTGCTCCGAAGGGGAAAGCTACCAGGAGGAGTCGGGTTGTGTTTTGAACCAGGGTCGTGTCCGACCCTACCGAGAGAGAAGCTGTTTCACGATACTTATTACTTACTCTCTTTTTTAACTCACTTATTACTTACTCTTAGAATAGGGAGAATTCTATAACATGTTGTAAACCCAGTGGATCTATTAAAGTAACTCCAACAGTAACTCTATCTGACCCGCTATAATCAAATGACGTGTGTAGGGCAAAAAATGAGCTCCAGTAGAGCCTTCATCGCACACACCAAAATAGCAGGGCCTCCATCCCGGCCGTCGTCGACGCTAAAAATGGTGTGAGGTGGAGACGGCCATCCACCAACTCCTCTTTCCTGGAGCCTTTCCTCTAGCCAACTCCGAGCGCGCCGCTGCCCCTGTGCATGTTGGTTTCCCACCCTGCTGCTCCCCTCCCTCCCTGTCGGTCGCCATTGCTTCTCTCGGCCCCGCTGCCCCAGCCCCGCAGCAGCCGCTGCTCCTCTGCTGCTCGGCCAGCCGCCACATGCCGCACCACCGAATGCAGCTCAGCCCACCGCCCGCAGCCCGCCCAACTCGCCTCGCTCCAGATCTGGGAGCGGCGGCGCAGCCCAAGGCGGTCCCAGATCTGGCAGTGACGACGCTAGGGGAGGGCAGGCGCCGGGGGAGGGGTGGCGCCGAAGGTGAGAGCTCGAGGAGGGGCGCTGGGGGAGGAGATCAGGAAAGGGAGCTCCGACAAGGGGGCGCCGGGGGAGGGGTGGCGTCGGGGTAGGGGCTGCACTAGGGGAGGGGGCTGCGCCTAGGGAGGGAGCGCCAAGGAGGGGGCGCCGGGGGAGGGGGTGCCGGAGGAGGGAGCTTAGGGGAGGGGGCACTAGGGGAGGGAGCTCGGGCGAGGGGGCATGCTATGGGAGGGGCGGCATCGAGGGAAGGCGCTCGGGGGAGAGGAGGGAGCTTAAGGGAGGGGTTGCGCTAGCGGAAGGCCAGGGGAGAGGAGGGAGCTCGCTGGAGAATTAGGGAGATAGAGGTCGGTGGAGAGATCAGCGAGAGAATGAGGAAACAGAGAGAGAGATGGGGCTGATTTGAAGAAAATAAGAGAGAATTGATTAGAGATTAGGTTTATATTTGAAGGTTCATTTGGCAGCAATTTGTTGAAGCAATGGTATTTAGAAATTGTTATAGCAACGCTGAAAAGCTCTAAGAATTTGTTGTAGCAATTTGTTGTAGCTAAGAATTTGTTGTAGTAATGGTATTTATTTGTTGTAGCTAAGAATTTATTGTAGCAACGGTATTTGGAATTGGTGACCAGCTTTGCCTAATGTTGTGAAATATGAATAAGAACATTTGTATCTAAGTTGCATTGTACCATCAATTAGATCAGAGAGCAGTTTATCTTCTCGATGCTAGTTGTTGGTGATCGCTGATCTTAACAAATGCTTGTACTCATGTATTTGTAGATAGTTGCAATGGCAAAAGGATTTTATTCTAGCCCATGGTGGATATATTCCATCTGCAAGGTAATAACCCATTGTATAGTTGTGACTATTGATGGTTTAATTCACTTTCGGAACTTGTCCTTCCGCTAACTTTGCAAATAGAGGGGAACAGTGAAGAACAATATTATTGTGAGATCCCGATAAACCAAAGAATGTGTGCCAAATCCAAAGATCTTAAGAAGCAACGGCTTCTAGAATAATTGTGGGCTCGTGCACATGGCCCGTATACATTCTTTGTCATGTTACAGCGTAATTTTTTCATTTCCAATGCATGCAATCTATGCTCCCTAACATTCCACGAAAACCTCTTGCTTCTCCTATTGCAAGTAATCTAACAGTATCAACAATATTTGGGGATTTCAGATACTCATCTCGAAAGACTTCCACAATAGCTTTAACGAATCTTTTAAGACTCTCTACGACACTCCAATCCTAATAAATTCATCCGTAGCATCCACTAATACTCCATAGGTTAGCATTCTAAATGTAGCGGTAATCTTCTGCAAAGGAGATGACCCTAGAACCCCTGCACTATTTCTTTTTTGCACGAAGTAGCTATCATGCTCCACTACAGTTTGCACTATACAAGAAATAATGAACGAGCCATTCTAAACCTAGCAAGATATAAATAAAAATTTGAGAGGTGAGAATCAATAAGAATGGTGAACTAAAACATATTCACTAATTTCAAACCTGCACCGAAAGATAGTTGAGTCGTAGGTAGGAGCCTCCGAAAATAGTCTTGATATAGTCTAGCATGTCCAGCTTGTCTATCACGATTAATTACCCGACGTCCTGTCACAAAACCGCCATGGCTTCAAGCATTCAACCGCTGATCTTCATCGTGCACTATAAATGTTGTAGCAACTATAAGTTCGTCCTACGAATCCATGAGCATTTGCTTGACGAGGTTGTGATGCCTCATTGTGATGTGGGAGAGGAGACAAATATACGTGGGAGAGGAGACAAAGAGATCTGGAGAGCACACACAGCCAGGAATGGCAAATGGGCTTGCATATATAGAGTTGGAAATATAGCCGTTAGAAAATTAACCGTTGAAAAAATAGCCGTTGGAAAAATAGTCGTTGTAAAAATTATTGTTAAACAAACAGTCGTTCAAACTATAGCCGTTACAGATATAGCAAATAGAAATATATTAGTAGTTATGAGATATTATTAAAATGTAGGAAAGAGAATATGAAGGGTGAGATATGGATATGCTGTTAGAGTGGTGGGACATATGGTGGGAGAATATTATTCAACGCGAGAGCTCAAAAGATTCTTCATCTCGATCATAATTTCTGGACAGTTTTTACTGTTAGTATTCTAGTGTCATTAGTAAATTACCATCAGTAGATAGATTTTATAATATTCTAGCCACATTTCTACGATCTTGTACTATCTTATGATCACCTTATTACGATCATAGCCACACTTTTATAATCACACACTCGTCGTTTTAATTTAAATAAAGAAAAATATGGGATTCAAACTATAGATCTCATGCACATAGCTCTACTCATCTAGCTAACTAGACTACACAAGTGATTGTGAATAACTACATGAGATATTTTCTTTCTAGTATGACATAATTGGACATGTAGTGAATCCATGATCATGAGATCATAAAAGCATATACACATAGAAGTAAATTTCGAACAAGTTTTACTAGGCCTTGATAATACTAGAAAACAAGCTTAAAGACGTGTCCACAATAAAAATGTTCGTATAAACACTCGTGCGACAGTTTGCAAAGATTTTACTGTGTAGGCCGTGAAAATGCTAGTAAAAACCACAGTAAAAATTACAACATTTTGTCTTTAGTGTTACGACCAGTGCGTAAAACAACTTATTCTGCACGTAGCTACAGTATAGGGTGTACACACACTACTCTGTCCACACGGTGAGACGAAATTCCACGGAATTCCTACAGAATCTTTGTGTTGCAAACACGAACCAAAATAGCTTCACAGAAATTTCGTAGCATTTGAGCACCGATGCACTAAATGTCTCTTTTAGACGTGGAATCGTCAGACAGAATTTGTTGTACCTTCTGGTGCTTACAAATTGGGTGGCTCAGGTGACTTTGACTTCTAAGAGGATAACCTACATAAAAGAAACTTGATAGACAGCCCATAATGTTACTTTGCTATCAAGATGAAACAATTCAACACTTATTTTTCAATTGTCTGGTAAATGTTTCACATAGTAGTTCACATAGACAAGTCCGGGTTACACCCTCCTACTAGTATAGTCTACCTCTTTGGTCTATGGCTAAACGGGCTAGATAAGGGCTTATGCCCTAGTTTCGTGAGAGCATCCACTTTTTGTTGGTCCATATGACTTTGTAAAAATAATGTTGTGTTTGACAAGCAAAACATTTATAATCCTCTGCAGGTTATCTACAAATGTACACACTAGCTTTGATCTTGGCTGTTGTTGCAACATCCGGAGGGACATGAGCTTGTTCCGTCGGCTTCCAGATAACTGGAGACCGTGTTGAGAGACCTCTTTACTACACATGGGTGAGGTTTAGTCACCGTCTAAGCATACCTTGTGGGGATCAAGTCTTTGTTTTGTCATGGCCGTTTCATCTTTTTTAGTAATAAATTGTTGGTTATGTACATGTGAGTGAAGAGACGGAAAAAACTTGTATGTTGTATCATCTTGGTGCGGATTTAGAGAAATAAAGTTCTTCCTCCTTAAAAAAGAAATTTTGCTATAAGGACCTTCCAATAATTGAGTATTTGAATGTATGCCTTTTTGAAACCAAACTTCTATAACACTAATATCCCTTCTAGGCATTCTCAAGTTGCAAATCCAAGAAATATTTAGTTTTACCCAAATCTTTCATTTCGAGTTTCCATTTCAAATAGGAACTCGCTTTGTCAATATCCTCTGGTATACTGGTGATGTTCAGATCATCTACATATACCGAGATTATATAGAATCCATCCTGAGACCTCCATATAAATACGCATGGGCAACCTCGTTGCTCGTTTAGCCCTTCTTGCTAAGAAAATCGCTAAGCAATTATACCACATCCTGTCAGACTATTAAATTCCGTATAGTGACTTTCTAAGCTTCATACTATACAAACTCATGTTTGCTCTGCCTTGGTTTAGGATAGGGATACCTTCTGGCACTCTCATATCAATGTATGAATTTAAGTTTCCATATAGGTATGCTGTTACCATATCCATTAATTTTCTTTCCAAATTTAAGTTTACTGCCATTGAGATTAGATATCTAAAGATAATTCCATTCATGACAGGGGAGTAAGTTTCCTCAAAGTCGATAATTGGTCATCGAGTGAAACCTTGTGCAACAAGTCTTGTTTTGTACCTTACCACCTCATTATTTTTATTTCTCTTCTGAACAAAAACTCAGTTATGTCCTACGGAGCCCAACACACCGTAGCACTGCCCTAGCACACTAAGAGGGTTTTGAGACCCTAGCCGCCTGAGTAGTGGTGGCACTGGCTGTTGCAGCGATAGCGGCGACCAGTACAATAGCGCGGGGGCAGTGTGGAGGCAGCGGCAGCACGCGACTAGCGATAGTGCATGCGTGCGGTGGCGGTGTGGGTCCATGTCAGGACCCAAAATTCATAACATTGAACCTTAAGTGGAATTATCCGTTAGGTCGAAACGTCAACCCCGACCTCAACTCTTGGGCATAAATTCCAAGAGGATTGGAGTGATATGCACATATTAAGTAGGGTGATATGGTCTCCTCACTCTTTTCTCACCGAGCCGGAACATCAATCCCAAACTTGTCCCCGCAAATTAGTACTCAGCTAGAGTAGGATGATATAGTCCCCAAACGTTCAGTAGAAGAGTCACTTCACATGGGTGATCACACCTAACAATTCTATGATATAGACTCTGAAACCCTAACCGCTCCATCTGCTTTATAATCATACACGCAAGGCACATGAGGCAGGTGAGAACAAACAAGTATCACAACAATAACTCTATCACTAAAATTATAATAATACTAGTAGTTCTTAGAAAACTACCAACATATTCACAAAGAGATTCAACTACATAGTGGAAGATTTAAAGGTGTCTACGAAGCCACAAGCTAAGGCCAAAAGTGGTAGCAAAAACAAACCAAACTGTTGAACCCTAGGCAGGACCACTGTCTGGGATTCCAATGACTATTCATCGTTGGCGTTGATCTCTAAGTAGAAACCATCCTCAGAGGGGATGATTTCCTCTGCAGAAAAATGTCAACGGCTACAAGATGAGTACAAAATTATAGTACGCAAGACTTACAAGGGAAAATAGTAATAGATGCAATTGTGTATCAACAAATAGGTGATTGTGGACCATTTTGCGGAAAGCCAATTTTTTTTTACAATACTCTTAAGTAAAGAAAATCAACTACTAGAAATCTTTTAAAGGGGATGAGTCAAATTCTTCACGATAAGTCCTACTACAGATCACCATACACTTAACCCATCGACTCCTCCTCAACCACATATGAGGAAGCAGTCTCTAGCTTCTCTACTCTAGAGTTGGCATGTTTTAGAATAACGTTGTAGTTGTCTAATTTGATGCAGGTAAGGACCATGTTGTCCATAACGGCGGACATGACTATTTGAATAGTTCAAACCCTACAGGGGTGTACAGCTTTACCTACACGTATCAATCGACTCTTAATGCTAGGCCATTGACACACTTCACTAGGTGTGTTGCAATGTGATCGAACACCACCATTACAATATTTTTGACTTAAGTATGATTCACCCTAATGGGCCAATCAGTTTACACCAGTCCGGCCGGTACCCCGACATAGTCCCAAAAGTTGTAGCAGGTGATACAACCTCGGTACCAGACGTGTGTAACCCTTATACCTATATTAGGATACCACTCATTTTTCTCTTGCAAATGAAAACGGCAAACTATGTAGCTTATACCTTAAATCTAGACAAATTATTTAGTCGTCGGTGGCCCATATTCCACCCGTGTAAAAGTACGCAAATTTTGGGTCAATTTACATCGGAAACCAGCCTTGCGTGGAAAACGAGACATGCCACCATGCTCCCAGCCATGGCCTCTTGTCTAATCCAATAATTATTAGTCAAGTTCATTAGTTACTCCCCAATGATCACCCACCTACAAGTTAACCCACCCATTCTGTGTCGGTTTGTCTGCCATCCAAGGAATTACAACTTTTACATGTCTAAGCATAAAAGACACCATAAGCAGTATAGAGGTTCCATCTATACTAGTCTAAATAGGTTGGGCGGTGGTGGTGTTGGTTAGGGCGACAAAGTAGATCCGTGCAAATGATAGGGTTAACTACCTATCAATACCATATGAATTGAACGTATGCAATAACGATTGGAAAACAAATAATACTTTGCAAGTAATAGGTAGTTGCAACATGTTTAAAGGGGCTGCTTTCCCTGTTGCTCGGCAACGAGGTCTTGCTCTTGCTCGCAGTTATACTCTTCCGGCACTTCGAGAGGAAGAACCAAAAACACCGAAAAAAGGGACACAATGATGAATATCAAAATAATGAACATCGACATGATATGAAATGCATGTCATGGCATAGAGTATTCAAAATAAAGACTAATGCAAGTGGAATCAATTTAATTAGAGTCTAGACACTCAAAATATTACGATCTTAAGATCTCCAGCTAATCGGACTTCCCAATTTGAATTTTTAGCCATTTTATATTTTTATTGACATCAATTCATGCATGCAATGACATAGATGAATAAAATTTATTTTTCTGAATATTTTGATATATTATTTGCATTTTTTAATTAATTTGGATTTATTATGATTTTTCTAAGCTTTAAGTCATTTAAAACTCTTTTTTGTCTTTTCTTCAGTAAATAATAATATCGATTAATATTAAATAATAAAAATTATTTTTGTTGCAAAGATTTTAATTAACCAAAGATAAACATGTGGGCCCCCGGTCAACTCTGGTCAAAGTTGACCCGAGTCAATGACAGGTGGGTCCCACTGTCATATATTCTTATTTTATTTTTCTTTATTTTATTAATTTCTTACACGTGGGTCCCACACGTCATGGACTGTATTAAATTAACTGATTAACCAGTGCAATTGATGAGCATTAATCACAATCATTAAGTATCTGATGATTAATTAAGTATTAATGATCAAATGGTTAGCATTAAATTGGTCGGATTAGCTAATTAATGTGTCTGAACGACACATAGTCGTTGGTCACGAAGACTGGATCTTGGTAATGAAGTGTCGGTTTAACCAACCTCGGTCAGATCGCTTATGCGGCCGGTCTGACTGGCCATGACCTCGCCGGTGATGTGGCTCGAGAGGCCAAGGAAGGGCGGCGGTGGCAGGGCTTACCGACAGCGGTGGTCGACGGCGGTGGATGGAGGCGGTAGATGGTGGGCTTGGGACGCCGGGGTGGGGTAGAAGTGGCGGGTAGACGCAGGCAGCTCGGGGTAGACGACATCGGGTCCAGGTGGCGTCAAGCTCGGTGTGGCGGGCGATAGAGGCTCCGATGTCGACGGGGTGCTCCGAGGAGATAGTGTTACGTCGAGCCCAGATGGACGAAGGTAGCGCGGTGAGGCAAACGGCGGCTGACGGAAGTGTCGGAGGAGAGGTAGCCCAAGAGAGAATTGAGGGAGAGAGAGAAATGAAGGGATAGGGAGGGCTCGGCTCGGGAAGATAAAGGCGAGGGGAAGCAGGAGGTGGCGGCCGGGTTTCGGGAGCTCGCCACCATGAGCTCCTGCGTGGCGGTGGCGCGAGCGGTCAAGCAGCTGGATGGCGGCGCCGCTCGGGATGAGGACGAGGCGGCTGGTGGATAGGGATAAGGCAGGGGCAGGCCATGGCAGGAGATGGGACAAGCGGGCTGCGACGGGGCAGAAAGCAGGCTGGGCCAAGCGGGCCCAGTCGGGGGAGAAGAGAAGTAGGCCAGGGTGGGTTGCGGGAAGACATGGGCTAAGAGGAGGCCCATTTCGGCAGAGAGAGGCGGGTTTATTTGATTTTTCTTTTCATTTCCTTTTCATTTCTAATTTTTTTTCCTTTTGGACTTTTGTTTTGACTCCTTTAAAATAATTCCAAGCCACATTTTTATTTCCCAAAAAATTTATCCATAGTCTAGCAATATATGGAACTATTTGAAATAATTTCAAAGCTACTTTACTTGAAAATTTTCAAAACAATATTTGAGATTTATAATTAGCCTATTTCCAAAGGGCTTTCTTGATATTTCCCAAAATTCAAAATTATTCGCATATTTTAACTTCATGCATGGATGCTATGATGCACATTACAAGCTAATAGAAAACGAGGATATTACAGTCCACTGGCGGGGGAGGCCACATGCGGGCAGTACTAGTGCGGCATGTCGGGACGGTGACGTGGTGTACGCACCGCCGTGCGGGGTCGGAGCGCGAGGCAACGAGATGCGCGTGGTGGGCGTGCGGTGCAGCCACATGGTGGCTGGCGTTGTGTATGTGCTGGCGTGGTTCACCACCATGGCGGTGCGGCGGCACAGTGCGGCTCCGAGGCCAAGGCGAGCAGTGCATTCGTGCGCGACGCGGCTGCAAGACCAGGGTGGCCAAAGGCTTACCGGGCCGGCATGCACGTGATTGGCAGCTTGTAGGGCCGCAAACACATCATGCGGCCTCATCAATCTAACTGGCCCATCTGCACGGTCTGACCGACGCGTCGCCGTGTAGGGTGATGTGGTGATTGCGTCATGTTCGTGCAGGAGCACGTGCGCATTGGCTCCCCACAATGCGATCATCCAGTCCCCTTTTGGCTAGCGAAAACGATCGGCATTGGTCAGAGATTTCGGTTGGCAACATTTTGATAGGGGATTTCACATCGTGGTACGAAAAGTGGATCTAGATGCCAAATTGAAATACAAAATTGGAATCTAGATCAAAAATCAAATCAATCTACTAGGAGTTCTCCGTTTTCTACCTTCTCAGCCGTGTAAAGGGAGCCTACGAGAAGGCTCGGCGGCGGAGCGTCGTGCTAATAACGTGCCACACCTCGTGCAGGCAAGTCCAGTCCAAGGGTTGAGCGGCGTAGACGCGATGGTGGAAGTAGTCAACAAAGAAGGAAAAAGACATAGTAGATGAACAATAAAAGTAAATGAATATGGGATACGGTATAATGCTCATATTTATAGCCAAAGTAGGACCTATAAAATTCAAAAAAATAAAAACCTAATTAAATGCATATAAGAGAATCTTACCATTACATAGAGGTAAGACCGCACTGCGATGGACCCATGGTTAGTCAATAGTTTCTTCTCCGGAATCATTGCTTGCTCACTGCCGCTCCGGTCATTAGGGGGTGTTTGGTTGGGCTTTTCAACAGCTTTTCACTGGAAAAAGCTACAGCCCAACCAAACGGCCAACAGTAGTTATGGGTTTTGCAGTGCAAATTCAGCTGTTTAGAAAAGCTACCTTCTACCAGCTTTTTGCAATGTGCTGAAGTTTCAGTGCTCATTTTCCAAAATGTTGTAGATGGTTTGGATCAACCAAAAGCCATATGTTTACTTTCTCACAGCCACAGCAGCTTTTCCAGATAGCCAGCCAACAGCAGCTTTGTCAACAGCCACAGCCCAACCAAACAGGGCCTTAGTCCACTGAAGTGCCTGGGCTGCTCCTTTCCTTCTTGTGCCTGTCTCTACTTTGGGGATCCTTTTACTTGATACGGATAGGGACATGCATCCTAACACCACTTGGTTTTTTTTTGTGTTGGGGGGAATTATGCTATGTTAATTGGGCACACGGCATTCAACCAGCATCACAATGAGCAACAAATTCGCAAGATTATTTTGCGCTCGGCAGAATCTAACACCCATGATACCTTGCAAACTTAACTTTTAGTATATATACACATGGTTATTGTTGGTTTCTTGAGCCTAGATCATAATTATACCGGCGTAGCAACAAAATAAATTGACAGAACGAGCATACGAGAGAACAATCTAAAGCTAGAGGCTCATAACATGGCTCTATTTCTTTACTTCTCTTTTTTAGTTTTCTCTTGTTTTCGTTGTCTTTGATCCTTACAATCTGTCCCCTTTTATATATGTGTAAAAATCTCATGCAAACTAACTAGAACTAAGAGTCATAATCCTACTCCTATTCCCTCTAGGACTCGGAGAATGACTTCACTGCCGCATTTTGGAGTGGCCACGCGTGGTGCTTATATAGCTAGGCACAATCACCACTCCGGATGACGGTAGCGCCACGCGTCCGGCGGTTACAGAGTTTGGTGGCGCGATCGGATGGGAGTTAATGCCAATCACTGCGCAGCGTGGCGATGGCGCCTCGAATTATCGGTGGGGCTGTCAATTAGTCGCAATTGCCATTTGACGCGGCGGTTGAAGCCAGTATTGAAATTTGTTTAGTTCTGATAATATTTTTGAAAATTTTGAAATAAAAAGTAATATCTAAAAATACACCATATATATATATATATATATATATATATATATATATATATATATATGATCCTAGTCACATCGATTTGAGATATTACGTAGTAAACACGAGATTTCAGAATAACAACGAACCAATGCTTGCTAATCTGACACGTATCAACTTCTGCATGTAAGAAACATTTTAGGCCAAGATATGCTGTTGCACAACATGCATGAAGTAATTTCGTGTCTGTATTTGCATTGGTACAGTACACAGCACTGTAGTAACATGTCATCATCAGGTATATTCCATATGTGGTGGAAAAATGCAAAGCTTCTGTTCATCGATTAATTTGTTTGCTAGGGAGTTCGGTGGCAACACCAACATCAAACAATGATGCGCAAGTACACTACTGATGCACGAGATGGGAAACTGTGCAACCCACATGAAAGAAAGAACTCGGACAGCTCCAAGTATCAAAAAAGATAGGATTGGAACAGCTCCAGGCCTTCTGTTGCTAATTAATTTCGGCCCACTTCCAAAGTTCCATCATGACCAGCTAGCAGCCACCTCAAGCAGGGCCTGTGTCTCACTGACGAAGACTCTTCAATCCGGTCTCTGCCGAAGGACTAATAAACTAAAAACCATATTTTTTCTGAAAATATTTTATTGATCTCCTGGCCTCTCCGTCAAGTAAGTGCACACAGCCTATCACAAGTTCATTATTACAAGGTTCATGAAATAAAAGAAGGTAGCCAGTTGGCTAACTCAACTGATAACATCCAAATCAGGAAAACAGTAAAATAGTAATAATGAAGCAATTCATGGCGTCGGAGGCCCACCTAGACACCTACGATGCGTGCCAACAGCTAGGCAAAAATAGCTCTATCACCAATTGAAAGTACACCGAGACCCTTTAAGCGAGTTTTAATGATTAATAATAAAACGGTTAAAGGACTAATGAGTTTATCAAGTGTTAATCAGGTTTTAGTCCCATAAACATGATATTGATAACCCGTAAAATGATCGAAGAAGACATGTCTTGCATGAAAAAAAAGATTAAGGATTTTTTAGTCATTTTAGTGGTTTAAAGAATAATCTTGAGTGATAGGCAAGTCGTACTATGAAGAGGGAAGTAAGTCTATGGTGGATTATTCTTATATGATACTCAATAGGATCTAATTCCTAATCTCTAGAATTTCCTAAGTTTTCTCCACAAAATTTTTAAGTGTGCCTCGGACCCTCTAGTGTTTTCCTTGGCTTCTCTACAGAATCGTATCTTTTGCCCGGAGCCACCGAGTGGTGTTCATCCGGACCCTCCGAGAGTTCAAATCTCTTCTATCCAGAAGCATTGTCTTTTGTCCGGATCCACCGAGTGGCGTTGATCCAGAGCCTCCGAACTTCATAAAGTCTTCTATCCATAAGCATCTCTTGTATCCAGAACCTCTGGATGGTTTCTGTTTGGAACCTCTGGAAGAAGTCTAGACAGTTCTCTATTTTGTCTGGTGCCTCCGAGCATAGTTGTCCTGAAACCCTCGAGTTATCTTCTTGCCATTTCCAAAGCCATCTTTTCTTGGTTCGGACTCTCCAAGTCGTCTCTGTTTAGACACTCTTGAAGGAAAACCTGACTTCTCTATCTCGAGTGCTGAACTCATCCAAATCCTTCAAAGAAGCTAGTTGGATCTCTGTTTCACGAATTGCTAAACCTCTGGAAATTCCGAGTGAATCTTGTCTGAAGCATCCGAACCAAGTTTTCCTTTCTGGACAAAAGGTTGTTTTCTGTCAAGTTCCTCCAAAAGTATCATGTCCTAACCCTCCCGATGTTGGAATTCCTTTGAAGTTTGAATCGTGTGGAACCTCTGGGTGTTGTGATGTTGTGCTCTGAACAGCTCAAAACAACCATTATTTTGAATCTCAAAGCTTTCGGGTCACGTCGTCCGGAGCCTCTAGGCAGTGCAAAAAGTTGCATAACGGCTAGTTTTTTAGGGCTGTCTATATATATACCCACACCTACTCTGGTCGAGACTCTCTCTTGCTCTCCCATCCCTTATCTCCTGCCTTTGAGATCTTCTACTCTCACTTTTAATTGCTATTCTTCAAGAGGGAAGAACAGAGAGAGAAGGGTTAGATCTAGTTGAGCATCTAGCAAGAGTTTCTCTCCAATCTCTGGTTTCTCTTGTTACTCTTGGAGGTTGGTGCCTCCTATACGGTTAAGAGTTCTGGAAGAGTATTCAGGGAAGTTGTGAATCGCTTCAAGCATTTGTGAAGGTTGGAGCTCACATATCGCACGGTGCAGAGCGACCAAAAAGAGAGCGAGACTTCGCATCAGGAAGCCTCTTGAAGAAAGAGCATGTTTTGGTGTTGGCTTCAGTCGTTTGACCAAGCTTTCTCAATGGAGACATAGAACTTCACCAAAAGTATGAACTTCGACAACAAATCACCGCGTCTCTAAGTGTTTTAATTTTCACGTACTTCTCTTCACACGCTTTGATACTTGCTTGTTTGCTTGGTTAGGTTGCTAGACGTATTTACTTGTGAATTCTTTTTTTATATTAGTATACATAGGTTGCCTGTAGTTTTCATTTGAAGTAAATTTTAAAGAGTCTATTCACCCCCCGCCCCGTAGATGTCATCCTCGATCCTTCACCACTGCCTCCAGTCCCCAGCTTCTCAATGATCTCTTCCCTGAACTCCTATTTCTGCAAGGGTGTTGAAGATAGTAGCAAACTGCCACACTTGAAAACCACCTGATTTGGATGATGAAACACTTCGTTGTTAAAATAATATCATTACAATATAGCCAAATAGACCAACACACTTCCCCTGCCTCGACTAGTATCCGAGATCGTCAAATCCCCCCAAACCGGTGAGCCAGCTTCCCAACATATGGGAAACACTAATCAGTGGTGCCAAGTCAAAAGCAATATGGACTGTGCTCCAAGAGCAACAGGGCAATCAAAAAATAAGTGTTGTATCATGTGGTGCCAAGTCGAAAGCAATATGGATTGTGCTCCAAGCAAATCGAGTAACAGGGCAATCAAAAAATAAGTGTTGTATCATTTCACTATGATCGTAGAAGCAACAAGTCTTACTTCCTGGTAGTATCATTTAGCTAAATTATCTTTTATAAGGATCACTTCTTGTCCCAAATACCACAAAAAAATCTTACTTTTGAGTGGCATCTTTAGCTTCTAGAGGTGATTATGTCGAAATTGGGTGTTAGTATTCATAAGTACCTTATACATCGATTGGATTGAGAAACTTCCATTTTGATGTAGTCACCAACAGAAGTTGTCACAGTGAGGAGTTAACACTACCGCAAACACGTGGGCAATTGAGTTATTCCAAGCAACTAGCTTAGGGAAAATTATAGTACATGGAAATAAATGTTAAGAGGATTAGTCTCAACGACTTGTGCCAAAGTGGCATGTTTCCTCTTCGCAATATTATACAAGGTAAGATATCTTGTGCAAAGCACCTTTGTGCCTGTCCAAACATCCTCCAAAACCGAGTCTGGAGACCATTTTGTACATTGAACTTCCCCAATTGGAAGAATAGGTGTTTGACCTTCATTACGCCTTCCAGAACTATGAATCCCCACAACAGAATTCAACATGTGATGAAGTTTTATTCCTAAGGTATTTATTCCTAAGGAAGCGTTGCCACACCCCGTCCTCGTTCAGTAATTTAAAGATCCATTTACTGAGGAGGCATTTGTTTTTCTATTCTAAATTTGGAATTCCCAAACCGCCTTGATCCTTGGGCCAACAGACAATGCTCCATTCAGCAAGTCGGTATTTGCGCTTGTTGCTATCACTCTGCCAATAGAAGCAGGGCCGATAAAAATCTAGCCTTTTCCACACTTCGTTCGGTACTTCAAATAATGACAGCATGAACATAGGAGACTAGATAAAATAGTATTAATTAGCAACAACCTGCCACCGGCGGACAAGTTCATGCCTTTCCAACTACCGAGTCTCTTCTCAAATCGATCCTCAATAGGTTTTTAGTCTCTATTCCTAAGCTTTTTGTAATGCATCAGAATGCCAAAGTACCCAAAAGGAAAAGCCCCACACTCATAACCAATAGGTTGAGTGTATTGGGCCTCAAATTCCTTCACCCTCCCAAAACAAAAACAAAACTCAGTCTTATGGAAATTAATCTTTAGCCCTGATATTTGTTCAGAAGCACTTTGGATGATTTTAAGGTTCCTGGCTTTTTCATATCATGATTTAGGCAAATAATTGTATCATCAACGTACTGAAGAATGTATAGACCATCCTCTCTCAGGTGGGGCACTACGCCTATGATAATACCTTTGTCCTTGGCTCTGTTTAAAACAATAGCCAACATATCCGCTACTATATTGAACAAATGAGTGATGTTGGGTCACCCTGATGAAGGGCCTTCTTTGTTTGAAAATAAGGGCCTACATCGTCATTAATCTTTACCCTATGCTGCCATCTTGCACGAAGTGTGTTAGCCAATTACATCATTTAGGAGAGAAGCCTTTCAATCATAGATTCTATTAAAGGAAGGGTCACTTGACCTTGTCATAGGCTTTCTCGAAGTCAATCTTAAAAATAACTTCGTCTAGCTTCTTTTCATGCATCTCGTGAAACGTCTCATTGAAAACTACCACTCCCTCTAAGATGTTCCTTTCCAGCATAAATGTCATTTGGCTAGGTCGTACCACATCTCAGCTACCCAACATATTGGTCTGTATTGTTGTTTTGGTCTCACATCATCCTTCTTTGGTAACAAATTAATAACACCAAAGTTCAGACGATAGGGGGGGGGGAGCCAGAATGGAAATTCAAAAAGAGAGCCATCAAATTTGTCTTGATGACTTCCCAAAAACTTGATAAAATTATGTGGGAAGCCATCTTAACCCGGCACTTTATTGCCCTCCATCTAGAAAATTTCCTCATGGATTTCCTTCTCTGTGAAAGCCTAGACGTGAGGGATGTCATCGAGCTCATCCCCGATCATAGAAAAGTGGTTGTCATCTGGTACGCCAAAGAGACCCTAATAATAGTCCATTATGTACCTTTTTAAATGTACATGTCCATATATAACCCCCTCCTCCTCCTACTCTAACTGATATATATATGTGTGTGTATGGTGTGAGTGTTGTTTGTGGTGCCTGCCATTTGCAAGAAGATGGAATTTTTTTGTTTTGTTATCCCTTGAGTAATAAACTTAGCTTTAGATCGTTGGTACAATCAGAGTTTCTCTTCTCTCGAAAGGTTGGTGAAGGTTTATCTAGCCTCTAAGTGTGATTTTGGTAATTAATGATAATACCTATGGACTAATAATTGTGTTTAGAATTGTTTGTGAGTTTGTGTTCCGTAGGTGATGCACGAGGATAGAAGATGGATTAGTAAGGAATGCCATAAGATCGAAAGAGATGCATCGAGATCAATGAGTTCTAGGTGATGCTCATGTGATCAAGAAGAAGATAGAAAGAAGAAAACCTCGGAGATGATCGAGGTAGAAGATAAAGAGGAAGTTCATGAATTGGACTTGAAACGATTGACAATAGAGCATGAGGGCTAAGTCACTTATGTGGCTCAAGTGACTAAAGGTATGCTATTGTCAATAATATTTATGGACTAACCAGTTTACTTTGTGATAGAGTATGTTGGGGTTAGGGTCCATAGGCTCATATGTTGAGCTAAAGGATTGAAAGAAAAATCCATAAATTAGATTAAAGTGAAGAGTTGATCAAGATGAAGGAGTTCATGTCAATGAACTCACGATGGTCAAAAAGAAGTGCTCATGAGTTGAGCAAAGGTGATCAAGACATGATGCTAAGAGTTCAAGAGAAGAATACTAGTTATGACTTCATGTGATCGAATGAAGGTAAACAATTGTGCATTGCTTTTGATCACTAACCCTATGCGCTATATGCTTTGTGTAAGTGTAAGGGTTAGGTGTGACTCATGAGCATGCAACAAGATGTCAAGTTCATGAAGCCCATGAGAAGATGATATCAAGTGGAGATAGTCATTGAGTTGAGACGTGCAAGTTTCAAGACGAGCATCATGAGAAGATATGTACTTGAAGCTTGCGGTCCACCGAGTAAAGATGGACAAGTGAAGATGATGTGAAGAGAAAGCCTCCTATGCTTGGTGCATGTGGAGCTATCATTTAGACTTCATCAAGCCTCCGAAGATTGAGAGATGATCGAGATAGAAGCGAGAATAAAGATCTTCATCGAGCTCAAGTGAAGTTTATGGCGAGCATAGAAGAGCAATGAGAAGCGACGGGACTTGGATGGTGTGTTCGTCAAGTCCGGCAAGGATTGCTCAAGGCAAAGATATTCCATAGACTAGGGCTTATAGTTTTGCCGGTCTCACGGAGTTTGGTGGGAGACTGGATTATAGGTTTGATAGCCGTACTATCAAGAGGGGCTACCGGACGTGTAGCGTGATCATATCGGTTCTCGGATACTCAAACCTAGGATGTGTGCGGGTCGTGTTTTGTCGGGAAGTCTAGATCTTAGTGTTCTAGGTTTCTGTCTGAGTAGAGGCGGTCTGACCGGCCTAGTGAGGCAGTTTGACCGGCCTGGCTCTATTTTGAGCTGCTTTTGGTCTATTACCCGGAGTGTTCGGGTGGTCTTGAGCCATTTTGGGGTGCTCTCGGCCAGGTACCCGAAGTATCCGGGTAGGCCCAGAGTGTCTGGATTGGGCCGGAATGTCCGGACGTGTTTTTCCCCATGTGCCAGGGGTCCAATGGCTAGTTTGTAGCCGTTGGAGTTTGTGTGTCCAGAAAGTCCAGGGTTGTTACCCCCGGATGTGTTGTTCCGCGTGTGTCAGGAGTCCAACGGCTAGTTTGTAGCCGTTGGATTTGTGTATCCGAAATGTCCGGGGGTGTTACCCCGGAATGTCCGGATGTGCTGCCGAGCTCCCAACGGCTAGTTTTTGGGAGAGGGGTATTTATACCCCTTGCCCTCCTTGTGGGGGGGGTACAGCTCATTTTTGCTTTGTGCAGTGGCTGGTGAGGTGTTAGAACTTAGTGCTCCACCTTTGAGTGCTCTCCTCTCCTCTCCCAAGTATATTTTGTGAGATTCAAAGTCTTTGTGACTTAGTGAGAAAAGAGAGAGGTGTGTGGTGCTTTGGTAGCCCACACTTAGCGCATTAGTTGCGTGAGTTTGAGCATTCGTCATTGATTGAGTTCGAGCGAGAGTCCGAGAATCTTTTACTCTTGGAGGCCACCGACTCCTAGACGGCTTGGTGGTGGTGGCTCGGTGATCTCCTCAAGAAGCTTGTAAGGAGGCCCGGGAGTTTGTGAAGTGGTTGTGGAGCTCGCCATCTCCGAGAGTGGAGGAAAGAGCAAACCGTAGTGATCGGGGAGACTCTGGAGAGTCCTCGAGAGGAAACGGCTTGAGACAGAGCCCACCTTTAATCAAGCGTGATCGGATCCTCAAATGGAGACGTAGGATATCGGTGGATATCCGAACTCCAGGTCATATATCGTTTGTCTCTTGTCTCCTTTACTTATCGTATTTCATACTTACAATACATTACTTATATATCTCTTATAGAAGTTGAATTGCTTGCTTGTCACTCTAGAATTGTAAACCTTGATATATTAACATATGGTGGTTATGCTCATATAAAAGACTAGCATATAAGGATTTGAGCTTGTGAAATTCTAATTAGTATAATTCTGCATCAAGATTAAGCTAATATGTAAGTGAATTTAAAAAGCATATTCACCCCCCATCTAGGCTACATCTTAGTCATTAAGGTACTTTCAGTTGGATAGTCTATCAGTGGACACTCTTTGTATCGAGTTTCAGCGGCAGACAACCTTCTTGCTACCTTATCTAATTGGTCAGTGGTAGCTAAGGGCTTGAGCTTTTCTTGCTTGTTGACACCACTACAATGAGTGTGATCCATCCGGGCAAAAATTGACAGAACCTCTTATCTTATTTTGCCCTCGTTCAGATGAGGTGCCATGCACATTCCTACACCACGTTTCAGCAACCATGTCATAAAACCCCTCCCACTGTAGCCAGCGAAGTTCAAATTTAAAGAGGGGTTGGACACCATGGTATGAGGCAGCCCCTATATCTTAAAGTAGGGATGTATGGTCCAATAGAAATCTCTCCAGCTTTGTCAACATAACCATCGAAAACTTGACCTCCCATTCAGTACTCATTAGAACCCGATCCGAGCGCCCAAAAGTTGGGTTATCCCCAGAGCTAGCCTAGGTAAACTTCCTGCCGGATAGGGAGACCTCACGTAAGTCTAGACTTTCTATGACCGCATTAAAAATAAAAATGCCATCTAGCAATAAAATTGGTATTGTTTTTGTCTTTCCTTCGCCGGATCAGATTAAAGTCACCCCAAGCAAAATAGGGCGAGTTTCGGCGCTACAAGATTGAGCTCTGTTTAGAAGTTTTCTTTGAGACGTGGTTGTGCAGGTCCGTACCCGGCCACTAAACACCATTGGAAACCGTCCTCGTTCCAGAAATGTAATTTCACAAAGAAGTCACCTTCTTCTATAGACTCAATGTCAAAAGTCAAGATATTAACACCCACCAAGATCCCTCCAGATCTCTCCTGTGCGGGCTCACAATGCCACGAAAAATAGGCACCACCACTGAGGTGGTGGAAGCATGCCGAAGTAAAATCCTGCTTTACTGTTTCTGAGATGGCAATGGAGTCCAAGTGATGAACTCTAATTAACTCCGCAATGTGGCCATGTTTAGCCAGATCCCAGGCCCTCTCCTATTCCAAAAATTTTCTCTCACTTTTTACACTTAAATAGTTGTTTTTTAGTCTTCGGCTTCGTGATTACCACTGATTTTACTTTTGTAGGAGGCCGGACTTTGAACTGGGCGGACGCTACATCTAGATCAGCATCGACAGCGTCAAACTCTTCTTGTAGATCGCTGCATAGGGAATTAAGTAAGGTATTTCTCAAGTGTTGGTAATTAGCTCGTATTTTATGGACCTCAAGGGGAGAATCCCATAGAATTATGGTGTAACTAGCTATCTCAGCAGCAGCTGCAGCAGAACCGTGAACTTACTTGAGCTTATACTGTTCTATGCCCACGAATTAATATTGGGTAGAGTGGGGGTTGAAATGTCAGGGACGCGCCCTGACATTAGTTCTTGACTTCTTGTACCACTTACATGTTCCATCAGTCTACTAGAAATGTCAAATACTCCTAACAGAAGAAACAAAGGAACTTTAAGCCAAGATAGGTAATTAATCGCCATCATATCATTCATTCTTGAACAATGCCTGCACTAAATGAACCAGATACTTTCCCCTCTCCTTAACCCTCAAATACGTTCAAACACAACCATCTGAAAGCTAAAAAGGGAGAGAAAGACAGCCACGTTAATGCATTTCTGAGATGTACAGGGATAAACTGGAACAACAGATGAAGCATTTGGAACTAATGGAGTTCATCTGCTGCAGGCAATAGAGAATGGTCAAAGCAACATCTTGCAATCACAATGAACACCGGTATGAATTGCATCTCGTGGTCAACTATAGTTTTATTTTATCAGCCCTGTATGTACAATGGCAATGGTACATAATATTTACAGTGTGGCGCAGATGGGCAGAGGCTCCAGTGAACTATGCACCCTTCGGATGCAACTTCGAGAACAATAACGTGATAAGCACAGCACAGTATCTGCTTCCTGTGATGCGATTAAGTGGATCATTCATTGTTCGATCATTCATTGTTCCTTTTGTGCCTCTGGAAACAATTGCAGCACTTGCGTCCTGCATATACAGTTTCATACACGTTTCAATAATTTATCAGACACCAAGTACTCATCAAAGTAACAATACTGTAGAAAAAACGTGATGCTTGAAAGAAATTTTGATATGAAATTCTGAATACTAATATGCAGCATACTGTACCAGAGTGTACTTCAGAGTTCAGAATAAGACTATATCAGTAAAGAAGAATAGTAATAATAATAAACGCAAATTGAAGACTTGGTGTTGGATATTCATTATCATCAGCAAGGCAGCACATTTGTTACTGAGATATGTTTTTAAAATAAACACGTCAAGCCATGGGTAAATAATTATTCCTACAACACGAAATCGTCGTTGGCCTCTCACCGGCGCATGGAGTTTCTAAAAGAATAGGAAAAATAATTTTAAAAAACCTACAGCACTAGCAACATTAACTAAATTTTATACCGGAGTATGGCAAGGTTCCTGTCAAGCCTCAAATAGCAACAATAATTATTTGCTTGCATAAAGGATGGGATGAGTGCTTACGTTAGTCGCTTCGAGACAAAGAACAAAGGTATTCTTTTCAGTTTCCCTCCATGCGAAGGTTTGAGTTCATCAATTTCTTGCTCTGCTTGTGTACCAGCAGCGGTCATGACAAACTGCAAAAAACAATATTGTCAAGTTGGACTCAGAATTTGCTGCAAGGATCTTGGATCATGAAATATAAAACAAGCAGTCCCACACTCTTGTAACGTCATAAAAGGAAGTGAACAACTAGGTCATCCATAGAGTCCATAATATGAGTACCTGAGAAAATGTAATTGGAAGAAGGAGAAGTTCTATATCTCAATAGTCATACTCCAGGGGGATGTGGACAAATTAGCAACTGAGAAAACATTGGTATGGGGTACAAGTACAACAAATGAGAGAAATCCACCATGCCAAGTGAAAGTGGCTGAACTATGTAGGGATCTCATAACATGGTGTAACTCAGTGTATACAGGCAGGAATCTGGCTGCTACCACATTGACTTTCATGTCTAGCTTTTATTATGTCTTTCTACAAAGAAAGAACAAATGCATAGAGCATAAAAATATTCTATTATTGCAAAGTCTTAGAAGACATCAAATGACAAAAGCAATGACTGCTACTGGAAAGTGCCTGTCCATACCAATGGGTAAAGTATTGCCATCACACCATAACTCACAAGAGGAGAGAAGAAGAATATTGGAAGTACACACGGACTACCTGTGGAAGCAATATGGCACCAAAGATCATGTCAGAATTGTGGAAATACGTGTTAGCAGCATACAAGCTCTTAAAGAATATATAGAAACAACATGGCAGTGGTAAGCTAGTTATGTAAAAAGTAAGCTAAAACAAAACAGCAACGGTCAGTTACGAGAGGTGTTCGACAAACATCTCATGTGGAACTCCCATAGGATTTAACTTTTTTAAAATTACACAGGAATATATGCCTTGGGAATGGCAGGGAACCTATCAGAGATGTGCATATCCATTTAAGTTTGGAGAAGATACCTGGATGGAAGCATGAAGTTCTTACCAAGCAGTCAAGAACATATGCACACAGATGCAAAATGGCTTAAATCATTTAACATCGGTAGTTACTCAGAAAGCAAAAATGTTCCTTTTACACAGCTATATTTGCCTTACTGTAATCAATAATAAGGCAAAAGCGGACATTTTGCACCATATGATGACAAATAATGAACATACCGAATCCAGCAAAGAAAGCCCAATTTGACTCGAAGAAATCAAGCCGGTGGTTCAGACTCACTGCAAAGAAGTTCCACTTGTACCTGACAAAGAGGTTGGAAAATTTTAAGGTAATAAAAGTAACCTTGCAAATTTATAACACACTGCAGAAAAGATTGAATGAATGCTAAAACCCATTCAGATGTACATACTCGAAGCAGTAGTAGGCATACATCAAAGACAGTAACAGGAAGTTCATTGCCTTACCAAGGTAAGGTATGTAACCAATCACTGTCACCTGCATGACATATTGAATATTAGTGAAAATGCAGGTATTATGAAAAACAGCACCATATAAGCTTAAATGAGTAGGAGATACAAAATGCAAATAACATGGTTTATGAAATTACATATCCAGAGAAACGTGAAGATTAAGCGAAGATGAGGATAGAACCATACCTCGGCAAAGAAAATAGTCAAAAGAAGGATTGAGTAGACCTGTTCTCCAACACCAATCGCAACCCTAAAAACAAATGTCAGCACATGGAGCATGTAAAATCCAACCAGCTACCAACAAATTTTAATGTGCACACACATACCCATCAAATCCTTCAGGCCTATCTGTTGATTCAGATGTGTTGTGAGTATCAGTGTCGAATGCTTGACTTGGATCCAGCTTCTTACTTTTCACAACATCCAAAGCATGCTTAGCGATGTCACTATACCTGGTGTAAGATGGTCAACATCACAAAAGGGATAATGGGATGCTCCCTTGTTTAGTATCTGAAACATGTGTATCTTGAGGATAGTAAAACAAGGGTTCATACCTGTAACAATGAAAGAGGGCATAAAAATCGAGAATTGATTTTTCCATAGAAATGTTTTCTAAATAAACCTCCTTGATTAAATGCAAGTTTTTTTTTCAGTTTACTTTGTCTTGTGAAACCTCCTAGACGACACACAGATGATAAAAATAAAATATGAAAACATCATAAAGTTAGCAGTTCCATCTACCTAATGCAAAATCACAACTGATCTCAATATTTAGCTACATCTCCCAGATCCAATAACAAACTTATGCATAGATGAGCCATGTCAAATGAAACTAGTCATAAAACCATCAATCAGATGATAAAATATTTTCTTCCAGAACTTGTGCCATGCTGCACCCAAACGAAACAAAATTTTAAGTGGGTGTAGCGAGGCTCTAGAGTGGCTTGATGACATACTTTAAGTTTGAATACATAATTTCTGGATAATCATATCAGTAATAGAAATTAGGCAATTTTTGAACCTGAAATTAAAATAGCATGTCAGTTCAATAAATATTTCATTGATATCATTGAGGTTTGGTACATACATACAATCATAATAGTTATGACACAATTCTCTTGCAATTTACTTATAAAAGTGGATAGCATATTGACTGCTGCTGTTAGGTGGTTCCCTTATGAACTGGAACAAGGGTCTGCTCTTAAAAGGAAAGAAACGAATAGTCTGACAAATAAGGGAAGTAAGACATCAGATGTGGAGAGGGACTCAACGTACCAAAGTGTACTTATAATGAAGCTGAAGATGTAAAGCGGATAAAACCAAAATACCTGAAAGAGTGTGTCAGTTATAAGAAACTAACATATAATAGCGATGCACAGTATTTTTGGGAAAAAAGAATGTAATAAGAGAACATACTTTAAGGTACCACACATAATATACAGTACTAAAGGACATGATAGAAAATAATAAAATGTAAACTGAAAAAATGTTGCAGGTTGGTCCCAGGGAACCATAGAAAATAATAAAATGTAAACTGAAAAAATGTTGCAGGTTGGTCCCAGGGAACCATAGAAAATAATAAAATGTAAACTGAAAAAATGTTGCAGGTTGGTCCAGGGAACCATAGAAACAACTCATGTTGAGTTTCTCATCTAGGAATTTACAACACCAAGTATGTCACTGGGAAAATGTAAACCAGGATTCAAGAAATGTGACATTTTGCATTTGAACCACTATTGCCACATCACGAGCTTTCCTACCAGCTCCTCAAGTTTTATTCAAATATAAGTGCATTATTGAAAAGATAACTACCAGCTGTACATAATTCCAATTCTAGAGCCTACTTTCCAGCATACATTTTTTGAAATGATAGAAGTTCAATTCTGATTAATTTATCAATACTCATGTGACAATCCGTGCAATGCCAAATGTCAGTAACTTGTATTAGAAGGAAAGGATTCAAAATTGGTGAGCTAAGCTCAAGACATCATTACATGTTTGTGTAAAGCAAAACACCCTTGAAAGATGCTAATGACAATAAGTAGCACTTACATAGAAAATCTCGACAAGCCCACAGCGCAAGAATGAATAGGTAGCTATAGCTGCCATGTGATCACATAGATGTTGCTCCCGCAATTGATCACATTGCTCAGGTAGTATCCATGAAAGGGTTGGAATGACCACCGATTTCAGGGTTAGCAAGCTATAAAGCATAAGAATTATTTCAAAGAGATATCCATGGCATGGAACACAAAAGAGCAAAGTAGGAAAATATATAAGACTAGCTAAATAACCGTGCATTGCTACGGAACAACATAAAAAAATAGAGTTATTGATCAAACAATGTATTTTGTGAACACATGTGTCAAGCACTACGTGCAATAAAATCGTATCAAATGTCGATGCCTTTCTCCTACTTTCTCCCTCTCTAACATCCACTATGCATCACTCCAGCAGTTTCATAGCCGGCGTCTTTCTCCTATTTCCTCGTGGGCTCCTTATCAACTGCGAGATGAGTTCAGTGAGCTCCAGCCACCACCCCCGGGTGTCTGCAGAGAACCTCACAACGACAGTAGCGACTCACTTTTAACACGTCTATTCATAAAATAAAGTGACACTTTTATCAATATCTTTAGAAATTGGGCACCTACGAGGAGAGACAAGACAGAACCGTAAGGCTATGCTATTTTTGGGGAGTAAGGCTAGTTTTAGTTTAGTTGTTGAGAGAATCAGGGATCAGTGGTTAGATTTTTTATTGTATTTTTGTGATTAAGGCTAGAGTTAGTTTTGTTGTTGACATAATCAATGATTAGTTTTTATAACGTTAATCTTTTGTGAGGAGTGGAGATGTGGATAAACCACCACCACCAACTCCCATATTATATAGTAGAGATAGAGATACCTTTATGCAGTACGTTTCCCTGTTGATCATGTAGGCAAAACTAAATGCTGTAGTTACTTAATTGATGTGCAGAAAATCATTTGAACACTTCTCATTTTCATCATGCAGCTCTAGTTTTGGGAAGAAAGTTACGACTGAAATCAGTCACTTCGGAGAAACAACACCATCACCACTAACTAGTTCAAGGATTAAGATGGCAGGTAGCTTCACAACATGTGTTCTTAACATTTTCATTTGAAAAATAACACAAGGACAACACAAGGAAAAGAAAGCAATATGTTTTCCTGTTTTTCTAAGAATGTGATAAAGAAAAAAACCAATATGTTTTCCTGTTTTTTTGAGAACATGATTAGGAAAGAACCCAACAACTGCTTTTGAGAAGAAAAAAATTCTTTGCTAACTAATTCTCAGCAAATCAAGGTAAGGATGATGTGGCAGGCTGTAGACTCTTTATTAATCAAAATTCAAAATATATGGCAGTCAAAATGCAAAATCTATGGCTACAAGGTTGTCGGGTGGCACATTGGAAAATCTCAGGCATATGGTTATATGTTAATTATTTTTCTGTTTAGTTACCTCTTTTCTAAATATATATGACACCGTAATATTTTTTGACAAACGCCTCTGTAGATTCACCCTCCGGTGCTACCATGGCGTGAAGAACCTAAGATCTTGAGCTACCCGCATCTTACCAAGTAAGATCTCGAGCTGCTCTAGCATCACCGACTGAAAGGCATCTGCAAGATAAAAAGAGCAGACAAGGAGCGGTGCTTTCCGGGGATATGCTCTACAGCGTCTTGGAGGTGGACGCAAACGCCAAGATTCGTTAAGAAGAATTGGCAGGACGCCGCATTGGAGGCTGGGTGGTGAGGAGAGCAAGCGTTCGTAATTTTGTTCGGAACAGAAAGCACAAGAAAGCAATCTGTTTTACTGAGAACGTGATGAAGAAAGAAACGAATATGTTTTCCTGAAAACGTGATTAGGAAAGAAACCAATCTGTTTTTCTATTTTTGTGAGCACAAGATTAGGAAAATCTGTTTTTAGAGACCAATATTAATCTGTTCTTGTGAGCACAAGATTAGAAAAATCTATTTTTGTTTGTTGGTGGTGAGAGTGTGACACTACCATAAAAGGCGTGACAACACTATCACCACCAACTGGAATATTATATATAGTAAAGATGAGGAGACTGGTGCTGACATCAGAACTTGAGAATATAATTCCTCTTATACTGAAACAAAGTATTTGACTAACTAAGGTAGCAAACAGAAATAGGAAAGTAAGAAAAGCCAAATGCTCATTGTGCCCTGCATGGTTCTGAACAGAACATCAAGCTCAATCGAGTTCATTTGGCTGTTTCATCCCAGAACCTACTAAAATCCAGGATAAAAACTCCCGGATGCCCCCATGAGTTGCTGATTTGCTAGCCTATTAGTGGCAATACATGGAACACATCGCACTTGCTACGAAGAAGGGTAGGCGCATGCCTCAGAAGACAAAAGATACCCATCTGCTCACCAACTCCAGTGCATTTGGGCGTCCCCTCACAACAAAATTTGCAAGTGGACACAAATTTAGGCGAGATTCAACCTCAATTGCGAACAACTGTACCTGCCCAGGAAGATGAACCCGTTGAGCAGGAAGCACTGCGCGATTCTGATTGATAGAGCCCTCGAACTGCATCCGACCAACCACACAAGAAGGTTACTAAGGGAGCAACGGATCAGTGCTTCATACTGAATTACCCCAAAAAATCCAAAAGAAAAAACACCCAGAAATCGAGAGGGGAGGGAGGTGGGGAGTATTATGGATAGAGGAGGAGGAGGACCTGGCGCAGAAAGAGACGACGCGGTGGAGGCGCGCGGCCTGGAGGAACCCGGCGAGCCAGAGCACGGCTGCCGGCTTCGCTTGCGAGGCAAGCGACTCCATGAGAGAAGGGGAGAGCCTCCTTGGTTTTTTGCTTGGAAATAATGGTTTGATTAGGCGAGAGAGCCGCCTGCGGACTAACGAATATTTCTCGTCTATATCCTCTAGCCTATTAAAATAGTACTTGAGTGCCTTTTCTCAGATTTAGGCCCCGTTCGGTATCACTCCAGCTCCCCGCTCTGCCGATTCCACGGGCGGAGCCGGGCCGAACGCTGCAGATCCGCGGAGCCCAGATCCGCGGAGCCCAGATCCGCGGAGCCCACGCCTCGCTAGTGCAAAATCGCAGAGCAGCTGAAACCTCGTTCCACGGATCGCTATACTGGGAGTTGGAGAAAATTACGCCGGTTTGCCACCGCCAAGTGAAAGAAAACGGTTCGGCCTCCTCTCCCACGTCGCCCTGGCCCGAAAAGAAACCGGCCTCCTCTCCCTACGAAGCGCCTCCGGCCAGATCTGGCCTCGAGCTCCTCCACGCCTCCCCCGAGCTCCGCGCCTCCCTCCCTGGCCTCGAGCTCCTCCGCGCCTCCCTCCCTGGCCTCGAGCTCCTCCACGCCGGCTTGTCGCCTCCAGATCCGGCGATGGGAGTGCCGCTGCCGGCCTCTCCTCCCGGCGGGGCTCGTCCCAGATCTGTCGCGGGACGGCGAGGCTGCTGCTCGGCCTGGACGTGACGGCGACGACGTGGAGGCGGGAAGACGCCGGAAGGAGGGGAGGAGGGCTACGTGGTGGGGATCGGGAGCGGAGTCGCGTGCCGAACGCTCCCAGCAAATCGCGATTTGGAAGGAGGAGCCAGATCGGGGAGCCGGAGCGCGGATTTGAGGATTTGGTGGAGGCGGAGGGTTCCCGAACGGGGCCTTAGAGGCAGAAACGGAGTCATAGACGAAGGTGTTTGGTTCGAAATTACACCGGTACCGTAAAGGAAATGGAAGAAAAATGAACCTTGTTTGGTTACTATGGAATATAATATTAATCAATTCTAGAGTTTGATTTATGTTAATTAACCGGTGGGATACAGCTAAAAATGGACTCCACCAAATAACAATTGACAATCGGGGAAAAAAGAACTTTAATCACCATATCATGAGTTACCAGATCATGAGTCACATATAATATTTTTAAATTATTCAGATCCAGCAGCGACAGACAAATTAACAATTCAAAAGAACGCGATCAAAAAACACACAAAAAAATACAAAATGCATCAGCTGTCATAGAGAAATAGCAGCTGAAAAGAAATAATCAAACGCGCATCATATGACTCACAAGCTCTCCTCCACAGCGGCAACCTAGCACCGATTCCGCACCCCCTATCATGCCTCAACCAAAACCCTAGCAACGTTATCCGGCTCCATGCAGCCTAGCACCTTGAGTTGCTCCCGCAACCGCCTGCCAGCGGCGTTGCATCTGACCAATGAGGAAGGAACTCAGGGACTTGGTCATTAGCTTCGCGCCGCGTGTGGGATCAAGGTGTCAAGGAGATTGGGTGTCTCTTCGTCCCGTGTCTTGGGAGAGATGGAGATCGTGGAGTATGAGGAGGGTCGGGCTGTCTGAGGAAGGGGAATAGCGAGTCGGACAGTTTGTGACAACTGCAGTAGCGGGGGCGTCTTACTTGGAGGAGATTATGGAAAATAAGAGATCGTGGGGAAGAACGCTCAGACACGATATGTATCAATTTCCAATTATATCGTGTTTTGAGCAAAATCGATTTTCTATTGGACTGGAATCTAATACGTGTTATCCAATTACAGCCCAACCGAAACAAACAGGAATTACCGTTATATGTTACCACGGAAATGGTTTACATTACAAAGTGATGAACAAAACACCTTCGTAGTATTCGAATACGTCCATTAGACGAACGCGAAGCCCATTGCAATCAGAATTGGATATAGGGTATATTTAGTTTGTGTATAAATCTATCTTACTGACATTTTTTAGGTGCCGAAAATTTGTAAGACAAACTGAAGAAGGGGGCGGCAACATCACATGCTAAAATAATGACGGAGCCAAAATCTGGTGCCGACAAGATGTGGTGGAGATGCATTGGGATCACAAGTCCCACGGTGTCAAGGCGAGCATAGTAACGATGTCATCTGACTTGACAAGCTTCACAACTTTGCCATGAACCCCGAACGTTTCCCTTTCTTTTTTGTCACCGGCAGCCCATAATCATGCCTCACAACTAGCGGGTGTAGTTGATCCGCCTCCTAATGCCTCGATGTACATGACACAGTCAACATCAAGACTCCTTAAAACCAAACAACCTGACCTCGATCCTCCAGTTTCATGGAGCACCACCTATGTTCTTCTGCAAAGTGTTATAGGTGACATTACTGACTACTTTTTCCATATCTCCTAGTCTCCATCTCATCAAATGAATTCTGTGATATTGGGAATATGTCGTGCACCCATCATCTTTATGATTGGCCACCACAACTCATCGGTGCTAGAATTGGATATATTTTATTAGAAAAAGAACACAATCTCATGATTGTCTCCTGACCATTGACCAGCAGGATATTTCTTACTGTAACTGGGAGCATCTAGGTAATTAGCACGTAAAAATCATGAGACATCATACCAATTAGTTATAATTTTTCTATGGAAACAAATTTCTTTATGTTCATGAAGTAATCGGATGGAACTTTAGCACTATGTAAGAACTAGTGCAGTTCAATTCTCTTGGCTTTGGATAAAGTGTAATAAGCACGGGAGGTGTGTTTGGTCATTGTCATTTTCATTTTGTATTAACTTAGGTCTGATGCCCATACTGGCCAAGTCCAGACGTGCCTGAACATCATCCATTCTTTTATCATGAATGTTTAGTAATAGGCTGATCACACTGTCAGATATATTTTTCTCAACTGCATGACACCGATGCAGTGGTGAACTTTAAGATCTTTCCATTAAGGTAAGTCTCAAAGTATTGATATCTTCTTCTAGATGTTCTTCTCAAGTGGCTTCTTTGATTTCTTCTATTCCTTTCCAAGCACAACGTCAATATCCTTAACTAGACCTCCGACCCGCTAAAAGGTGTTGGTTTGATATCATGCTCAGTTTTACTATCAATTTGACTCGCCATCCTGCTGTAGGAGTGACTCCTCCAAAGGACTTGATGGTGACACATGTACATGTTTTGTGTGAGTTGTTCGGACGCACACTTATTGTATCATCTAAGCATTGAACACAAGCCTTAAGTCCTTTAATACTCTGGCCCAACATATTATCAAAGATGGGATAATCATTCATCGTCAAGAACAACAAAAAATGTAAGGTAAAGTACTCATATTTGTCTGCATCCCTAACCTGTACCCCTTCTTCCTACAGAATTTTCAAACTTTTCACCAATGTTGCAAGGTACACATCAAGGTCGTTCTGAGGTTGCTTCAAACCTTCGATAAGTAGGGCAATCATAATGTACTCTCGCTTCATGCACAACCAAAGCGAAAGGTTGTAGTCGTTGAGTCTCACAGGACAGCTTTTGTGTCGGCTGCTCATGTTGCCAAAGGGATTCATTTCATTGGTACTCAATCCAAATCTTACATTCATCACTTCTCTACCAAACACTTCATACTTTCTATTGATGTTTCTCAACTGAGCCGCATCAACGACATGTCATAGCTTTCCATTATTCTTACATTCCTTCACATGCCAGCACATCAGTTTTGCCTCCTTTCGATTCACAAACAAATACTTCAAACGAGGGATTACATGCAGATACCACACAACCTTGGCATGAGTTTCTTTCATCACCCCTGTGCCATTCTCACCCTCGTCTGATTGACTCTTACGCTTGTATCGAGACACTTTGCACAATAGACACAAATGCAATTTTGCATACTCTTTGCGGTAAAGGATACAATCGCTCAATCATGTATATATTCTTTCTACTTTTATTCCCAACGGATAAAGAACCTTCTTGGCTTTCTAGGTGGTTTTGGGCAACTCATTAAACGTCTGGACGCATGTCTGCCAAGAGACCTAATAATATTGTGAAGCTCTTGTCAGACCATCTATTGCCTTCCTTTAGCTTTAAAAGTTCAAGTATAGCTGACAATCTTAAGTATTTTTCCTTGCAACCAGGACACAAAGGTTTCTCCGAACCCTCCAGCAATCCCATAAATTGATTATACCCTTTGCCACCATGGTTTCCCTGTACATCACGCAAATTCTGATCCAGATCGGACAATGCACCTCATCAACCGACATCATCACCACCAGCACAATCACCCTCATCTGGAATATCATCATTGACTTCCTCTAGCATATCATTGACTTACCTTGGCTTGACATCCCTTCGAATCAAGTGGCATTCGATCTGCTTTGAGTTTTGAAAAATCTTAGCATTGTCGCAGTCAGAGCATGGACAAATACATCCACTCGATATTCCCCTTATTCACTGTTCCTCCTCGGCAGCTCTTCTAAAAGAAGAGATGTTATTCATGTAAGCTTCACTAAAACAACTCTCCTTGTACATTCATCTTCGATCCACCTACGTTTTGATTACAAAGATTTCATTATAGTTATCTCCATAACAAGAATCAATGTAAAATGCAATTTGTATTAATGTTCTCTCTCTTTAATTACTTCATTACCAAAATGCAATTTTACCACGAATATATGCATACAAATACAAACTCTATGTATAGTTCTAAACCCTAGTGATCTAAATAATCGTCTGCGCTCTAACCATATGTAACATACATGCATCTAGCTAATTCCTAATAAAAATAATCATTTTCGCTCTTTTGACACAATTAACATGGAAGATAATGAATATGGTGCAATTATAATCTACTACTAACCTTTGATAACCAACCACGATAGGATCTCCGATCACTAGATCCAATTTAAAATCGGATCCTAAAAATTGCCCACTAGCCGCCACCATCCAGATAGATTTATGGTCCTAGTTCTGTTTGGTCGGGCACTAGTCTTATATATAAATATAAATTTGAGACGGTTCATATTGTTAACCATCTGGGACGTGAACCACTCTGAGACAGTTCACTCTGCGAACCATCTCTGATGGTTGATATTTCCAGTTCATTTGTTATTTTAAACGGTGCAAATATTAAACCGTATAAAGTGTAGACCTATTCGAGACAGTTATTTTTTCAGATGGCGCGCTTTGCCGAACCGTCTAGGATGGAGCTCATATGTGACGGTTCTTTTGAACTGTCTGAAACAAGACGTCTTGTTTTGGAGTTTTTGTAGTAGTGATTTTGACGTTTAGTCTACTCGACCATGCCGGGGAGCCAGTGGCGTCCTACACCAAAACTACCGAGGTACACGGCTTCCTTGCAAACGGTCTTGGCTATGGAAAGTTCATCAAGAGGGAAGCCTTGGAGGAGTTGGGGCATCTCAAGGACGAGTGCTTCACGGTCAAGTGCGACATCACGGTCGTGAAGGAGTTCCTGACGGAGGAGGTCGAGGATGCCGCTATTCTGCCTGTGACGCGATCGTCAGACCTGCACAAATATCTGGGTCAACTGCTCGTGTCCGGGGAGGGCGCGGACGTGACGTTCGTGGTCGGCGAGGAGACGTTCGCGGCGCACAGGTGCGTGCTCGCCGCCCGGTCTCCCGTGTTCAGAGAGTTCTTTTGGCCCAGCGAAGGAAAGCGCCGCGGCCAGCGTCATCGTACGCATAGACGACAGGGAAGTGCACGTGTTCAAGGCTTTTCTCCGCTTCGTGTACACTGACTGGTTACTGGAGATGGAGCGGGAGCAGCAGGAAGAAGACGCCATGCTCCGTCGTCTGGTGGCGGCGGCGGCTCCGCGGCTAGGTATGGCATGGAGAGGCTAAGGTCGGTCTGCGAGGACAGGCTACAAGGGTATGTAGATGTCGTCACCGCGACCACCATCCTGGCGCTAGCCGAGCAGCACCATTGCCACAGGCTTAAGGATGCATGCCTCGAGTTCCTCGACTCCGCTGCAAATCTGAGAGCAGCCATGGTGAGCGACGCCTTCGGGCGTCTGAGCACAAGCTGCCCCTCTGTTCTGGTGATACAATTGCCAAGCTAGTTAAATTTCAGGCACTTGAGTAATGTTAGTTTCAGGTCTCTAGACTCTGGTGCCTAGCTAGGTCTCTTTTGTGTCTGTTTTACTTTGCTAGGGGTTGCTGCATCTCCACTTTATGATCATTTTTTTTTCGAAGCAAGACTTTGATCAGGTTGCTGTTGCCTGGCTTGTCCTTCCATACAATGCCTGAGATGCGTGTAATTGCAAATACCTTGGTAGCAACTTCGTACGCGCTACATCAGTGCATGCATATATATGCTTCTATTCAGAACAGAAACCTTCGTGCTGGCTGCGATGCCCTCTGGTGTAGGGAAAATGGCTAATCTGGATGTTGCATCCACACAAGATCTCTTTTTTCTAGTCGATGGAATCTTTTCTTGAGACGTAGTCGATGGGCTATCTTTAGCAAGACATTTATGCTGTCACAACTCACAAGTATCAGATCAAACGATGCACGAACGAAAAGAAGTCTTGTGCGTCATTTTCACCTCTTCAGCCCATCAAGGCCCATAAACCTGTAGGACCACAATTCAGAGACAGGCCCATTCTCTTTTACGCCCGCCCGAAGGCCCAAACTCCTTAGCTCGCCTCTGGCTCAGCACAACCCTCGAAGGCCGAGCCGAGCCGCGACGAATCAGAGCAATCACCCGCACACACCCACCACCACAACTCCGGCGGCGGCGGCGACAAGACGAGAACACGAGCACGAAGGCGATGGCGACGGCGCTCAACCGCGGCCTCCGCTCCGGGATCCGCCTCCTCGCCACCGGCGCCGAGGCCTCCAAGCCAGGCAAGAACTCCCCCTCCCCCCCCTCTCTCGCCCGATTGGGGTTCCGTTGATGCGATTCGCCTCACCGGCTGTTCAGTTTTGGTCGTTTGTGTTAGTGCGGATGTGTGCAGCGTTAGATCCGTCTGTCCTGGGGAAAATAAGTATGAATCTGTCACCGGATGGTTGTAGCGTTAATATAATTGGGGTGGGGGTGGGGGTGGCTGCGATTTCTACTGCGTAGGTCTCATAGCATCAGTTTATACATTGTTGTTCTTGTTTAATGGATCCGGCAACGAGCCATATCAGGAACGTATATGGCCACATTGGGGATTCTGTCATATCATCACGAATTCACGATCCACCAGGGCTTGGTGTGACGGAGAACTATTGTACCCTCATGATTTCCATTTCTTGTTGTGTGCTTTACAGAACCTCTTGTTGATTTGTTTCTTCATGTGTGTTTTAGAGATACTTATCAGTTTGTTTTGAATTTTGATTCCAGTTAGTATAGTCGGCGCTAACTGATATGCTGAACAGAACTTTTCGCAAAACTCACCAATAATGTTCGATAATGCTAATAAGGATACTGTAGGATTTGCTTAGGCCTTAGTGGTCTATTTTGTTATGTGATGATTATTTTCCACAGGAGGCCATTCATCATATATAGAGTATACATTAGAGACTTTCGTCCAGCTTTAATACAAAACGAAATACATGATGCCGTTTAGAATGAGCACATACCTTCTGTGTCTGGAACTCAGATTTATGATGGGAACCTTTCTATCAATGTGCTAGGCTGCTGGATCGTGAGCATAATTCTGCAAACCATGTGTTTTAACTGCAAAAATGACAATTCGCTCCCGTCGTAGCAAGTTACCATTGTTTGTCCAATTTGATGCTCTGTGCTGTTATGAACGAGTTGTAGTATCTGTCATATCCATGGTGAAATTTTGCAACTCATGTGCTTCAGATTTCATGGCATACGGTCGTGGACCTCATGGTGCATTATAAACATTCGTAGAGTTGAGCTTAGTAGGGATGTGCTTAGAACTGATGTTTGCTGTGGTGGGTTGGGAGAACTGGAGATGTTAGTTGTGGGATTGAATGAAGTTGTGAACTCTTTTTTCATGTATAAATTCCCTCCTGTTTGCTGATTACCTGCCCTTTGTGCATGCATCAGTTTCACGTGGATTCCATGCCACCGGTGTGAAGAGGATGGGCGGGCACGGTCATGATGAGCCATACTACCTCCATGCCAAGCACATGTACAACTTGCACAGGATGAAGCATCAGAAGCTGACGGCGTGGTTTTCCGTGCTGGGAGCAGTTAGCATTGGCGTCGGTGTCCCAGTATACGCTGTCATCTTCCAGCAGCAGAAGACCGCCTCTGGATGAGCTTATGTACTCTCAAGGCCTACTTATTGGACGTATTTTGAATAGTATTTTGTGAAGTTAACGCTGGCACTTCACTTTACCTTTGTTGTTTCTTGTTACTCCATTTGCTCTTACCAGAAGCTCTGAAGCTGTAACCTCGTTTCTTCGCGTCTGATGTAGGGCACTGCTTTCTGTTAATAATATCGTGGCTTGAACTTTCCAGGCTGTGGAGAATCCGTGCAGTGTGAGATCCGCTCATTGTTGTTAGGGTTTTTCTTGGCCATTGAGATGTCATTTGCGATTCCTATTATACTTCTTATAAAGTTGTCATGCCACTGTTGCCTTTCTGGTTTCGTCTGCAATTAATTTGATACGTATGAGACTGACTCTTTTACTAGCATTTGTCCGCCGAAAATTGCGGCTCTGTACCTTTTTCTATAGCTGGATATTGCTCAAAACGTAACTTCGGTGATACGAAGGCAGCTGATGCAGATTGTGTCATTTTGTGCTCGGTTTTCTGTGTGGTGAACGGTTTTAAAAAGAACAATGCCACCTCAACCGGCTCGTGCTTTTCAGAAGTTGTAGATCGGTTGCATGTAGAAGTAAACATGTGCATCACAAATTTCAACGCCACAGTTATCTATGTTAATTCAACTAACTCTCCAAGTACATAAAAATAAATCACTACATGTACCCTATGGTTTGGGTTTGATAGTGCTCTTCTGTTCTGATTTTAAGTTCTTTTGATTACACCAGAAGCAGATAACAGAACGGAAAAAATATATATAAGCGCTCAAAATGAAGTTATCATGATCTCGTAGTACCAAACGATGCCTAACTTCCTGGTAGGTAATTCTAAGGGTCCATTTAATGAACCTTGGATCCTGATCTGGTGTCAAAAGAAAAGAAAAATAAGACGAAGGATGAAAAATAGTTTTATATAAGGAACAATTTTTTATATGCCTACATAAAATATCTAAATCTTTATATGTCCTTAGACCCATATATCATAGACACAGGGTGATACGCATGTTATAGACATATGAGGTGTTTTTTTATCTTTGTAGGAACATAGAAAAATTTAACCTAAGAATAAATCCCTATTAGAGCGTGACTAACGAATAATATCTAATCTCTAATCTCAATCTATTCAAGTTACACATTTTTAGCTATATGCAATTTTAAACTTGAAGATATACAACCGGATTCTTAAGCAGAACACCACCGATTCCACTTCATGAAGCTTAAGAAATTATCTACATCTACATCTACACTACTATTAAAAGCACCAGTTTAGCAGATCTAAACAATCTCCACCCTCTATCTTCACTGATCTTCACTAATCCAACGCTTCATGTTTCTTAAATGATGTAGAATCACATCAACGTCTCCCTAATCTCTCCTGTCCTCGTCTTCCCTCCTCGCGTCGAAAGAAAAACCGTCGCCCTTGCCCTCATCGCGCGGCGCGCTGGCCTCCTCGCGTCGGCGCCGGTGCCGCAAGTCCGCCGCTGCTCGCCCCTGCTGCCGCCGGCGCCGCTCGCCCTGCTGCTCGCCACTGCCGCTCGCCCTGCACCGCTCGCCCCTGCCACCGCCTGCGTGCAGCAACAGTAGCAGTCATGTCTTCTCCACTCCCCGAAGCTTCCGTGCAGGGATTTCTTTTCCCACCCCGAGAAATTCTCCGCCGATCCGGCCGATTCGCGCCCGGATCGATCGCCTCTAGAGGTACGGCCCCTTTCAATTTTGCTGTTAGTTTCGGATGATTTTGCTGTTTCCGGGTTGGCTCTGGTGCGATTGGCCCCTGCTGTGTCGCGATCGGTGGCTTGATTCGTCGAGATGCTTTTTTTTGTTAGCGCGAAATACGTATCTAGATGTTGATGGTGGTTGCTAATTTCGCCTGCTGGTCGATTTGTACAAGTCGGTATGTGAGATTATCTGGGCAACATAGGGAGGGGAAGGAATCGATGCGGAATGGCACCATATGGAATCGGGCCGAGCTGGGGACTTGGGTCGCGCTATTTTGCAATCACCTCGATTAAATTTATGGATAGAGCAGAGTTGGTCAATTGCATGCCCAGATCGCCCCCCACCTTCTCACCCATCGGGAATCATAATGAAAAGTTTGAACACCAAAGCAAGAAGGTGGATTCCATCCTAATCTTTTGTTTAATCATTCACGTTCCTGCTTTCTCCATATGGTCCTTTGCTTATGTACGAGGCGTGTCGCAAGCTGCTCTCTGCAATCATTTTAATTATATTGGTTTTTAAAATACATATTTTACTCGCACATCTCTTAGCCGCCAAGCGTGCCGTTGTTTTTTCAAGCTGCCGTGACTCTCTGATTTGACCAATAGGTCAACCAATTTGTTCTTCAACAGAATGAGGCGAAGTTAAAAGCTTACAACCATTTGCATATTTGACTACCACCAATAGGCATTGTCATGTCCTCTCAACTTCAGGTGCTCATTGTTTGATGTTATATGTACCATTTCTACACAATTCTTTCGTGTTGTTAGAAATGGCCCAAAAACTATTCTTTTTATTGAATGTAGGTCAGCTGTGAGATTAGGCTTCAACCATGATATATTTTGTCGAAAGTAGTGTGATGAGTTTTATTATTGTTTGATTTTCAATATTTGGGGATGTGATTGTCTATTTCTCTTCAAACTGGGACTAATTTGGGAGTTATTTAGGTAAAGCTTTTACCATTGTGCTCAGTAAATTGATCGCCGGCGCCGACGGCGTGAGCCCGCCACTGCTTGCCCCTGCCGCTGCTTGCCCCTGCAGCGCTCACCCTTGGCGCCGCCGGCGCTCGGTCATGGAAAAGAGGTTACACTAACAATGCTATGAAGTAGTTTTTGTATGTTCCTTATTTTGATCCCCAGCCTAAATATCAAACGTATTCAGCCGATTGTGTCTGAACTGTAACGTTGTTTTTCCTGACTGCAAATTGCACTTTTCATTAACCCCTGAAGCTTTCCTTTGCATGTATTCAACTGTGTATGCTAAGTTATCTAACAGAATCATTTTATGTATGAGTAATATCAAGAGCGAAATAGTATAGGTGTGCTTGGTTAAAGGTATGCTAAGTTTGCATAAGCAGGTATCGTTCAGTATCCTTGAACTTTGTGATGATGGAAATGAAAGCTGCTCTGGTCCATCTCGTGATAAAAATTGTCTCTCTTTTTATTGCATAAAAAATGGCTTGTAATGAAAGCTTGACTCTTGCTTTCATTACGGGGAAGCTAAATCTGAAGTTGCCAGGCAATTGGACCTTTTCCAAGTCTTGCTTGACTACTCCCGATATGCTGAATTCTAATATGAAGCTCAACACATAACCATCTTGGTCATGTGATTTAACTACTAAGTATCCAATAAGGTGCAGAGCTTAAAGGGCATCTTTGCCTTTCAGTTTCATGTGCATTTGCTATATTAGTAGTTGGAGAGAATAGATTACTCTATCTTATAGCTTGAAAGCATATTAATGATCATTTTGCTACTACTCCCCATTTGTTTGATCAATTTCATCGTCGGCACTGCCTTGGTGACGTACGCGTGACCGCCTGCTGCAATCCCGGGTGCGACCACCATCCCCACCCCCTCCACTGTTCTCTGCCTAAAACCTAGGTTGTCCTGTGTCACGTCGCCAGCCGCCGGCACTAATCCATGCTGGAGCGGATCATAAGTGTGGCCAAACCAACGAGGCAGCACTTGAGCAAATGGTCCTTAGAGACATTAGAGATTTGGTACATTCAATGGGGAAAGACATTAGAAACTATGGCCTTCCACATATGGTTGAAACAGGTGATTGTTCAAGCGACCATCTGAGAGAGGTTAGAGAGGAGCTATCTGTCAGTGTGGACCAAGAACATCTAGATCTTTGTACATCTTTGAACGATGAGCAGTGGGCTGGGGCCGGTGGGCGCGCACTTGGCGTTGGGCTCTTGGACGCTGAGCCGCGAGCAGGGCAATGAGCTCCTTGCCAGCCGCTTCCGCGGCGACTGGCTCTACATCTGCGACTTGCCCGGGTGCGTGCACGCGGAGGAGCGGCGCAAGTACATGGTGTTCCGCGGCGTGTTCCAGGACTTCGCGTGCTCCTAGGTGCGGCGTGCGCTCCGGGACACGCGCCGCCCCACAGTCGCCGTTGACTGCGCCTTCTGCGGCTGCGGAGAGGCGTGGGACCTCTACTCTGCCTTTTGCCTCCGGAGCTTCAACGGCTACCACGATGACGGCGAACTAGTCGTGCGCGCCTACGTCTGCGAGAACGGCCACATCACTGGCGCCTGGACTGAGCGGCCCCTCTACTCCTGAATCCTCATCACAGGCATAGTACTGCACTACTGCCCTGCCCTCTGCCATTGCTATTCTTATGATAATTGTGCGTACATAGCAGTAACGTCTGTCTAGGCAAGCTATGAGATTGTGTATAAGTGATGTATCTTCTCTATTGTTGAAGCACAATGCTATGATGTCGAGCGGATGTGCCAAGCTGGCGGTTATGATCTCACATCATCCAGTGTATGCAGCTCTGATGCTTAATTAGCATAAGAAGAATGAAAGTGGTGTTTACATTGGCACTATTGTCTGATAATCTGGTGTGCTGGTTCCGTTGAATTCTGATCGAGCTCTCATATGTTGGGGATTCAGTATCTACATTTTGTGCAACTGTGCTTACTCATTTTCAGAGCTGATGTGTATATCCTGCAATTATCAGCTACATTTTTTTTAATTCTTGAGTGGAATTTGCAAAGCTTACATGCTTCGGATACCTAAAACTAGGTTGTCTCCTTCTTGATTGGATTAGAGTAGTTTAGTTAACCTGCAACGTTAGTCATCCTTCTCGCATTCCCTGTCTCTATAATGCAAGCTTTTGCACTTGTGCACGTTCTCCTTTCTGAGCACTGTAAGTTAGAACTTGCAAAATAGGATTATTATTTGAATAAATTGCATTCTGGTCACACAACTTATCTGTCTGGTTCAGTCACCAAACACCTTGAATGTCTTATGCCCTTTTGAATATGAAGAGTGTTGATTTTTTCAGATTTGATTGGAAGTCTTAGACTTGCTTTCATGAAATAGTGCCAGTTTGTGTTTAATTTGTACAGCTTGATATGTTCTCTTTTGGATATAGTGTTGGAAATATGCCCTAGAGGCAATAATAAATTGTTATTATCATATTTCTTGTTCATGATAAATGTTTATACTCCATGCTATAATTGTATTAACCGGAAACATAATACATGTGTGGTTTTATAAACAACACCGTGTCCCTAGCAATGCCTCTATCTGGCTAGCTCGTTGATTAAATGATGGTTAAGGTTTCCTAATCATGGACATGTGATGTCGGTTAATAACGGGGTCATGTCATTAGGAGAATGACATGATGGACAGACCCAAATTAAGTTAGGCAATTCGATCACGTCACAAAGTTCATATTGCATAGCTTTCCATTGTTAAATGTTCCGATCCTTAGACCATGAGATAATGCCACTCCCTGGTACTGGAAGAATGCTTTGGGGGCATCAACCGTCACGCCGTAACAGGGTGATCATAAAGGTGTCTTTTAGGTATTTCAGAAAGTACTTGTTGGGTTGCATGTATCGAGAGTGGGATTTGTCCATCCATGTGACAGAGAGATATACTCTGGGCCCACTCGGTAAAGCACATTCTGTATCGCTTGCAAGCACGTGACTAAAGAGTTGGTCACAGAGGATGTGGCATTACGGAACGAGTAAAGAGTACTTGCCGGTAACGAGATTGAATTAGGTATGATGATACCGACGATCGAATCTCGGGCAAGTAAAATATCGCGAGACAAAGGGAATGGAATATTCGACATCGTGGTTCAACCGATAAATGATATTCGTTGAATATGTGGGAATCAATATGGACATCCATGGTCCCACTATTGATTATTGATCGGAGAGGTGTCTCGATCATGTCCGCATATTCCCGAACCCGTAGGGTCACACACTTAAGGTTCGTTGACGCTAGGGTATAAAATGAGATATTAATATGGTGAGACCAAAATTTTGTTCGGAGTCTCGGATGAGATCCAGGACGTCACGAGGAGCTCCGGAATGGTCCGGAGATACAATTTCATATATGGGAAAGTATTTTTAGGGTTTCGGAAAGGTTCGGGAATTTTCCGGCAGAGTTCCGGAGAAGTTCTAGAAGGTTCCGGAGGGTTCTAGAGTAGGGCCCACTTATCTCAGAGGGGTCCACATGGACCAAGGGTACTGCATGAACAGTACACACGTGAATAGTGTCACGTGAACAGTAACCCCCCCCAAGGGATAAGATCAAATTCCTTAAAAATAAGAGATAAGATCGAAAGGGGAGGCTTTACTTGGGGGAGGGTACTGTTCACGCGCGTACTGTTCACGCGTGTACTGTTCACGGGTATTATTCCTCCTCCTCCAAGTTTCCTCCTCTATATAAAGGAGGGGAGGGGCAGCCCTCCGAAGAGATCCATCCCAGCCGCCGCCTCCCTCTCTCCCATCTCCTCTCTCTCGTGCGCAGCGCTTGGCGAAGCCCTGTCCGCGGAGAAACCCCACCACCTCCACCACCATGCCGTCGTGCTACCGGAGTTGATCTCATCTACCTCATCTCCCGCCTTGCTGGATCAAGAAGGAGGTGACGTCTTCGAGCCGTACGTGTGCACATCTCGGAGGTGCCGCTCGTTGCGGTGCTTGATCGGATTGGAACACGAGAAGATCCCTCTCGCGGCTGGGAGGTATAACCTAGCTGCGGGAGGCTGCGGGCTTCATCGACAACGGTCAAATTTCTCCGCTGCGTTGACGTGTTCGTCGAGGGTATGTAAATATGATCTGTCTCTCGTTGCAAGCTTCTTCTAGTTTGGATCTTGGTTTTCTAGATTGGATCTAGGTTTTCGTTTGCATCTCGTAGGAAAATTTTTGTTTTCTATGCTACGAATCCCATCATATAGATCTTAAACAGTATGACTGTATGATGACCGTGAATATTTTTTTTGTTCTTACGCTTCAGTAACACAATTGATATCATCAGATAGATCTAAATTGATTTTGTTGTCTGCCGAGACTAGGAGATATGGATGGCCTTAACCGTGAGTTCACTAAAAACCAGGATCATCCAGGTTAGTAAAATAGGCTTTGTAGAGTAGAATAGCCCTCATGTGTTCTTACAGGTATATAACCTCCATTGTACTGTTTACATTTTAGGCCTCTACGAGAGGAACTTGCTTCTGTAGAGCGCAGGGCTGAAGAGGAGCGTATTGCACATAATGCTACAAAGATGGTAATTTGTCCAAATACATTCTTTTTATCACTTTGTCTTTGTCATAATTTTTCTGCTACAAATTTTTGTTACTTTCTACTACACAGGCATCTGCTGAGAGAGAAGTAGAATTAGACCATCAGGCTGTCGAGGCATCAAATGCTCTTGCTAGAAACAGGTAATTTTACAAGGTATAACTATAAGTCATCAGCATGATCTATTTTGCAAGGATGTCAATTTATCTTCCATTTTCTCTTTAATACTAACAGCAAGACTGCATGTTGGTGCTACTTAGATGTTTGTTCATGTTAACCTCTCCTGCCATGTCATGCACAATGGAAGGGGCATTTATCACAACCTGATTCTTTTTGTTTCCACCTACTATTAGTTTATGAGATCATAGAATTGGCAGAAGGGATAACTCTTTTGAATGTCTTATTATGGTTACTCCTGTAAAGTAAAAATATTTGGCATACGCTATCCTGTTCAGCTGTTTTCCCTTTTTTAGAGAGTCATGTTCAGCTGTTTATTGGCCTATTTTGTTTTGTTCTCCAGATGCCACATTTGAAAATCTCATTAGAGGCTGTCCTTAAAACAAGTTTCACATTCCAACCACCAACAACAACTAAGATTTGTTGGCTTTCATGTGTATAATCTCATTGTTGTGCATTACTGTAGATATATGTGGAGATAGAGAGAGCAAGATTGATGAAAAGACTTGTAAAGATCAAAGAGGAGCAAGGACAGATTGATGAAGCTGCTGATTTGATGCAAGAAGTTGCTGTAAGTTCACACTCACTAGAATTCAGGACAAATAGTTCATCTACTATAATCATGATTTGCTCATTCACCAATGCTGTTTTTGGACTACCTTGTAATATCTTTTGACTAACAAGTTGATGTACGAAAACTATTTGCTTTCTTCATTCCCAGGTCAAGAATTATCTCCCCCTCACAAAGATTCAATCCATGCCCAGGTGAGCTCGCTTGTTATCCTCCTCGCTTTAGAGTTTGGCAGCACAATTTCTTTAAGGTTGATTGAAACAATCTTAATAGTAGTTTTCTGACCATGGTCGGTGGTTGAAAGAGGTTGATCAGTAAATAAGATTTGTGATGCTGGGCAGCCATGTGAACAACTTGATGCAGCATTTTGGAGAGGTCAGTATTAGAAGTGGGAACTCTTTGTGAATTATATAATTATTTGCAGGGATCCTGGTAGCGTCCATTAGGCTTCTTGATTTCGGTGCCAATGAAGGTGCTTATATCTGAATATTTAGCTTGCAAATAGCGATTCATGATGGTTTCCATGGAACGCCAATTTTTGTAGTCTTTCGTACTTATAGCGCGATGAATCTTTTTGTAGTCTTCCGTACTTATAGCGCGATGAATCTAGGCTATATTCCTACAATGAACATCTTTATATTGAATTGTGTAGGATTGATGAAACATGGAAGAGGCTCAGGTGGTTCCAACGGCCGCAGATGCATTTTAGTCGTCGTGCTATGTTCCAGGTGGTATCATGCCTCAACCAAAATTGTACTTTATTTGTTATTGTTATTAGACAACTATGGTCGTCAATTGAGGAAAGTGATTGCAAATACAAAAGATTGTTTGGCTACTGTGTTGTTCAGGAGGCTATAATGGATGAGGAACACTGGGTACTATTTTTGTTACTATAATTTTATATTTTTCAAGTGACTACATAAAATCTGTATATTGAATGTGATGTATATTTGAGACGATATATATTATGGACACGTGCATTACACGTACACGATTACTAGTTACTATATAACAATCAAAACAGTTAAGCCATAGAATACGTTGCTATGGAAAGATTACGTATGACCAGCTAATAATACAATTGGCTAGGCGATATCTTTTTGGCAATATTTTATAGGCTAATTAAGCAGGGAAAGGCACGAGCGTTGATTAATGGTTGGGCAAATTTGCACGCAAGCTATTTTAGAAGGGCCTATATTTTAGAAGGGCCTATATGAACTTTTCCCCATAAACCCTTCAACCAGTCGAGTTCCGTGGGCACTCGAATCACTCCTTTCCGTTCTGACGCGGCGGAAGATCGAATCGGCCACACGGCGATGGCGACGAGAGCCCTTCTGCCTCCGCCGCGTCTCCTCGTCTTGCTGCTGCTGGTCCCACTCTGCGCCGCCTTCGCCGCCGGCGAGGAGTTCCCGCGCGACGGGAGGGTGATAGACCTCGACGACAGCAACTTCGAGGCGGCTCTGAGCTCCATCGACTTCCTCTTCGTCGACTTCTACGCGCCATGGTGCGGGCACTGCAAGCGCCTCGGCCCCGAGGTACTACTGCTAGCCCACCTACCACCCAGTTAGACCTGTTACTTGCTACTGTTACTAGTCCTGCGAGATGTGGCGCGAATTGAGTTGCTAGGATTTGAGATTGCGTATGATGTCGCTGTGGATCTCGACAATTGTGTGAGTTCCATGGGAGTGGGGTGATTGGGAGTTTCGGATCGCAAGTCATGGCGAGACCTCTTGAACTCTAGCTGCTTAGGGCGAGGGGAGGGGGAGGGCATAAGAAGGAACTTTATTTTAGGATTCTTATGTACTGACGTGACTGTCAAACGGAAAATGAAATGGTATGCCCCATCACCCGAATTAAGGTAGATTACTTTGTGGAAGAACATAAATTGTTGTAGCTGCAAGTTATGTCTTGGTCTTTTCCAGTACTATGGTCTTATAGGTGCATCAAGGTGTTTCTTTCTTGAGGAATTTTTATTTTTGGATTCTTATGTAGTGACCTGATTGTCAAATGGACATTGAAATGGTATGCGCCATCACCTGAATTAAGATAGATTACTTTGTGGAAGAACAGAAATTGTTATAGCTGCAAGTTATGTCTTGGTCTTTTCCAGTACTATGGTCTTATAGGTGCATCAATGTGGTACTTTGCTTACTTGAACTGTTATAAAAGCAGGGAAGTTCCTGTGGACTATCTGTCTTTTAGGACTTAAGATTGAGAAAATAAACTGTTGCAGTTAGATGAAGCTGCACCTATGTTGGCCGGACTGAGTGAGCCCATCATGGTTGCCAAAGTAAATGCCGACAAGTACAGGAAACTTGGATCAAAATATGGAGTGGAGTAAGTGTTTCCCCCCATAAGAAGTTCGGTTTTACTGGCAGTAGAGATTTGTAGATGCTGATGTTTTCTTTTTTCTGGATGCAGTGGGTTCCCTACTTTGTTGCTCTTTATCCACGGGGTCCCTATTGAATACACTGGTTCGAGGAAAGCCGATATGCTCGTCCGCAATCTTAAGAAGTTTGTTGCACCTGATGTTTCTATTCTTGAGTCTGACTCTGCAATCAAGAGCTTTGTTGAGAATGCTGGCACAAGCTTTCCTATGTTCATCGGTTTTGGGGTGAATGAGTCATTGATCGCTGATTATGGAGGAAAATACAAGAAAAGAGCATGGGTTTGCCGTAGCAAAAGATTTTTCCAAGGATTTCATGGTTGCGTATGATTTTGACAAGGCCCCGGCACTGGTTGCAGTTCATCCAAAGTATAAAGAACAAAGTGTATTCTATGGCCCATTTGAAGGTAATTGTTAGGCAAACTTATTTTATTCCTTTCATACAAAGTTTCTTGATACTAATCTGAGTAGTGATTCCAAGTGTTATATTTCATCTTATGTATGTTAGGTTGGCTAAACATATATACCTATGTTAATATTATATTCCCATGTTTATGATGGTAGCAAATGGCGATTCTATTGTGTACACAGGAAGTTTCTTGGAAGATTTTATACGGCAATCACTGCTGCCTTTGACTGTCCCCATCAACACAGAGACACTGAAAATGTTGGATGATGAGGACAGAAAAGTTGTCCTTGCAATTTTGGAAGATGACTCAGATGAAAATTCTTCACAATTGGTGAAAGTTTTGAGTTCTGCTGCCAATGCGAACCGTGACTTGGTGTTTGGATATGTTGGAGTCAAACAGTGGGAGGAGTTTGTGGAGACCTTTGATATTTCCAAGAGCTCACAACTGCCAAAGCTACTAGTGTGGGACAGAAATGAGGAGTACGAACAAGTAAGTATTAACACGTACTCATGAAGAATTCATTACATCCTGTAATTGACTAAAAATGCTTCTTGGTGAAGGTGGAAGGTTCAGAAAGGTTAGAAGAAGGTGACCATGCATCCCAAATAAGCCAATTCCTTGAGGGATATAGAGCAGGAAGAACAACAAAAAAGAAAGTCAGCGGCCCTTCCTTCATGGGTTTCATGCACTCTCTTGTCAGCATGAACTCGTTATACATTCTTATGTTTGTTGTTGCTCTTCTCGGTCTCATGATGTACTTTGCTGGGCAAGATGATACTCCTCAACCAAGACGAGTTCATGAAGAGTGAAGGAAGCTTGGTAAGCTTCTTGCACCAAAAGAATGTTATCAACCAGGAGATTTGTATTGCACACTTTCAAACTGTTGTTACTCCTGAAGAAGTCTGGTTTTAGCTGATGCTTCTGACATTCGTCGTCTCTGTCAGCAATCATCAGGTTCTGCCTTCTGTCCCGGGTTTTATCTGTTGGTTAGAACTTAGCCTCCATACATGTAAGCTAGAAACTGCCATATTTGAGGGTCCAGTTCCTAATTTTGACACTTGTATGAAAAGTTTCACTATCATACTCTGCCAAAGTTATGAAAATGTTTCACTATCATACTCTGCCAAAGTTTTGTACAACTGATACCGTATTAATAATGTGTGTGTAAGGGTGATTTGTTTCTTAATTTTGTCTTGCAACGAGCCCTTTTGTCGGCGCAGAGAAGATTTGGACTTTATGTATTGTAACCCCAACCTCCAAACAAGAGCGAACCAAGGACATCATACTATTTTGAATAAAACATGACTAGAGACAAGAGGCCGAACCATTATACCCTTTAACAATACCATAAGCACCCATGAAGATATACTGGCCCCAAGAACAAGGCCAGCCCCGGCCTTCCTGCGCCACAGCGCCACCAAAGATCACCTCTATCCTTCCATTCTTTTGCTGTTGGTAGGGCTAGGAGTCCATCCTTTTGCCCTATTGAAGATCTCAACGGCGACCGTGTGAAAGCCTTCCGGATGCCAGCTGCAGCGTGCTTTGATGTCTTGCTTTCTGCAAATGAACGAACGAATATTTCTGAAGCAGTAATAAGGTGTTGCAAATTAAACATCAGTTGCGTTGTCTCATGATGATGTGAGGAAGAGAATCCCTGCTTTTTTTTTCTAGAATCACATAGTGCAACACTGCAACTCATAGACTCACTCATACACACGCTACTATACATATGTTCTCACACGAACACTTAACTTATAGAGCTTGAAGGTTAACAAAATCATCACACACATCTCGCTATCGATGGCTACATCATCTATCCTAAAAGAGTATTTCATCTAGGTGACACATGGGAGCTAACAATGAGAATGTACACTTGCTTTCAACCTAAGGTCCCCTTCTAGACAGCTTATGGCTTATGATCCCCAAAAGTCATAAGGCCAGTTCTTTTTGGCTTATAGAGAGACTTATAGGTGAACTTAAGCTTAAGCCAAAAAGAACACAAAATTTATCATGAGCTTAATCTGGCAGCTAGAGGGTTTTGCGTTGAGTGAAAAAAAGCTACGGGAGAGGAGCTTCCCGAGCTCTTCCCGAGCTTCCACTTAAGTGAATTTAAAGTTTCCCAATTTTAACCCTCAAACGAACCGTTATTACCCTCATATGCCACTCCAGAGAATTTTCTCCTCACCCCTCACAGCTCGCACGGGCGCAGGGCTCGCCTCCCACATTCCCGCCTCGCCTCTAGGGTTTCGCCGCCGCCGCATTCCCTGCCGCCGTCCCCGCCCTCGGCCCCGCCGCCATCCCCCGCTGCCATCCAACTCGCCGTCGTCCCCACCCTCGCCCCCGCCGTCCCGCTCGCCCGACTCGTTGCCGCCCGGTCGACCCGACGCCGCTCCTCCCTCCTCTTCCACCGGCCGCCATCCGAGTTCCCGCCCTCGGCCCTGCCGCCCTTCCGCCCCGCCGCCACCGAGTTCCCCCTCAACCGGTGAGCTCCATTCTTCTCCTTCCCGAGTTCTTCCCCTTCTCCCTCTTCCACCGGCCGCCATCCCCGCTGCCCTCCCCGCCCTCGGCCCCGCCGCCCTTCCGCCCCGCCGACACCGAGTTCCCCCTCAACAGCTGAGCTCCATTCTCCTCCTTCCCAAGTTCTTCCCCTACCTGCTGAACTACCCGAGTAGCTCCTCTTCCTCCAGATCCTCTCTGCCATTATTACCAAACAGCATGGTTTTTTTTTGTAAAATTGATATCTCTATGAAAAGAGTACATACCGAAAATGGTTAATATAATTCAAACTTATCACAGAAATGAAGGAATAAATCAGCCAAATCAAGTTTTTTGTTAGGCATACAAGGCATGTCATATGTAAATCTAGAACAAAACTATCACTGAGTATTCCTAGTACTAGATGATTTGTGTAAACAGTCCAGGGACATTATAGACTTTTCATCGAACTACTCAGACAATAAGCTCAGATGACAGAAGCTGAAAAGAACTGGACCACAGTTTCTGAGAGCTTCTCCCCACCACAGCTTATATTCGTAGAGAAGCTATAAGCCGTTTCTGGAGAAGCTTAAGCCGAAAAGAACTGGCCCATAAGCTGTCTAGAAAGGCAAATTACAGTTTGAGTTTAAAATTTAAGCAACGGTTTGCTGTTGGTGGGAAGAAGCTGCAAAAGAGAGCTTCCCGAGCTGTTGAGCCCCCCACGTTATAAGTTTGCCCTCTAGATTGACTGATATTTACCCGTGTTTGCCACTCGTATATAATAAACAACTTCTCAGTTTTTTCTCCTCCCCACCGAGCGTTGTGCCTCCCCGAGCGCCTCCCTCCCTCCATGCGACTGCAGCACACCTAGCCCCTTCCGCCTCAGGCCAGATGCTGGCCTCCCTCCCCTCCGGCCCTTCCGCCCCTCCCGGATCCAGCCAGCACTTCTCGTCCGCCGCCCCCTCCCTTCTCGGCCGCCCCCTCCCCTCCCTCCTCTAGATTCGCTCCTCCCGACCCGGCCAGCACCTCACATCCGTCGCCCCTCCCTTCCCGGCCCGGCCAGCACCTCACATCCGCCCCCTCCCCCTCCCTCCTCTAGATCTGTCCCTCCTGGATCCGGCCAACACCTCCCTTCCGCCACCCCCCCCTTCCCGGCCGCCCTCTCCCGGCCGTCCTCTCCCGGCACCCCCCTCCTCTAGATCCGCCGTCCCGCCCACCCCCTTTCCGCCGCCCACCGGGACCGCATCGTGGACCTCCACCCGCCGCCGCTGGCCCGAGGTAGCTCTCCCCCGAGGTCACCAAGCCGCCGCCGCCTCAAACCTCGCCTGAACAGCTCCGGCCAGCAGTCTCGGTGAGAAAAAATTTGCTAGAACAATTTACTGTTAATTTCATGTGTGTATGAAGTGTGTGTGCAGTGTATTGCGAGGATCTTTTGGTATAAAATTAGCTAATGTGGCTTGTGTCCTCACATGATGGATCTTCACTTATGAACCGTAAAGAATTCCCAAGAAATTAAGAACTGAGAAGAAAGATTCAGAACATAAGGAATATATTTGCTTCTGAAGATATGCATCACGATTTTGTATCCTCAGTTGGGAAATTGATCAAGGTGATAAAAACATTCAGATTAATAATCTGGAGAGGAAAATGCCTTCGACTATCAATGTCCTACATTGTTAGTTGTACTTAATGCACAAAATCTGCTGTTGGGGACATCTGCTTAAGCATTTCACTTGTCTTTTTGATATTAGATCTATGAATGTTTGTGTCAAGTAAGATCTAGTATGTTTGTGTCATTTTTGATTTCTGTATAAACGAATTTGTAGTGATTTGATGACCAGGACCACTATCTCAGTTGATGATCATCGGATGCCAAGTCATTAGGATCTGAAGATGACTGGTTCCATGATGTATAGGTCAAAGTTCTTTCAAGTCCCAATTTAGAATCGGCAGATGCTGATGTTGAAGTAGGCATTCAAATGTTGCATAAGATTCTAAAAATATATGTGTGCATTTGTTACTGGAAAAAATCATGTATAGATGCATCATAATTTTCTTCTCTTTCGGGAATCTGGAACAATTGGTGTATGTATTGGAACAATTGGAACATTCTACATTCATCTCAAACAGCAACCAAATAACACAAAGAGTATTATAGACTTTCTTCATTCACCTCTGACCATAAGCTCAAATCTCAGAAACTGTTTAGAAGAGGATAAGAGCTTCTCAGAGCTTTCTCACACTGGAGCTTCCAGGTCCAGTTAAGCTCGAGACGGCTTATGCACAAGCCTAAGCATTCTAGAAGGAGGCCTAAACCGTAAGAACTCTGATATGTACCGTTTGATCCCGTGAGCGAGTATTTGTTTGTCAAGCTATGCTGCTAACTTTCCTAGGGAGGCTAGGAGTGCCAGGTTATGCCGATCAGAAGGTCGTGATAAATTCGCATTATTTACATAGTGTGAGAACCCTAATTCTGGCGTAGTCGAGAGGGGCGTGAGGTGAAATCGTGGAGCAACCCGCGCTGCTGAGTTGATCCGAACCTAACAAGCTACGTCGAGAGTTAGTCGAGAGGGGGAGGAAAATTGTTGTGCATTCGCATTCATCGCATACATGGCAATTGGTATTCATATGCTTTAGAAATAAATACAATCGAAATTAAAACTTTATTAAATTAAATACATGATACAAGTGTCGTGATACAACATTGTTACAAAGAAATAAAGAAGAAATGGAAAAGTACATGATCAATGTCCTATTTATACAAATATCTAAACCCTAAGTCTTGAATCTTCAAGTCTTCGAAACCTTCAAGTCTTGAGTTGTGGTGAAGCGTTGAGAGCCGAAGGGGGAAGTCCTTCGGGGATGTAGGCGGTCATCCCAGGTCAGCGAGTATGGGTACTCGAGACCGTTGGGAATCGTGCCGTTGTTGTAGGAGGCAAGAAGTTCCTAAATCTATATTTTGAAATACGTGTGGTCTTATCGGCACAGTTCCGCCGACGTCCGCAGGGTTAACTGCGGGGGCAAAATAGTGCCGATGACCTAGAGTAGATTTTAGTTTTCGAAAATAGTTTTATAAAACATTTTTGTTTTCGAAAGTGTCCGAGGGCCACGTGGCTAAGACCCTCATCGGACAAACTCTAATATCTTATATTAGAGATAAAAGAGGTGAGAAGAGTATTAAAATAATTTTATTTTCCTACAATATATTGCCTCCATGAGTTTTATTTTGAAAAAAAAATGAATGATTTTAGAAATCAAATGAAATGGATAAGGCAACCACTTATATTCATCATTTAGCCCACATGAATTGACCAAGGTCAATACTATTAGAATATGAGGCAACAATCCATCAAACAATACATCTAGCAATCATTCCATGCAATGTGAACTGAGGCAACAATGTGAACAAGGCAAGCAGCCATCGAATGGATCTCAAGCAGCCAACAAAATCTATCTCAAGTGAATAGCTTAGCCTAGAAGGCAACTAAATATCAAGTGAGGCAACCCACGTAACAAAAATGAGCAAGCATGAGGTGGCCGGAGGTAATCATCATAGAGAGTTCAGGAACCCAGTAGAAATACTGAGAGGCAACCGAACAGAGCTAGTGCCATCGTAGCAGCATTAGAACTCAACCAGAACCAGCATTCAGTATCGCTAGTAGTCAGCCATTAGAGCAACCGAGAGCCAAGCTCAAAGAGGCCAAACCATAACCAGTACAGCAAGGTTAGAGACTATCAGCAAGAGCAAGGGAGTCAAGCTCCAGGAGGCTGAGACCACCAAGTAGAAAAGAAGGGAGTCTCAAGAGGAGGATCACCACGAGCAGGAGGGAAGGAGCAGGAAGATAGCCAACCACCAGTAGGAAAAAGAGGCAGGATCAACAGCCTAGCCGAATCTTAGCTTGTCCCAACCAAAACAAGGTAATGACCATTGATAGCATACAACCCTGCATATGCATCCTTAGTGTTTTAGCAAGTAATAGAACCCTCAGAACCATTATTGCATCACAGAATTGAAAGAGACATCTGTAGAATCTGTTCTTACCTATTGGCACTTAAGGAATATCTCAGACAAATTCTCAGGTTATAGATTCATCATAGGGTGTTCGAGTAGGCAACGTGTGTAGCAAATCCGTTCTTATCAGTTTTCAGGAATAACCTTTCAAGAATAGCAATCTGTCCTTATCAGAAAATAAGCAAGAACAAGTGTAGTCTATATGTTCTTTCAGTCAAATAAACTGATATGCACGTACACATGAGGAAGCATAAAAAGGACAAACTAAGGTAGTAGTAATTCTTGGCAATCCGAGCAAGCAAGCAAGCAAGCATAGATACGTATAGTTTTACCACTCAAGTGAAATCAAGATTAAGTTAGTGTCTGTCCTTGCTAAAACCTGAAGAACCAACACATCTCTGTTCCAAACAGAGCAGTTACAGAATCAACCTCATAGTTCTAATTGGTTAATCAATCAGGGAAGAACCCTAGATTAGGGAATTTGAGTACAATTAAGCTAACAAGTGAAGAACTCTAGAAATTGGGGAACTATTTTGGGTATGAACCCTAGAACGAAATTAGGGGAAACTTGGGAGGAGAAAGAGGATTAGAGGAAGAAGGGCTTACCGGTTAACGGAGGCTAACGGCCGAGCACTGCGGCGCGCCACCAGCGGGAGGCGGGCCGACGGAGCTCCGGGGCGGAGCTGCGACGCCGGCCACGGCCAACCCGGGCGGCGGCCGAGGCGCGCAGCGAGGTGACCAAGGCGGCAGCGGCGGTGCCAGGCTGGGCTCGGGGCAGAGCATCGAGACGACGGGCACCGAGGGAAGCGACCGGGGCGGCACCCGAGGCCGACGAGCCCTAGGCTCGTGCGACCCGAGGTGGCGGCGTCTGTGAGGGAAGAGGCGGAGCCAAGGGAGGCCGGGAAGCCGGCGGCGCCAAAGGGAGCAGTCGGCGGCGGTTGAGAGGAAGAGAGAAAAGGAGTGAGGGTTGGGGAATTTCTCCCTATGCGGGTGTGCACGGTGAGGGAAATGAAAGGGCATCAGGTTGGCCAAATGGGGATCAGTTGGAGGAGAGTTTAGGGAAGAAAAATAGAGAAGAGAGATGAGAGAAATAGAAAGGAAAAAGGGGGGAGGTTTTATGAAGAGAGAAAGGATGAAATAGAAAGTAGCTTTTGGTGTAAGGATCTTAAAGGAAAAAGAAGGTCATATTAAGAATATGTATATAGGTGTGTAGAACTAAGAGCAAGATTGAAATATTAGAGTATCTAAATTATAAGAAGAATAAATTGTAATTTCCCTTTGTGAGTATGAATTTAAACACCAACTTAAAAGATAAGCCATTCCAATTGAATGTGGTATATCTTTCTTTTATAAGAGAGAAAGAATAGTACTAATAAAAGAAATCTTTGGATGAACTAAATCAATTAGTTTCTTCCTAATTCTTAAAATGAGGAATAAAATCAAAATAAGTCTATTCATCCCTATTTTGAAAAGAAATGAAGATGTGTATATATGCATATATAAGAAAGGAGTGCATAGAGATTGAAAATTTCTTAAACTAAGACACTTATTTCTTAAGAGAAGAAGTTAATTAAATAAGTTAACAAGTTAATTTAAATTAAGGATATTTCCTTTGGAAAAGAGAATTTAACCTAATCTAGTTCTTAAGAGGATTGATGTAGGGATGAAGTTAATTTAACCTAGTTGAAGTCAACGTGAACCCTAACATAATTGATGCCTGATTATTCATCTAGTTAATTCTAGAGAGTTTAAGAAATGTTGAGATAAATTATGTTTAAATTCTATTAGAATATGTTGATAAACATATCATCTCAAGCATGTCATAGCACTTGCATTCATATTTGAAATCTTTTGAATAAGTCCTTATCGGACTTCATTGCTTTTATCAGAAGCCGGAGTTCAGCAGTCAGGACCGTCGAACTCCACTACCTATCCGTTACCAGGCAAGTCCAGTTTCTTGTTCATGTCCGTTGAGACTGTTCTTCGATTTCCCTCTTGTCTATAACATGCACTGAAAACCTAATTTCTAAAGATGAATCAACTGTTGTTTTATTTTTGGATCGCCGGTTTTTGGGTGATCGCATGGCGGGTGGTGAAATCCTGGTATGGGTGCAGTTTGGCACATTTGGGAAGGTGGATTTCATCACACGGGAAAGTTTCATATAAGGTTAATGCAACCAATGATCGATTGTGCTTAAGGGCCGTAGTGATCGCGCATACCACATACCCTGTATGGGCGGGGCTGAGCTAAAGTACCCTTTACCCTAGGTCTATACTCCCCCGGGAAAGGAAGACCTCAATAGTTGTATGCGGGGTATCAGCTATTGGGAAGGTGGCGCTAGCCGTTGGCTATCCACAACACGTTGTATCCGGAGTATCAACGTGAGACTGGTAGTCCTTGGCCTGATTGTGCAGGACTGCGACGCGGAGTATAACCGAGCGGGCGGTGAAACGGCTCTGTGATTTGACGGTCTGGTAGTGCATGTGACGACATGAACTCCATGACTATGATCGTTTGTGGGTACAGTTGTGCACCTCTGCAGAGTGTATAGAAGTGTGGCATTGTCACTCCGTGTTCCCGGTTGGAACTGCGAACCCGGCAAGAAAGGGATTCATCGGGAATCCTAGCAGCTTGTGAGACATGAGATCATTAGTCTCTTTAATTAAAACTTGACTCTCTTACCTTCTCCACCTGCATTGCTTTTGAGAGAACGTTGTCGTTCTCAGTAGATAGTGCATCAAACACCTCTTTGCTATTCCTGGACTTGTTGAGTACCTTTTGTACTCATCCCTCTATCTAATTCCTTTGAGTAGATTGCGAGCCGACGACGGAGGAGGAGGTGATCTACGTCGAGGTCGGCGATGAAGCTCTTGAAGATCAGCCGATGATGAAAGAGGACGAAGGCGTCGACTACTACGTCGAGTACCGCGACGAGGACAACGCCGAGTAGTGTAATAGGTCGTGAGAGTAGTTAGGTGTAGATAAGACTTTTGCTGTAACCAATCAATAACGGTTTTAAATTCCCCGTACTTTTGGGAATGTGTTGTAAGACTTATGTTGTAATTCGAGTTTGTAAATTATGTTTGTATCATATGGACCGCTGCAATGCTTCTGTCGTGCCACTCTGTCACAGGTGGTATCAGAGCAATTGTTGAGACCTCTAGGCATAAAAGTCTAGTTAGGAGACCTGTGAATCCTAGGAATGAAGTTGGAACCTCTATAAGGACTATCTCATCTATAGTTTTCTTTTAACAAGGATAAATGTATTATTTTCAAACAACTTTCCTATTAATCTCTCTAGAAATACCTAAGGTTGTGGGTTAACTTAATTGCTTTGAGAAAAAGGTAGCAACATATCATACACTCGCTTACCTTCTTAACCTATAGGAGATTCGTAATTCCAAAAAGAAAGAGAAGTAATCATGACAAGGGTATAAGGGTAAGGAAATAGGTTATAAGGTTAGAACCCTAAATATCGATAATGAAATATTTGTTTTTGCTTTTGTTTTGGACACAGTAGATAAGAGCACATAGGTTATCACATTTTATGAAATTGAGTGTCTTCTTGGAGTTATGGTTTTTCTCGAATCTTTGCATGAGTGCTTAGCTGTGATTATGAAGATAAAAGCTTAGTATATGTCGTTGAAGATTATATTATTAAGCTTTGCTTCATATCACAATGTAGGTGAATGGCGAGCCCAGGTGAGGAAACCCTAAGGTTGGCGGATGAGCAAGCTCAGAAGGAAGCGGAAGAGAAAGCCAGAATGGAAGCCGAAGAGAGAGCCTGAATGGAAGCCGAAGAGAGAGCCAGAATGGAAGCCGAAGAGAAGGCTCGGATGGAAGCTGAGCAGAAGGCGAAGGCTGATACAGCAAGTGGAAGTGGAGGCAACGGTATACCTCCACCGTCACCGAGGTACACCACCGAAGAAGCTTTCATGCAATATATGCGCCAGATGGAAGAAGATCGGAAGGCCAGAGATGAAGAAAGGCGAGAGCGGCGTGAAGCTCAGGAGAATCAAAACAAGTTCTTCGCTGAGATGCTGAATCGGATGGAAGGACGAGCCCGCGATACTCAAGCTCCAGCCGGAGGAGGCGTCAGTTTGGGTGATTTTCAGCAGACTAGGGCCATGATCTTCGCCACATCAGCTGAACCAATGGATGCGGAAGACTGGTTACTAGACACCGAGAGGAAACTGGAGACTGTCGGATGCAATGATGAGGAGAAGGTACGCTATGCCACACACCAGCTTACCGGACCTGCAGCGGCATGGTGGGTCAATCTCAAGGCAGTTCAACCAGCTGGAGGAGTAATCACATGGGATATCTTCAAGACGAAGTTTCGTGAAGCTCACGTGCCATCCAGTATAGTGGCACTGAAGAGGAAGGAATTCATGGACTTGGAGCAAGGTAACATGACAGTTACCCGATATGTGCATGAATTCAATCGACTGTCACGTTATGCACCGGATGATGTGGATACGGAGAGCAAGAGACAGCAGAAGTTCATGGAGGGACTTCATCCGTTCCTGTTGATGCAGTTGAGACTTGTCCGTGCAACAGAATTTCAAGATCTTGTGGATCGTGCCATTACCTTGGAGAATGACTATCGCAAGGTGCAAGAGGACCGGAAGAGGAAGTTTGAGCCGAGGCGACAGCAGTATCAGCAGAATAAGCCTCGTCGAGTGGTTTATGTTCAGAGGAATCAAGCTGGAGTTATACCTACTGGAGTAGCAAGCCGAGCACCGATACCTCCGGGTACGTGCTACACTTGTGGAGGAAGTCACTATGCACCACAATGCCCGAAGAAAGGAAATTGCTATGGTTGTGGTCAACCGGGACATAAGATCGGCGATTGCCCGAATCCAAAAGCTCAACAGCCACGACCTCAAGCACCGAAGCCAGCAGCACCCAGCTCCAGGAGCAGCAGTTCGAGGCGGACGAGGTACTCAAGTCCGTGGCAGAGGCAAGGTTCACGGAAGGGTGAACCATGTGACCGCTGAAGAAGTTGGAACAGCAAGCGACGTGGTGATAGGTACACTACCTATCTCATCTCGTATTGGTATCGTACTTTTTGATTCTGGAGCAACGCATTCATTCATCTCTGAGGAATTCATGAAGGGGATACCATGGGAAGCTAGTTCTTTAGAGAAGTATTTACAGGTGCAATCACCTGGAGGACCCATAAAGGTGGATAAGAAGATAGAATGGCTAGTCATAGAGATTAGTGGCTATGCATTCTTTGCTCATCTTTTGATCATACCACTCCAAGGCTTAGATGTCATATTAGGCATGGATTGGTTAGCACGTCATAAAGCTCAGATTGATTGTGCTAGCAAGACCGTAGTTCTTAACCATTGGGTAGGCGGAAAAGTTGTGTTCCAAGGTCAGAGGAACCCAGAGACTGAACCGGAATTTCAGTTGAACACTTTGGAAGAGAAGGGTATCGAGCAAATACCGGTTATTAGGGAATTTCCTGATGTATTTCCAGATGAGTTGCCGGGTATGCCACCAGATAGAGAGGTAGAATTCACTATTGATCTGATACCAGGCACATCACCAATAGCTCAAAGGCCATATAGAATGGGACCGTAGAGCTAGTGGAGTTGAAGAAACAGTTGGATGAGTTAACGGAGAAAGGATTTATCCGAGAAAGTACATCACCTTGGGGAGCACCAGTTCTTTTCGTTGATAAGAAGGATGGTAGCATTCGGATGTGTGTAGATTACAGAAACCTAAACAATGTCACCATCAAAAACAAGTATCCTTTGCCAAGGATCGACGATTTGTTTGACCAAGTTAAAGGTGCTGGAGTTTTCTCCAAGATAGATTTGCGATCGGGATACCATCAAATCAAGATCAAGCCGGAGGATATCCCGAAGACAGGATTTGTCTCTCGATATGGACACCACGAATACCTTGTGGTACCATTTGGACTGACAAATGCACCAGCAGTGTTTATGAACTTGATGAATAAGATCTTTATGAAGTATCTCGATAAATTCGTGATCGTGTTTATCGACGATATTCTCATTTATTCTCGGAGTGAAGAGGATCATGCAGAACATCTTCGGATAGTATTGCAGACTTTGAGAGAGCATCAGTTGTATGCTAAGTTCAGTAAGTGTGAATTTTGGCTAGATCAAGTCTCTTTTCTAGGCCATGTCATCACAAAAGAAGGAGTAGCAGTGGATCCGAAGAAGATTGAGGCAGTTGTAGATTGGAAATCTCCAACATCGGTCACAGAAGTCAGAAGTTTTCTGGGATTAGCAGGATATTACAGGAGATTCATCGAGGGATTCTCCAAAATATCCGGACCTATGACCAAGTTGTTGAGAAAAGACATCAAATTCCAGTGGACAGAAGCTTGTGAGAGCAGTTTTCAGGAGCTGAAGCGGAAACTCACTACCGCTCCAGTGTTAACTTTACCGGAAAGTGGCAAGAATTTCAGTGTTTACTGCGATGCATCCAAGTCAGGGTTAGGATGTGTGCTAATGCAAGACCGGAAAGTCATCGCTTATGCTTCAAGACATCTCAGACCGCATGAAGTCAACTACCCGACACATGATTTAGAGTTGGCAGCAGTAGTGTTCGCGCTGAAGCAATGGCGACATTATCTCTATGGATCCAAGTGCGAGCTGTACTCGGACCATAAAAGCCTGAAGTACTTCTTCACGCAGAAGGAATTGAACATGAGGCAGCGAAGATGGCTTGAACTGATCAAGGATTATGATTTGGCGATCAACTATACACCAGGAAAAGCCAATGTTGTGGCAGATGCACTGAGCCGGAAGTCAGAAATTCAACCGGAGAAGGTCGAAGATATATCCAAGCATATTCTTCAAGACTTGGATAAGGATAGGATTGAGGTTGTCATCAACAAAGGTGAAGTCAGTGTTGCAGCTTTAATGATTCAACCGAATCTTCAGGATGAGATCAAGACACATCAACTGGAAGATAAGTTCATTGCGGAAGAGGTAAAGAGGATCAAAGCAAAGCAACCATCGGAGTTTACCTTAGCGGAAGATGGATCGCTATGGTATAAGAACCGGATATGTGTTCCTAACATTCCGGAGATCAAGAGGATAATCTTGAAAGAAGCTCACCAAACTCCTTACAGTATTCATCCCGGAAGTACAAAGATGTACATGGATTTGAAGGGAACATTTTGGTGGAACAACATGAAGCAGGAGATTGCCAAGTTCGTGTCGGAGTGCGACACTTGCTCAAGAATTAAGGTAGAACATCAGAATCCGGCAGGATTAATGCAGCCGTTACCGATACCACAGTGGAAGTGGGAGGAGATCGGTATGGATTTTATTACCGGATTACCGAGGACGCAAAGGCATAAAGACGCTATCTGGGTTATTATTGATCGGTTAACCAAGACAGCACATTTTATCGCCATCAATCAGAATTATTCCTGTGAAAGACTTGCCAAGCTCTATGTTCAAGAGATCGTTAGTAAGCATGGAGTTCCCAAAAGGATTGTGTCTGACCGAGGATCGGTATTCACATCTGCGTTTTGGCAACAATTACAGCAAGCTTTAGGTACTCAGCTCGATTTCAGTACAGCATATCATCCTCAGACCGGTGGACAGACGGAAAGAACAAATCAAACTCTGGAAGATATGTTGAGAGCCTGTGTATTTGACTTTGGAGGTTCATGGGACGAACATCTCGCTTTGGCGGAATTCGCATACAACAATAGTTACCAGAGCAGTATTCAGATGGCTCCATTTGAAGCCCTATATGGTCGGAAGTGTCGATCACCGATATGTTGGTATGAAACCGGAGAGAAGAATCTCATCGGACCGGATCTTATCAAAGAGAAACATGATGCAATAGCGATCATTCGAGAGCGGTTGAAAACAGCTCAGAGTCGTCAAAAGAGTTATGCAGATAAAAAGAGACGGCAGGTAACATTTGAGGTAGGAGACTTAGTTTATCTGAAAGTGAGTCCTACCAAAGGGGTGAAGAGATTCGGTATGAAAGGGAAGTTGAGTCCCAGATATATCGGACCATTCCAGATTCTAGACCGGAAGGGAGAAGTAGCCTATCAGTTGAAGCTACCGACGTCATTGTCGAAGGTACACGATGTATTCCACATCTCACAACTCCGGAAGTGTTTGAAGGAACCGACCGATAGAGTGGAACCCTCTGAAATGGAATTGCAAGATGACTTGTCGTATGTTGAAAAGCCGATCAAAATTCTTGCCGAAGAATGGAAGCAGTTGAGAAACCGAGCGATCAAGTATTGCAAGGTGCAGTGGAAGAACCATCCCGTTCGAGAAGCGACGTGGGAGAAAGAGGAAGATCTGCGTAGAGACTACCCGTCCTTATTCAGGTACCTCACCTTTAATTTCGAGGACGAAATTTCTTTTAAGGGGGGTAGGATGTGAGAACCCTAATTCTGGCGTAGTCGAGAGGGGCGTGAGGTGAAATCGTGGAGCAACCCGCGCTGCTGAGTTGATCCGAACCTAACAAGCTACGTCGAGAGTTAGTCGAGAGGGGGAGGAAAATTGTTGTGCATTCGCATTCATCGCATACATGGCAATTGGTATTCATATGCTTTAGAAATAAATACAATCGAAATTAAAACTTTATTAAATTAAATACATGATACAAGTGTCGTGATACAACATTGTTACAAAGAAATAAAGAAGAAATGGAAAAGTACATGATCAATGTCCTATTTATACAAATATCTAAACCCTAAGTCTTGAATCTTCAAGTCTTCGAAACCTTCAAGTCTTGAGTTGTGGTGAAGCGTTGAGAGCCGAAGGGGGAAGTCCTTCGGGGATGTAGGCGGTCATCCCAGGTCAGCGAGTATGGGTACTCGAGACCGTTGGGAATCGTGCCGTTGTTGTAGGAGGCAAGAAGTTCCTAAATCTATATTTTGAAATACGTGTGGTCTTATCGGCACAGTTCCGCCGACGTCCGCAGGGTTAACTGCGGGGGCAAAATAGTGCCGATGACCTAGAGTAGATTTTAGTTTTCGAAAATAGTTTTATAAAACATTTTTGTTTTCGAAAGTGTCCGAGGGCCACGTGGCTAAGACCCTCATCGGACAAACTCTAATATCTTATATTAGAGATAAAAGAGGTGAGAAGAGTATTAAAATAATTTTATTTTCCTACAATATATTGCCTCCATGAGTTTTATTTTGAAAAAAAAATGAATGATTTTAGAAATCAAATGAAATGGATAAGGCAACCACTTATATTCATCATTTAGCCCACATGAATTGACCAAGGTCAATACTATTAGAATATGAGGCAACAATCCATCAAACAATACATCTAGCAATCATTCCATGCAATGTGAACTGAGGCAACAATGTGAACAAGGCAAGCAGCCATCGAATGGATCTCAAGCAGCCAACAAAATCTATCTCAAGTGAATAGCTTAGCCTAGAAGGCAACTAAATATCAAGTGAGGCAACCCACGTAACAAAAATGAGCAAGCATGAGGTGGCCGGAGGTAATCATCATAGAGAGTTCAGGAACCCAGTAGAAATACTGAGAGGCAACCGAACAGAGCTAGTGCCATCGTAGCAGCATTAGAACTCAACCAGAACCAGCATTCAGTATCGCTAGTAGTCAGCCATTAGAGCAACCGAGAGCCAAGCTCAAAGAGGCCAAACCATAACCAGTACAGCAAGGTTAGAGACTATCAGCAAGAGCAAGGGAGTCAAGCTCCAGGAGGCTGAGACCACCAAGTAGAAAAGAAGGGAGTCTCAAGAGGAGGATCACCACGAGCAGGAGGGAAGGAGCAGGAAGATAGCCAACCACCAGTAGGAAAAAGAGGCAGGATCAACAGCCTAGCCGAATCTTAGCTTGTCCCAACCAAAACAAGGTAATGACCATTGATAGCATACAACCCTGCATATGCATCCTTAGTGTTTTAGCAAGTAATAGAACCCTCAGAACCATTATTGCATCACAGAATTGAAAGAGACATCTGTAGAATCTGTTCTTACCTATTGGCACTTAAGGAATATCTCAGACAAATTCTCAGGTTATAGATTCATCATAGGGTGTTCGAGTAGGCAACGTGTGTAGCAAATCCGTTCTTATCAGTTTCAGGAATAACCTTTCAAGAATAGCAATCTGTCCTTATCAGAAAATAAGCAAGAACAAGTGTAGTCTATATGTTCTTTCAGTCAAATAAACTGATATGCACGTACACATGAGGAAGCATAAAAAGGACAAACTAAGGTAGTAGTAATTCTTGGCAATCCGAGCAAGCAAGCAAGCAAGCATAGATACGTATAGTTTTACCACTCAAGTGAAATCAAGATTAAGTTAGTGTCTGTCCTTGCTAAAACCTGAAGAACCAACACATCTCTGTTCCAAACAGAGCAGTTACAGAATCAACCTCATAGTTCTAATTGGTTAATCAATCAGGGAAGAACCCTAGATTAGGGAATTTGAGTACAATTAAGCTAACAAGTGAAGAACTCTAGAAATTGGGGAACTATTTTGGGTATGAACCCTAGAACGAAATTAGGGGAAACTTGGGAGGAGAAAGAGGATTAGAGGAAGAAGGGCTTACCGGTTAACGGAGGCTAACGGCCGAGCACTGCGGCGCGCCACCAGCGGGAGGCGGGCCGACGGAGCTCCGGGGCGGAGCTGCGACGCCGGCCACGGCCAACCCGGGCGGCGGCCGAGGCGCGCAGCGAGGTGACCAAGGCGGCAGCGGCGGTGCCAGGCTGGGCTCGGGGCAGAGCATCGAGACGACGGGCACCGAGGGAAGCGACCGGGGCGGCACCCGAGGCCGACGAGCCCTAGGCTCGTGCGACCCGAGGTGGCGGCGTCTGTGAGGGAAGAGGCGGAGCCAAGGGAGGCCGGGAAGCCGGCGGCGCCAAAGGGAGCAGTCGGCGGCGGTTGAGAGGAAGAGAGAAAAGGAGTGAGGGTTGGGGAATTTCTCCCTATGCGGGTGTGCACGGTGAGGGAAATGAAAGGGCATCAGGTTGGCCAAATGGGGATCAGTTGGAGGAGAGTTTAGGGAAGAAAAATAGAGAAGAGAGATGAGAGAAATAGAAAGGAAAAAGGGGGGAGGTTTTATGAAGAGAGAAAGGATGAAATAGAAAGTAGCTTTTGGTGTAAGGATCTTAAAGGAAAAAGAAGGTCATATTAAGAATATGTATATAGGTGTGTAGAACTAAGAGCAAGATTGAAATATTAGAGTATCTAAATTATAAGAAGAATAAATTGTAATTTCCCTTTGTGAGTATGAATTTAAACACCAACTTAAAAGATAAGCCATTCCAATTGAATGTGGTATATCTTTCTTTTATAAGAGAGAAAGAATAGTACTAATAAAAGAAATCTTTGGATGAACTAAATCAATTAGTTTCTTCCTAATTCTTAAAATGAGGAATAAAATCAAAATAAGTCTATTCATCCCTATTTTGAAAAGAAATGAAGATGTGTATATATGCATATATAAGAAAGGAGTGCATAGAGATTGAAAATTTCTTAAACTAAGACACTTATTTCTTAAGAGAAGAAGTTAATTAAATAAGTTAACAAGTTAATTTAAATTAAGGATATTTCCTTTGGAAAAGAGAATTTAACCTAATCTAGTTCTTAAGAGGATTGATGTAGGGATGAAGTTAATTTAACCTAGTTGAAGTCAACGTGAACCCTAACATAATTGATGCCTGATTATTCATCTAGTTAATTCTAGAGAGTTTAAGAAATGTTGAGATAAATTATGTTTAAATTCTATTAGAATATGTTGATAAACATATCATCTCAAGCATGTCATAGCACTTGCATTCATATTTGAAATCTTTTGAATAAGTCCTTATCGGACTTCATTGCTTTTATCAGAAGCCGGAGTTCAGCAGTCAGGACCGTCGAACTCCACTACCTATCCGTTACCAGGCAAGTCCAGTTTCTTGTTCATGTCCGTTGAGACTGTTCTTCGATTTCCCTCTTGTCTATAACATGCACTGAAAACCTAATTTCTAAAGATGAATCAACTGTTGTTTTATTTTTGGATCGCCGGTTTTTGGGTGATCGCATGGCGGGTGGTGAAATCCTGGTATGGGTGCAGTTTGGCACATTTGGGAAGGTGGATTTCATCACACGGGAAAGTTTCATATAAGGTTAATGCAACCAATGATCGATTGTGCTTAAGGGCCGTAGTGATCGCGCATACCACATACCCTGTATGGGCGGGGCTGAGCTAAAGTACCCTTTACCCTAGGTCTATACTCCCCCGGGAAAGGAAGACCTCAATAGTTGTATGCGGGGTATCAGCTATTGGGAAGGTGGCGCTAGCCGTTGGCTATCCACAACACGTTGTATCCGGAGTATCAACGTGAGACTGGTAGTCCTTGGCCTGATTGTGCAGGACTGCGACGCGGAGTATAACCGAGCGGGCGGTGAAACGGCTCTGTGATTTGACGGTCTGGTAGTGCATGTGACGACATGAACTCCATGACTATGATCGTTTGTGGGTACAGTTGTGCACCTCTGCAGAGTGTATAGAAGTGTGGCATTGTCACTCCGTGTTCCCAGTTGGAACTGCGAACCCGGCAAGAAAGGGATTCATCGGGAATCCTAGCAGCTTGTGAGACATGAGATCATTAGTCTCTTTAATTAAAACTTGACTCTCTTACCTTCTCCACCTGCATTGCTTTTGAGAGAACGTTGTCGTTCTCAGTAGATAGTGCATCAAACACCTCTTTGCTATTCCTGGACTTGTTGAGTACCTTTTGTACTCATCCCTCTATCTAATTCCTTTGAGTAGATTGCGAGCCGACGACGGAGGAGGAGGTGATCTACGTCGAGGTCGGCGATGAAGCTCTTGAAGATCAGCCGATGATGAAAGAGGACGAAGGCGTCGACTACTACGTCGAGTACCGCGACGAGGACAACGCCGAGTAGTGTAATAGGTCGTGAGAGTAGTTAGGTGTAGATAAGACTTTTGCTGTAACCAATCAATAACGGTTTTAAATTCCCCGTACTTTTGGGAATGTGTTGTAAGACTTATGTTGTAATTCGAGTTTGTAAATTATGTTTGTATCATATGGACCGCTGCAATGCTTCTGTCGTGCCACTCTGTCACACATAGTTCATACGATCCTACCTTATACGGTGATACCCACACGGAACTAGCAGCGTGCAACTGGCAGAGATAGCAAATCTCAGAAATGTCAGTCTCAGTACAGAAGTTCATGGTTGCGTCGAACTGTCGAAGAAATTTTTGGGCGTACCATGGTCGAGAAATGTCAGTCTCAGTACAGAAGTTCATGGTTGCGTCGAACTGTCGAAGGAACTTTTGGGCGTACCCTTGGTCGAGAGCGTTTGGAGTTTGCATTAGCGTTACGCTGGCGAGGATGATGTGCGCTTGCCTCAACCCATGCATTTCAGCGACGCTGGTCGGGTGAATTCTCGAGTTCTGCGTGCGTCTATTTGGTTTTTTTCCGGTGAATTCTCGGGCTGTCCATGTGCCTAATCGGTTTTCCTTTGGACCTCTCGAAACTCTGAAGAGGGTAAATGTCTATGCCAAAGTTTGAAAAGCCTAATTTACGAGCGACCACGGACGTGATTAACCACGTGACAGATCAATGTGACCTGGTCGGAATCGACCTCCTCCACATATCCTTTATCTATTTCCATCTTTCCCATTTCCTTGATCCATCTGACGCTTCTCTCTCCCTCTCTGCGATCTCTTCGCCTTCGCTAGACGTGCTCACGAACCCCACTGTCTTCTCTCTCTGTATCTTCCCTCCGTCTGACCGACGTGTACGTCACCGTCCTCTCCACACCACGCGTGCCAGGTCACTGCACAACCTTCACCCACAACCTCATATGAGCACGTGCAGCCGTGGCGCGGTTGTCAACGACATTCTCATCGGAGAGAGAGCCATGGCCCAACCCCGCATCACCATCCTTACTAGCTTAGGAAGTCCCGAAGGAGGTGGACAAAGATGTAAATCTAGCCTTTTTTTATTTGTTATGGATTTTTGAATGAAAAGCCGTGGTGAACCAATTTGGGAGTTAGTTTAGTAGGCGTGAAAACTTTCGATTCCTTAGATGGATAGTTGTAGTCGTTTGTGATTGAAACTGTGAATTTTCTGTAAGGGAAGTCGGTAGTTTGTCAATTGATATTTTTTTCTTTGGTCGAAAGCTGAAATTCATGGGGCTGAAAGCTATAAACTCACAAGTTGAAATTTGTGATTTACTGGGTTAAAGACTTATTTATGTTATAGGAAATTTTAGGTTTTTGGTCGAAAGCCATAAATTTATGGGTTGAAAGCTATAAATTCGTGAGTTGGAAGCAGTGACTTTATTTGTTTGAAGGCTCGTTCATACCAGTAGGATGTTGGCTTTGTAGGTTTTTTTTGTTAAGAGCTACAAATATATGGGTTTATTAATTTATGAGTTGAAAGTTATGTTTTCATTCGGTTGAAAGCCGTTAACTTGTGAGTTAGAAGTTGTGAACTCCGACAAGTCTACGATCAGCGCCACCGCCGCAGCGAATGTCATAGCTGGCAATGGTGACACATGTCAAGACTGGAATTACAACTCACTCATATGTGATGCATAGTCTTAATACCCGAGTAACTATCCAACATACCATACGCAATTACGTCGTATGCATCTATCACTGTTGGATAGTCTAATACGGGGCTAACATCTCATACGCACCTTAGGTGTATGCTTCACCATTGGCCAAACTGCGCAAAGACACACACATCACTACAAAAGTTGAATGCAATTCCAAAATCTTGTAAAGACTTAGCGTCATTCTCAATTTCAGTAAACATAATGATCTTGGAGGAGCCTGACAATTGTACCCTTACCTTAACCTAGCATTAAGGCTAGTTGGTCGTTCAAAAGCCTGGTACAATCACCCACCTCCTGCCTAGCCGGTCAGCTTATCCAGCTAGCGGGTCCTTTTCCAAAAATCATCACATTTAATGAAACAAAAGAACAACCCTACTTCTTTACTGTTGTCCCATAAACTTTAAAATCATAAACACATGGTATGTGAGATGCCTCATTAACAACTTGCATATCATAATAAAACTCTAAAGGAAGAGATACAAGATATATACAACACATCTCATACACAGGTCAATTAAACATACTACAAACAACACGACTTGAATGTCGTTCACATCAGAAGTAAAAGACGGAACATCAGCGGAAACAAGTGTAAAACACCCAAGATGGCAGCCATGCCCATCTCCAATAGCTACACATAACACACATATCACTGATAAGAGCAAATAGAGCAACTAGGCGTTCGACACTATCGGCATCATAAAACTCACATACACTAGGAGCACCTGCAACATGTTAGGGGTTGAATTCCTATAAGTACTTTCATACTTACAAGGTGCTTTGTAAGCTCATCCTAATTAACTTAAGCATGACACAATGAACAAGAAATAAAATACTACACAAGAATTTCATCATTAACATATGTAGGCATGGCATGAACATGAAAGATAAAGAAATATCAACATGTATTCCTCATGACTATCAATTCTCAGATTTAACATATAAATCTCATATCAGCAAGTAATGAAAATCAACCAAGATTTTATCCATTTTCATCATATTAAGTCAATCAAGACTTAATTCAATTATCTGACTAAGTCAACCAAGACTTAACCAATGTTTTGAGCAAGTCAACCAAGACTTTACCAATTGAGAAGTGTCTGAAGTGTTGTATGTTCATAGTTGACCGATTATGACTTCTTGATGTTCCTGCATGACACTTCCACCGTGGGTGACAGGTACGACATCGGCATCGATTAGACGATTAGGGTGCTTATGTTCACCTCACTCATCGATCCATCTATGGAAGCAATACCCCAGCTCTCACATCTTACTTATTAGGTTTATTAGTCCAAGTTTATTTCATGACTCACTGGTCATGATACAAAATCAAAACCTAATCATGCTAGTGGTTGTTTCCATCACAATAGCAACACATAAACATATGCGCCCAAGCATAATATCTCATTCAAAGCCATAAAATAAATTAACTTAGGAATCTTAGTGAGCTGCAGAGCTTGCGTTCATGGTAATACCCTGATCTTATAGAGGATGAACTTCTTATAACTCCTCGTTGCCCGGTTCTATCGAAAAGAATACCGAAACGTCGAAAAATGACGAAAAGAGACAATCGATCGATATTATGCATGAAATTCATCCTAAAATTTATGAATTGAAATTATGAAACTAGTAACACCCCAAAAGTGTGTTTCCACTTTATATAATAGTGAGGGAATTAAAACCCTACTCTTCGAGCATTTCCTGCATGCATAAGGGTCATCCAAACACGACTTAACTAAAAACCCTAACAACTCGACTTAAGAAAACCCACCTAACTTCAATATGTCATGACTAGCCTCTGAATCTTAGGATTTGAACACTTAGAGTGAATCCCGAAACAAATTACACCCAACCTGCGACTGAATAAACGAAATACAAATATGAATTAAAAGTATAGACCTCGTATGGACGATCTGACTCCATGGTTGCATCCGTGTCGTCGAGAGATCAAAATCAAATATTAATTCGCTTGATTCGGATGTCGGATGGAATATTAGGGTTATACCAGAATAGGCAGCTCAGATTATTCCTTAAGGACTAATAACAAAAATAAAAACCTAAAACAAAAAGGGGCAGGGGGCCACTCGGGCCACCTCACACCATGCACTCCGCCGCCTCCTTAGGAGCTCTCACTGCTGCCTCTGCGGCGGTGGTTGTCGGCTAGCCGCCAGCTCGATGCGCCTCCTCCCACAACCCCAGGTCGTCGTCGTCTCCACCGCACCTCCCCCTCTACCGCTCCTCTCCCGTGCCGCTGAGTACGCGCCCCCATGCTCGGCTCGGCACCGCCGTCTCAGGCAGGTCACCGCCGACATCGCATCCCTTTCCGCCACCCCGTGCCGCTGCTCCCCAGCTCAGCCCGACACGCTACCCTGTGCTGCCGTCCCTCCACCTCGCTGAACCCCCAAGCCCCGTGCAATCCGCCCGTCGACACCCTCCGCTCGGCAGCGCCAATCGCCGGTGTTGCTAGCCTGAATCAACATGCTGTCGGCTAGCTGGCCTCCTCTCCCTGCTCCCATCTTCTCCTAGTGCACCACCTCTGCTGGGCCGCTCCCGCACCCCTTCCACCGCTGCTCTAGCAGGTTGATTTAACCGGATGGATAGCCGGTCAGACTGGTGCCAAAGCTGCCGCCGTGTCTTCCCCGCACCTCCCGCTGCTGCTGCACCACAGCCTCACTACCGCGTGTCGCGGCCGACGCCGTGACCGCTGTCCCTGCCACTATGGCAAGCTGCCCTACTCCCCACATTCGGCATCCTCCTCACGCCGTTGCCGCAGTGCCACTATCGTGCAAGCTCTCTTGCTCCCCCCTTGCCCCCACCATTGCTATCCGCCATGTTGTTGCTACACCATCGTCGCAACCTTCGCAGCAAGCCATCGCCAACCCCCGCTGCCTCCATGGTACTGCTGCCCTAGGACGAGAGGATGAAGTGGAGAAGACGCCAACTGTCCAACCTAGAAGCAGACGATGGTGTTGCTACCCTAACCAGGAAGATAGTGAAGGAAGATGGAGGAAGATCATGAAAATGATGCCATGCCGAAGCCGATCCGTGAGCTCACCACCCTCGTCATCAAAATATTTTTGTTTCACACGTCAAGGGTAATGCCCTCCCCCTTGCGCATGCGATGCCTTAGTAGTATTACGCTAGATTGTGATGATTTACACGACTTCGGTTAGTTGCATGTGTAGGTTTACCATGTGGCTGTTGTGTTCTCCGTCCATTTTGATGCCCTTCCTTTGACTATCACAATTTGAGCCTAAAAGTAGAATTGTAGGCCTTGGTGATAGCTTCGTTTCGAGTATTCATTCATCAAATTCCGCTAAGCCATTTGAGAGCTATAGCCAAAATCGTTCCGCTGCCCAGAATTCTTTAAAGCTAAACCATGCAACCTTAATTGATTGGTATGGCTGCCTAAATGCCGAAATTAGAAATGCAAATCTTATGTAAAAAGTTATTATAAGAATATCATGTCACCCTATGGAGCCGAATCATACTTTTAACATTGTCATTCGAGTGTTCTGAGTTTAAGTCATGCATATCACCTCTATGGAAACATTGAATCCTGAATTCCATTCTAATGAATGTATATACTGCTTTAATCTGCACGATCATCGCTTGCATATTTACAAACATCATATGAATCCCATGCATGCCACATGAAGATCCCATACCAATTTGAAAGCTAGTATAAGAAAATAGCTAATTAACCCCATTACCTTTAACTATAAGATGTTTTACATTTTCCTTAGTTACATGTTATAACCATGTATGCCTACATGCTCTAATTATATTAATGAAGTCATATGGGCATCCATCCTAAAGCTTTCTCCATGGTAGAGCTTAACACAACTGACCTAAATCAAAATAAGAAATTAAGAATAACATGCTCATGCTAATCCTATATTTCTCTTAGTTCGCCATAGTTGCGCTTCATGCATTTTTTCATGTTAATCATAGCCTCTTAGACTGGCTTTTCTCTTCTAGATGTTAGTTGCTTCTTACTGGTGTTCGGGTCTTTGGATTTCCTCGTGGTTGAACCCAGCTCTTTTGCATATCTTCGCCAAGCTCCCAGGCAAGATTGCAGCTTGTTGAAAATTTCAGTTGATTTATTTACTTGGATGGATGTTGGATAATTGCATATGTTCTGTCTGATGCTTGGTTATGGATTCCTGAATTATGAAACCAAAGTATTAATCAATTGGAACCCCTAATTAAGTGAGTGACGTGGGAGCATGATTGTGTGGACGGACTGTAAAATTGTTGGGGTTGCTCGAGCCCCACGTCGAGTAATATTTTGGAGGTTACAGCGGCAATCCACGCTTGATGCTCCCTGATAAGCCGTGAGATTTTTAGTCATGAGAGGACCACATATGTTGTCTAGTTGGTACCACTCAATGGGGACTAGCTACCCCCATGTGAAGGACCTTGAGAGTATTTGTGGGGTTGTCGAGCGAACCTTAACGGTGGATACACGTGAGGTAAGCGTGTGTCCTCGTTAGGTGGTTTCTCAGTCTTTGATAGAACATCATTTCTTAAGTCATGTTTGATTCGAGGCCAACAGCACTAATGCAACTGGTTTCATTCAACTTGGATATATAGAATTCAAGTTATGAAATTTTTAAGATTTGAATTCAAATTTTAGGGTTTTGAGGTATTTTAAGAATTTAGAAATATTTCATCATAGTAACATTAATTAAATCTATACCATTAGATTGTATAGATTACTATATGAATTTTCAAAACAAAATCAACTCATTTGGAGTTCATATGATTTTTTTTAATAATTTTTATAAGTTTTCATCATTTTTAGAATTTTCTATCTTTTTCTCAGTAAATAAAAATATGAAAAACATTTTATACCCAGCATTACTCTAGCCACAGTGGCTGATTAGTGGGGCCATAGGTCAACCTGAGTTCTTCAATGGTTGATTGGCCCAAGTGGCCTTTGGGCCCACTTGTCATCCTCTGCCTATTATTCCTTTTCTTTTTCTTTATTTTCTAAGCCTAGACATATGGGACCTACATGTTAGGATATTTATTTTTATTTTTCTTAAACTGAATATTTAAACAGTCGGGACTAGTTGTCATTCACTCATTATTTCAAATCGCATCTAATTAGGTTTTGAAGTGGGTTGGCTCACCGGTCATACGGTGGTTAGCTAACCCTAACCCTAACCGTTCCGACCGTAATAGCTAACGGTAATACCGGCTGCGATAGCCGGATCCTAACGGCTAGCCTAGTCGGCCGGCAGCCCGGGAAGTGTCACGCTCCGACAAGCACCCGTGCAACTAGCATAGGGCACCATTTTGGGCACCATTTGATCCAGCTGGATCCTCGTCGAGCCGCGCATCCTTTTTAGTGGTCGGAGTAGCTGATAGCTTGCTTAAACAGCGACGCGATACTCACTAGTGGTGGCTGGAAGCGGAGCACCTGCACATTTGCTACTTCCGTGGAAGGGGAAGCAAAAGAAGTGGCATTCGATGCTATACCTCGTCACGAGGACACCATGCTCAGGTGGGGTGGTGGTTGACAGAGACGTCAAGTTCGTTATTGATGGTGACCGGCGGATTAATGACGACGGCGACAAGAGATGAGGATTGCCGTCCGAATCTCCATGATAAGCGGTTCTCTTGTCTCTTCTGAGCACCTAGGGGTCCTTGGTTACTTCTGGGGTGACCAGATGAGGGAGCTTCACGTCGACGGTGATCCACCGCGGAGGAGAGCAGCAGTACGGCTAGGCTTATAGCTCACAGAAGGAAGAAGAGGTCAATGGGGTTTCCATGGGTCTCAGGAAACCAAAGAAACCAACCGAGAGGAGAGAGACCCACCGGAGAAGCTAGATCTAGCCGCGACAGATCCCGCCGGAGTTGGGGAAGATGAGATCCACGACGAAAATGCCCAGCGATCGACTCGATTGAGTGCTCCAATTTTTTGCAAGGGAAGAAGTAGAGAGAGGAGAGGAGGCGAATGAAGCTAGGGTTAGACGGAGAGAGGCATGTGGGAGAGGGCAATCGCTCGCCGGAGTTAACGGCAGAGCTTCATTGGTGCTGCTTCAGTCAGCTTCAACAGTCAGCTAGCGACGGCGTGGACAACGTGGCACCACCAGAGAGACGGGGAACACACCGTGCAACGTACGGTGTCAACGATGCAGCTGACGGAGCAAACGCCAAGCTCCTGCAGCTCGAATGCGCGGAGAGGATGCCCTGACCAGCAGGCCCCGCTGGTCAATGGCAGGAAGGAGCGGTTAGGAAGAAGACGCCTTCGTACGTGAAGGTATAATGGAGAAGGGCGTGGGCGCTGATGATTCTGGTGGGCTTAGCTTAGCCGCGCACAAGGAGATGGGTCAGCCAGCCAACCCAGAGGTAAACGATCCTTTCTCTTTGTATCTTCTTATTTTTATTTCTGTTTTGTTCTAGGGTTTAACTAAAAAGGGTTCAAACCTTGTTTTTCAAATTTAGAAAAAGTCACAGAGTATCCTTAGGGAATTTATATCCTCCATGAGTTTTCTCGAATTGAAATCATTTAATTTGAACTGTCATTTAAATATGTGTAAAATTGTCCAAACTTAGGTTTGATTTGTAGGCAGTTCAAAAACCTTTCAAATATTTTCAAATATTTATATTTAGGTTTAGAGATATAAATAAACCATAGATATAAAATTTGGTGAAATTGAGACAAGGGGAAATTTACTTATTAAGGTAATTCAGTGTAACATCCCTGTTTTATTAACCATGTAATGTGCATCATCTGCATCTCATAACATGATCATCCGAACCTGAAAAATGAGTAAGTTTTTGAATTTTTGAAACGCTCGATGAAACTCTAAATTCAGTTTCGATCCAAGTCTAAACCTCGTACTCGGGGCTTAATTCAAGCGGTCCTTTTGAGTTTGAAAGTATCTATACGAAGGAAATAATTAGGGTTTTTCGTGGATTGCTGAAAAGAAGTTGATTTGCTTTAAGAAGTGTTTGAAAATTGAAACAGAAAATAGAAAACTTAAAAGAAAACCCTAATCCTATTCTAACCCCCCCCTGCCGAATGGGCTTGGCCCATTTTCTCTCCCCCACGTCGGCCCACTTGGCCCACCCGGATGCCTTCTCCTCTAAGCCACTGAGCTCCCCTGCCTCCTCTTCTTCACCCCGCCGCCACGCACCCTTCTCCCCATCTGCCACCTCCTGCTCCACCGTGGCGAGCTCCCAAGCGCCCGTGGCCACCTCATGCTTTGGGAGCTACCCTCCCCTTCTTCCCTTTTCCCATCTACCGGCGCCAAGCCCCATCCCCAAGCCTCACCGCCCCTAGCGCCGCTCCCTCGTTCCCTTCGGTCGCCGCCGCCGCGTGCTCGCCCCTCCCCTTGCTCCGCCCTCCTCCAGTCGCCGCTCGCCCCTCCCCTTGCTCCGCCGGTGCCTCCCCCAGGCTCCCTCCCGAGCCGCCGCCGGGAGCACCTCCCTCGCCCGCCGCTTCCCCGGGTCCCCAGCCCCGCCCCGGCTACCACCTCCGCCGCGCCCGCCGCTTCAAGCCTCCATCCCGGGCACCCCCGCCCCTCCACCCGAAGCACGCCGCCTCGGCTCCGTCCCTCGCCACGCCCGTCGCCATCTCCTCCACCGCGCCTCCCCACCGCCTCCTCCCTCACCCGGAGCTGGCCTCGCCTCGGGAGCTCTCGCCGCCGCCCATCCACTCCCCGGAGCACCACCACCTCACCGCCCCACCTCCCCGCTAAGAGGCCGCCAGCCGGAGCGCCACTCACCGCCGGCCTTGCTCCCCACCGCCTTCCGGTAAGGCCTCAGGCCGCCGCCCCTCTGCCGTGTTGCTCCCCGCCATCGGCAACAGCAAGCCCGGAACGACCGGCCTTGCTCATTTAATCCGGTCCTTAATGACCTTATCCGGTCATTAGGGCCGGTTAATTCTGTTGGTTAAATCATAATGGTGCTTATTTAATAATGAGCAGTATAATAAAAGCTATGCATGCTGTTCCGAAGTGTTTAATGTTAAAAGCACCGTTCATCAAGAGATTTGGACACATTAATCACCTTATTCAATGTTAAACAGGTTTAATTAAGGTTAACCGACATCATAATGGCTGTCTTTAGTGTATACCAGTGCAATCAATGAACTCAACTTAAATGTTCTGTCTATGACAGTTGGGTCCCACCCAAAAAGAATTAAAAATAAAGTTTAAAGGAAAAGAATAATAATATGACAGTGGCCCCACTGTCATTGACCTAAGTCAAAGTTTGACTAGAGTGGACCAATGGGCCCACATGTCAGCCTCTGGTTGTATTTGAAATAATTTAAATATTATTTTTACTGAGAAAAATACAACAAAGTATTTAAAATAGATTAAATCTTATAAAATTCATAGAAAATCCATTTTAAATCAGAAAAATGCAAATAATATATCAAAATGTTCAGAAAAAGGAGATCTATTCAAAAACATCATTTCCATCCATGTTTGCATGCTAGGAATAATACAATTTGCTAAAAACTCAAATTAGGGTTTCCGATTAGCCGGAGGATTTTCGGATCGCGATATTTTATGCGTCCGGACTCCGATTAAATTGATTCCACTTGCATTAGTCTTCTTTTTACACCCTCTACGTCATGGCATGCATTGCATCTCATGCTAATGTTGTGCATTTTGATATTTACGATTATGCCCTTGTTTCCGGTGTTTCCGTTTTTCCTCGATAGAGCCGGAAGATCCGCAAAGCGATAGTCTCGATCAAGAGCAGGGTTCCGTTGCAGAGCAACCAGGCAAGCAGCCCCTTTGGTCACATTGCAAATCTCCTACTATTTGCAAAGTATTAGTTGTTTTCAAATTCATTATTACTTGCGTTCAACTGCTATTTTTCCGCTAAGAAAAGCCCTAGTCCGATGAATAAGACTCGCCTTGTCGCTTAAACAGCTCCACCACTAACCTAACCCATCTAGCGTAGTCTAGTATCCATTGTCGAAAGTTATTATGCTATTTATGCTTAGACATGCTTAGACTTGTAGAAGTCGTAATTCCTGGGATAGCAGATGAATCAACACTGGGAATGGGTTACGTGATAGGTGGGTGTTTACCGGGAAAGTTTAATGAACTTGACTAATAATCTATCTGGGTTAGACGAGAGGCCATGGCTGGGAGCATGGTGGGTTGTCTCGTTTTCCCGCAAGGACCGGTTCCCGGTGTCCTTTCGAACCAAGATTTGCGTACTTCTACACGGGTGGGATAATGGACCACCCACGACTCACTAATTTGCTTAGATTTAGTGTATGAGCTGCATTAGTTTGCCGTTTCCATTTGCGTGTGCGTGAAAAAGGGGATGTGGTGTGTGGTTTCATATAAGGGTGGGGTGGACACACGGTCTGGGAGACCGGGGATGTACCTCGATTCACAACGCATGGGACCGTGTCGCAGTTACGGCCGGACTGATGCACATGGACTAGCCCGTACGGGTGGCTCATACCTAGGTCGAAGGCATTGTAAAGGTCGTGTTCGATCACCCTCCGCCAGCACACCTCGTGAAAGTGTGTGAAATTGCATTGGCACTAGGAGACGATCGATACGTGTAGGTAAAGCTGTACCCCCCTGCAGGGTTAAAACTGTTTGAACAGCCGTGTCCGCGGTTATGGACAGCTTGGTAAGAATCCGCATCGAATTAGACAACTATAACCAACTCTAAAACTTGCCAACTCTAAGGATGGTGTAGCGACAGCTTCCTCCCAGGGTGGTCGAGGATGGGTCGATGGGTTTTTCAGGTGTGGTGATCTGCAGTAAGGAATATTCGCGAAGTGTTCGACTCTTCCCCTTTGGAAAAGGTATTCTAGTAGTCGAATTTCAATCTACTTATTGATATTGCAAAGGTAAACTTGGCTTTCCGCAAATTAGTCCACAATTACCCTTTTGTTGATACCTGGCACAATCACTATTATTTCCGCACTGTAAGTCTTGCGGAGTACAATTTTGTACTCACCCTGCTATTGTTGTTGTTTTGTTGCAGAGGAAGCTACCCCTTCAGAGGGTGGTTTCTACTTAGAGATCGATACCGACGACGCCTAGACGCTGGGAATCCCAGGCAGTGATCCTGCCCTGGGTCGGTATTTTGGTTTGTTTCCGTTGCCACTTTTGGCCCTTCTGTTTGGCTTCGTAGCCTTATAAACTCTTCCGCTGTGTGTATATATGGTTGTTAAGTTTCAAACTTATAATATTGCAGTTTCTGTCGTAGAGTCACTGCTATGAGATCTGGTTGTTTTCGCCCACTCATGTGCCGTGCGTGTATGTGATGAAGCGCATGTTGTGGGTAGGACTTTAGGGTTTATATCATAGAGTCATTAAGTTTAATCACCCCTGTGAAGCGACTCTACTACTGAGAGATTGGGAACTATATCACCCTACTCCAGCCGTGCATTAAATTGCCGGGACGAGTTCGGGGTTGATGTTCCGGCTCGGTAGGACAAGAGTGAGGAGACCATATCACCCTACTACTCTGTGCGCTTGCCAGAGTAAGCTTTGGGGTTGACGTCTCGGGCTATTCGGAGCCATATCACCCCACTCCTCTTGGAATTGACACCCAGGAGTTGAGGTCGGGGTTGACGTTTCGACTTAGCGGGTGGTTTCTCTTAAGCCTCTCTGTTATGAATTCTGGGGTTCGACATTCAGTTCTATCGATTTGAAAATAATTTGAAAATATTTTTATTTGAATATGCAAATTTCAAAGATTTGGAAAATTTTGTAGAGCCTCTCTAAGGTATTTTTGAGTTATAGAAAATATTGGAATGAAGTTTTGATAAATTTGGTTTTACAATTTTGATTTGTTCAATATTTTAGGGTTTTTAATTTAAACTATTTTGAATGCTCTACATGCTGAAAAGAGGCGAAGCAAAACCATATCATTACATGTTGATCTCACTGATCTCATGTACACATTGTTACATAAAAAGGGTCTTTACAGACGTCGGCCGTGGGAGGAGAAAAAGTAAAAATAAAGTCCATTCCGAGAGTAAAAGTAATAATGCACTGATTAAAAACGACCATGTAATAACTCCTTGATCAACCACCAATTTGAAAGTATAAATACTCATCCCCTGATTGGACCGTTGGTTGATGGACTGCGATATGAGATTGGAACTGACGTGACTATTTGTCTCACTACTGCAGTATGGGCCTCTACTGATGGGCAGTAGACCCCCTCTACTGACGGCCCGGGGGCTCGTCAGCCTGGGAATGTCAGTGGAGGGGTGCCCTCCACTGACGGGCGCGCTGCCCGTCAGTAGTATTCATAACTACTGACGGGCCCAGCATGCCCCTCAGTGGAAACCCCTCCAGGGTTGGCCGGTGAAGTATCACCACTGACGGGCTCCTGTTGGGTGCCCGTCAGTGATGTGGCCACTTCACTGACGGGCATCGTATAAAGGCCCGTCAGTAGTGTGGCCATTGTGCAGTTTTATTCAGTACCAACTTCACAAATATATTCACAAAGTTCACAAATATATTCACAAATTTCACAAATATTTTTAGCACACAGTCAAAGCTCATAATCACATAACACATTTGTATGTAATCACATAAAAGTTGACATAACACATTCATAATGTCATAACACTTCACATAACCATTAATCATAGGTATGAAAGAATACAAGTATGTTTGACGAGCGACATAATAAAGTTGTTAAGTGTAGAAAGAACATAGTAGCAACTGTTCATCAATTTCAGAAACAACGAATCTATCGATGCCCGCTTAAGTTTGGCTTCAAAAATTGGGGGCCGGCGTAGAATTCACCCATTGGATTGATGACTTCAAGGTTGATGACTTTGGCGAAGATTCTTTGGATGCGGGCAAAATCCTGACGCCAGTCGTACAAGTGACTTCCCAGCTCACACCAAGCCTTCAGTTCTTTCATATCTTTTCAATGCTTATTCTTTGACCGGATTCAGCAGTCCATATGGGCACAGGTGTAGTACCCACATGTCATTGGCTGAATTTTGGAAGGGAATTTGTAATGGTGTACCATTTTTGTCGCTTTTGAAGGTATTTTACTATGTCCCGTGAACTTGGCTTTGAAAAAAGTTGTATCCAAAATATTAGTGATATTGCTGAAGTCCGATCTCTTGGTTTCATCGGAGTCAAGGTAAAATGTCTTGGCCCAGCATGGAATGATCACAATGAGGACCCAGTGGTCGCTGTGTAAATGTGAACAAATGGACGTAAGCAGGCGGGGATAAGTGCGTAAAAAACAAAAAAATTCCCACGGTGCTAAGTTAAAGGACTTATGGAGGGTTGTAGGGGGCTAGTATGTAGTCCTTGTCCTTATGAACGATGAATGCATGCGAAAGGTATTCTTCCAGAAAGACTCGACCGTCCATGGTCGCAGCATAGACTTCGTTCATGCATATCGGATCAATTATTCCAATATTGGAGTCGCGTAGACGTTTGCACTCTTAGGCTTGGTAGAGAGCCCATAGCCTGACCATCGTGGTATCGAGCCTATAGAGGTTGTACATATTGAAGAGGTCTTCAAAGTTGATGTCGAAGGTGTCCTGGTCGTTCTCCATGAAGAAATTGTAATCTCTTAGCACCTTGACCTTCCAATATTGGTAAAATATTTGCGGATCTCTGGACATCTTTAGGTAATCTTCATGCAGCGCCTTCATGTCCTCCGAAAGATTGTCCAACTCATCCTGCGGGAGCAAGTCTTGACCTGGATAGAAAACCTCTCGCCAGAGACCCATGCTCCATGTAGATAATTTGGATGATGATGCCGAGAAGGATAAGTATTTCTTCATCAGCTTTTGATCCTTTCTTTCCTTCTCGCCGGTTCCGGCCCGTCTCTTTTTGTTTTTCTTCCTCCTGTGTAGCGGCTCAGGACTCTTGCCTGCCACCACCGCTGCTTCCAGTGTTCCGGCTAGTGTGATGGGAGAGATAATCTTCCCTCTGGGTTGATCCAGCGGGTCGCCTTGAGCCTCGGAGCACCTTTCCAGTGGATTGTTGTTGGGTTCCTCCGGCGCCTCCGGGGACTGCAAAACCGGCTCCATGTACTGGTCCCCGACAAGTTGGTCCTCCAGGTCTTTAAACGATGGAAGTGTTTGGCTGAGGCCCAACGCAGATCGTTCGACTGATGGAGAGGGGTTGCCGGACGAGGGGGCCGTGCGAGGAGAGGGGGCCGTGTGAGGAGAGGCCGCCGCAGATAAAATAATTTGGCTCTTCGGCTACTGGATGAAGTAGTTCTTGCACTGCCCTAGCCTGGTCAGTTCCGCTTCAGGGGGGATAGGGACTAACACGTCACTGTACTCGTTGAGGACGAGGTCCACCTGCACCTTCGCATGGTGCTCCCTTATAGGAACACAGTGCATGATTGCCCCCTTCGGCGTTGGGAAAACCTGGCCGTGCGCAACCTTGACCTTCATGCTAGGAATTTGCATCGTGAGTGTGCATCTAGTGGCTTCCTGCGAAACAGAGGATAGATGTGCCGTCCTCATTGGAGTCAGGATAATGAAATCATGATTTACTATAATGACTCATTTAGCGGACGGAACTTACGGTGATGCTGTCAACGGGATTCTGCGAGTCGGGGCGGCCGTCCGAGGCGGATGCGCAGCTACTCCATCCAGATGGCTAGTTATCGGGAAGCATGGTCGGACCGTCTTGCGCTGCGAGCACTTGCATACGTACCCACGTCTGCTCGGCAATCTCCCGCATTTGCTCACGCAAATTTTCCATATACTCCTGACTGTCTCTCCTTGGGCGGCAGCGACCCTCAAGGTTTCAGGAAAATACTTTGTCCCATTTAACGCCATCCCCGACGCCTACTACATGGCCCCGATGCTCCGGTTTCTGTCGAGCCTTCGCCAGATCATCGTTCCACCTTGGGCCGCTCATGATGGAGTCCTGTGAGCTTCCAAGCTGCTGGCTCAGGTCTGTCTGCAAGTTATATTAATTGATGAGAAGATAACTTATTTGGATGCAACGTAATTAAGTAAGAAAAGACACTGAGTTGAGGCGTTACCGGCCGGTTGGCCACCTCCTGGAGTTCCTCAGACTCTATGGCCCCCTTAGGAACAGCTTTTCTGTGGGCTTAACAGTCCCAGACAGCAGAAGCCGTTCCTAAGACATTTTTGTTGCGAGGCTTATTTTCTAAGCTGGCCGGATTTCCTGTTGTTAGAAATAAGCCCCAAATGACCAGCTTCCCGAGCTTCTGTAGTTCCTCGTTCCAAAGTTACCCTCAAAGTTGACATAAACTACCTCAAAATGCCATTCATATACATATGAGAACACACCCTAGAAATTTTTCCCCCAAATCCACTCCTTCCTGCCATCTCCCTCAGCTTGTGCGGCGCTGTGCTCGGCCCTCCCACCACCGACCCTCCCTTCCACCGCCTGAAGCCGGCGCCATCTCACCGCTGCACCGGCGCCATCTCCCATCCCGCCGCCACTGGCCTTGCGCTCTAGATCCACTCGGGGACCCCTGCCCTCCCGCCGCCGACACCTCAGCACCTCCTTCCCGCTGCCGCTCAGCACCTCCCTCCCTCCCACCTCCGACGCCGGTCGTCCCACCGCCTCTAGCCCTCCCTCCCGCCGCCTAAAGCCGGATTAGGTGGCAGCTTCCCTCCTGCCGCCACCCGTCCGTGCCACGCCCCTCTTGTAGCCACCTTCTCGGCGGCACCCCTCCTGCGGTGACCTTCCGTCCGCGGCTGCCGTCTTCCCCCGCTGCGCCGCCAGATCGGTAGGCAACGCAGCCCTCCTGCCCCTCCGTGGCAGCCGCTGGTCTCCCATCTGCCGGGCTCCGCTCTTCCCCCGTTTGCAGCAGCCGAGTGAGGTCGCCGCCGCCCCGTCCTCACAGAGCAGCTCGCCGCTGCCTCCACCCCGTGCGGGCCTCACCAAGGACAAGCTCAGCCCCAACAGGAACCAGCAGAAGGTTTTTTCTTCTCATTTTCACTCAATTTCCTGATGACTTGGTCTCGATGAGTGGGAATTTGTGAGTAATATTAAAAGATGAATGTGTGTATATATGAATTTGTGAGTAATATTGGAAGATGAATGCGTGTATATATGAATCAGTGAGCAATCTGGTTGAATGAGAATTTGTGAGCAATATTATAAAATGAAAAACTATATGTATGAATCAGTGAGAATTTGTGAGCAATATTAGAAAATGAGAATCTGGTTGAATGCGTGTATATAGAATTTTTTTGAATGAGAACAAATGCGTGTATGTATGAATTAGTGACAATCTTCTTGACGGAGAATTTGTGAGTAATACTAGAAGATTAATGCGTGTATACATGAATTAGTGAGCAATTTTAGAAGATGAATGCGTGCATATATGAATCTGTGAGGAATCATTTTGAATGAAAAATCTATCATTACATATAAGTCTTGAGGAAGTCTTCGAAACAACGATTTAAACTATTAAACAGCAAACAAACTCTTGCAAGGGTAATTCAGACTTTACACCCTTTAACATATACAATAAGCTCAATTCCATAAGCCGTTCCAAACAGACAGAATTTATTTTAGAAGCTTATTTTCACAGTGGCTTATGAAGAGCTTATCTGGACAACTGCTTCTGCACAAGCTGAAGCTATCCCTAAGGGGGCCTATAATTGATGACCCCGTCACAGGGTCAGAGCTTGTGTGCGCCCTCATGTACAACCTGGTGCGTGGCTCCCTAAGATGCGCGAAAGGTGGTGCTTTTCCAGCCGCGGCTAGTTTGGCGTCCTCTCTGACCCACTTTGGTCTCTTCCCAGGTATCCATGGCTGCCGAACTTGTGGTCTAATGTGTTCTTGGAGTGAAGCTCCTTCCCCCAGCGACTCTTCTCCTGGAATTCTGGACTCCTTATTTGAGCAACAAATTGCTCCCAGTCTTCCTTTTGTATCTTCGACCATCTTTTACTAATTTTAGTATCCCAATCGTCGTCCAGGACTTTCTGTGCGTCGTATTGCCATGTCTTTAGAGCCCTAGCCATGATGCGAAGGGCTTGCACTTCGACTCTGTCCTTGTTGGTGGCAGGAATCTGGTAGTTATCCCACAGTTTCCTCAAGAGACCATCTCTGGTCGACTCAGTCAAATGGCTGAACTCTTTGCATGTAGTTTTAAATTGTTCACGAACTATGCACCCGCAGGCATTGCTGAAGGTCTGGGTGGCCTTTTGTGGACTCACTAGAACATCTTTGACGTCGTCGACTCGAGTGATGATATACGTCTTGTCCGGCAACTGGTTGCCTTTTCTCCTTTTCTGAGACCTGGCCGGGTGCCTCGTCCTCTTCAGAACCTGACTCGGAGCCAGAGTCATCGTTGGAGGAGCTGGAGTCCAAGGCCGGTTGCTCTTGGCCAGCTGTGACGGCCGCCTCAGGGGCATGTTCTTTGGCCGGTTTAGAGGCAGGTTCCTTGGCCGGCTCGGAGGCAGGTTCCTTGGCGGGTCGGAGGCAACTTGCTTGGGCGCCTCCAGGGTTGGGGTGTCGATCGGTGCCGCCACGTCGAGGGGGGCCGTGCTGTCATTAACGGGCTCTACTTCTCGGGTCGGCGAACCAGCGAGAGGAGAACTGGCGGCCATTTTAGAACTGAGATGAATTCTTCGTGCTCTGTTTATTTGTTAATATCATTATTCTCAACTGTTCTGGCACGTAATTGATCAAGAGATAAATTTCAAACATAATAGTAAACTCAAAATCTCAAAATCTTAATCAGCATAACCAACATTACCCCAAAATCTGCCCATAACCAACATTACCCCCAAAATCTCATCTAGTTTATCATATATAAACATGCCAAACATTTCACATACAAAGGCATCATCTTTAACTAGCAAAGATCAAACGTAGCACATGTTCTTTCTCAAACTAATAAACTAATAATAAAAAGAGTATAACCTTGAAATATCTGTTGCATTACTCAGACATACAGCTAATTGATTAAGCTACCAATAGCTTGCTTAACAGAGACCATGTGCAGTTAAGACATTAACTAAGTCCACACTCCATACACTTCACCAAATATAAAGCTATCAGGCAGGCAATTCATTTTTGTGAAAATTTTCTCTTGCTTGCCAGTCGCCATCTCTTGCCAATCGCCATCTCTTGCCAGTCGCTATTCATTATATAGCAAAAATAGTTCAACAATTCCATCAAGCACATGCTAAGAACCGAGACACGATAGACACTATTCACACAACATATGTACTCAATCTTAATAGTAATAATCAGAACATAAATGATAAACCATATAACTTCATTGAAAATGTTGGTAACATTTAAATTTTTCCACAACTGAAATGATTCATTCAGGATGCTATATTAGCCAAGCAAATCTAAACATAATATAGCACTCTGTATCTAAAAATGAGTGCATGCCTCACCAAGGATCACTCCACATCTGTAGATACTTGTTGTTAGCACCATAATACGTTCTCCGGAGCCAATACTTTTATCTTGGAGGCAGGGCCGGCGCTCGAGGAGGACAGGGTGGCAGCGGAGCAGCCTGGCAGCGTCGGGGAGGCGAACGGTCCCGCTGCTGGTTCGAATGAACGCGCGGGACTTGGCGAAATTTTTGCCAAGTCCCGTGCGCGACTTATGTATGATGTTGATTACCACCGACGGGCGCTTCGTACCTGTCCGTCAGTAGAGGAGCACACGTCAGTGCAGTGGTATCTTCACTGAGGGCTCCTGAAGGCGCCCGTCAGTGGAGGTGGAAGGCTCGTAGGGTTAGGGCTGTTACCACTTACAGGCTCCCCGTGCCTGCCCGTCAGTGGTGGTGTTAACACTGACAGGCTCCCAGTTTCTGCCCGTCAATGTAGTTGAGTATTAGGGTTATTTGGTGCTTTTGTGTTTTTTGGGTTTTTGGTTTAGGGTTTTTGGGAGATGCATTTTGGGTTAGGTTTTAAGTTTAGGGTTTTAGGGTTATGTCATCGTTTATTGCGGGTTAGGGTTTGTTAGGTTTTAAGGTTAGGATTTGTCGTTTAGCGCGAGTCAACAATATTACACATACACACGCACACACATACGGTACACACAATGTGAAATCATCCAAACCAAGACATTATTATACATACACACATAGCTCACTAGGTTTCGTCGTCTTCGATAATCTTCTCATGAATAGTGATCTTCTTGGTGGTATATGTTAGTCCTTCGGCGTGACTGCATCTTTTGTAGGGCTCAGCATCCTTAGTAGCTTTGCTCCTTTTGGTAGGGCGTTTATCAACAGCTTCTGGCTCGGAGTCCGGGTCGTCGAATTGGTCATTGTCCTCTTCGTCAACTACACCATCGACTCCGACAATACTCCTTTTCCCTTTTCTAACGACATGACGCTTCTTTGCCTTTGGGTCTTTTATGTAGAAGACTTGCGAGATCTGTTTAGCTAATACCCATGGCTCATCTTTGGCACTGATTGCTTTGACTTGTGTTGAGTCAATAGATGTCGGGGGAGGTAAAGTCACGGTAGTGAATTTGTCATCGTCGATATGGACATTTTTCGCCCATCTGACACGAAACATGGGGATCTTTGTGACGGTGTAGTCCAGTTCCCAAATCTCTTCGATAACGCCGTAGTATATGTCCTTACGGTTACCGGTTTTAGCCTCTATCGTCACCCCACTGTTCTGATACGTACTTTTCCTGTCTTGAGCCTCCGTATAGAATGTGTATCCGTTGATATCATATGCTTGAAATGTTAGGACCTTGCTCGCAGGTTCTTGTGACAATATTTTGACCGTCTCTTCTTCATCATTTGTTGGAGGCCTTTCATACCAGTAGTTCTTTAGCCAGTTTGCGAACTTTGCATTGTGCTCTTTCGAGAGCCACGCTTCTCCCTTTTTGGGGTTTCTTTTTTACCTTTACCATGTGCAACACCACGATATGTGCTCTGTTGTAGTCATCTGATCTATTCGGTACTGAATTATAGACATGTAAAGGCTATGTCCGCGTGCATGGCCTTCACCATCGAGCCTACCCATGTGGCGCGAAACAGGAACACCGATAGACTTTTGATCAGCCAAGTAATCCGTGCAGAACTCGACACACTCTTCGGCAACATAGCCTTGGATGATGCTACCTTCTGGTACGAATGTAGCACTTCACAACACCATTGTACCTTTCTAAGGGGTACATGTTGTGTAGGAACACGGGACCTAGGTCTAGTATCTCCAAGACGATATGGATCATGAGATGTACCATGATATCGAAGAATGCTGGAGGGAAGTACATCTCAAGTTCGCACAGTATGACAATGATCTCCACCTGCAGTTTATGGCAACGCATAACCGAGATCGACTTCTGAGATATCGTGTTGAAAAAGTTACTAAGATTCAAGATTGTCCTGCGGACCTCTGGCTCCATGAGACCTCTAATTGCAACAGGAAGTATCTGCGTGATCATCACATGACAATCATGAGACTTCATACCAATTACTCAACGAGTCTTCATGTCAACTATTCTCCCGATGTTTGCCGAGTAACCGGAAGAAACTTTGACACCTTGGAGGCACTCCAAAAAGCTAACGATCTCTTTTTTGCTCAGAGTGTAACAAGCAGCGGGACAGTCCGTCTTGATTCTGACTGCACCCGTGCCCAACTTGGTCATTTGCTTGGTTGCCCACAGCTTCTTTCTTATTCCCATGTCAGCTCGTGCCTTCGATCCATCTTTTGTCTTGTCTAACATGTTGAGCAGGATACCAAGCAAGCTGTCGCACATATTTTTTTCAACATGCATGACATCTATACTGTGACGTGTGCTTAGGAATCTCCAGTAAGGCAAATCCCAAGATACAGATTTCCTTTTCCAGACGCTGTCCTGCATGGGAACAGGCGGTTGTGTCTTACCCGGCGTAACAGGGGGCATTGTGTTCACGATGTCATAGATTTCTACCCCGGTCTTCTCCCGGGGCGCCGAACGGATCTCAACAGTACTATCAAACAAGTCCTTCTCTTGCCTCCATGGGTCATTCTGTTTCAGCCACCTTTGGTGACCCATGAACATAATTTTTTTAGAGCCCGTTAAGTGTAAACTTGTTGTAGACTCCAAACACTTAACACATCCTTTGTATCCATTAACACACTGGCAGGATTGATATCTGTACGCGGGATAGTCTTGAACCGTCGTGAACAACAGCGCTTTCAGATTGAAATATTCTTCTTGGTAAGCGTCCTAGACCTGTGCCCCTGGTTCCCATAGTGTAGCTAGTTCTTCGAACAACAATTATTGATACACGTTCAGATCGTTCCCAGGTTGCTTCGGCCCTTGAATGAGAATAGAGAGGTGTATATACTTTCACTTCATGCACAGCCATGGAGGAAGGTTGTACATCCATAGAACCACGGGTCAAGTGCTATGTCTGCTGCTCATGTTGCCGAACGGATTGATTCCGTCCGTACTCATACCGAACCTGATATTTCTCGGATCTTTTCCGAAATCATCGTATTGGGCGTCGATTGCCCGCCACTGCGAAGTATCGGCAGGGTGTCTCATCACACCATCATCAGTTTTTCGCCCCTCGGCGTGCCAACGTATCAGCTTTGCCTCCTTCTTGTTAGCGAATAAACGCTTCAAACGGGGAAGGACTGGAAGATACCATACAACCTTTGCCGGAGCGCCACTCGTCACTGGGTCCACATCATCGGCTTGGTTTCTAGCCCGCTTGAATCTGGATGTGTGACAGAGTGGCGCAACAGGAGCATTGCAGCGGTCCATATGATACAAACATAATTTACAAACTCGAAATACAACATAAGTCTTACAACACATTCCCAAAAGTACGGGGAATTTAAAACCGTTATTGCTTGGTTACAGCAAAAGTCTTACCTACACCTAACCACTCTTGCGACCTACTACTCTACTCGGCGTTGTCTTCGTCACGGAACTCGACATAGTAGTCGACGCCTTCGTCCTCCTTCGTCGTCGCCTGCTCCTCGGGAACTTCTTTGTCGACCTCGACGTAGATTACCTCCTCCTCCGTCGTCGGCTCACAGTCTACTTGAAGGAATTAGATAGAGGGATGAGTACAAAAGGTACTCAACAAGTCCAGGAATAGCAAAGAGATGTTTGATGCACTAACTACTGAGAACGGCAACGTTCTCCAAAAGCAATGCAGTTTTAAAGGTAAAGGAGTCAAGTTTTAATTAAAGAGACTAATGATCTCCTGTCTCACAAGCTGCTAGGATTCCCGATAAATCCCTTTCTTGCCGGGTTCGCAGTTCCAACCGGGAACATGGAGTGACAATGTCACGATTCAATACACTCTGCAGAGGTGCACAACTGTACCTACAAACGATCAATAGTCATGGAGTTCATGTCGTCACATGCACTACCAGACCGGCAAATCACAGAGCCGTTTCACCGCCCGCTCGGTTATACCCCGCGTCGTAGTCCTGCACTACGGGCAAGGACTACCAGTCTCACGTTGATACTCCAGATACAACGTGTTGTGGATAGCCAACGGCCAGCGCCACCTTTCCAATAGCTGATACTCCGGATACAACTATTGAGGTCTTCCTTTCCCGGGGGAGTATAGACCTAGGGTAAAGGGTACTTTAGCTCAGCCCTGCCCATACAGGGTATGTGGTATGCGCGATCACTACGGCCCTTAAGCACAATTGATCATTGGTTCCATTAACCTTATATGAGACGCTCCCGTGTGATGAAATCCACCTTCCCCAAATGTGCCATCCGGCACCCATACCAGGATTTCACCACCCGCCATGCTATCGCCCAAGAACCGGCAATCCAAAACAAAACAACAGTTGATTCATCTTTAGAAAATAGATTTTTTTTATGCATGTTGTAGACAAGAGGGAAGTTTTGTAAAACATTCTCAACGGACATGAACAAGAAACTGGACTTGCCTGGTAACAGATAGGTAGTGGAGTTCGACTGGTCTGCTTGCGGAACTCCGGCTTCTGAGGGAAAAGCAATAAAGATAACAAAGTCCGATAAGGACTTATTCCAGAAAATTTCCAAATATGAATGCAGATGACATAATATTTCAGTGCATGCGATGCTATATATATATATATATATTCAAATGCTCCAAGAAATACAATGTAATTCTTTTAAACATTCCTTTGAAGATTTGAGATTAGTTAAGAGAATATTCAACCTTAACTATTGATTTCTTTTGTTCAAAATTTGACATTATTTAAGGAATAATTAAGCTTTAATTATGTCTAATATGCATGTTGATTTTAATTTAGGTTAAGTTAACTTCCACCATCCATTTCAACTTACTTAAAGAACATACTTAGGTTTTAATCCCCTTTTTCCCAAAGAAGAGTATATTCCATTTAATTAGAATAACTCATCACCTTTATTTTAAGCATTGATTTAAGTATTCTTTAGCTTAAGAGATTCCTAATTTCAATTTACTTCCCAACATATATATATATATATATATATATATATATATATATATATATATATAAGTATGTATATACATTTGTTTTCATCATTTTAATTTTCTCCATTTTTTGGTTTTAAGGAAAACAGTGCTAATTGAGTTTAAATCTCTAATTTTTTTCCATTTATTCCTTTTCATTTTCTGTTTCATTTATATATATATATATATATATATATATATATATCTCTCTCTCTTTTTAACCTTCCTTTGGCCGGCCCCCCTTGGGCCCAAATCGGCACCTCACTCTTCCTTTCCCCTAATCTCTCTTTCTCTCTCCCTTGCACCGTGCGCCGCCGGCGCCCTTTCCACCGCCTCCGGTCATTCGCCGTCGCCTAGGGCGGTGCCCCCCACCGTGCTGCCGCCACCCCCCACGCCTCGGCTACCGCCGGATCCGCTTCCTTCGTCACCCCGCTCGGCCCGCCCGAGCATGCGCCGCCGCCGGCTTGTCTGCGTGCCCGAATGCCGCCCCGGTCGCTCCCTTCGGCGCCAACTCGGCCGGCTGCCCGGCTGTCCCGTCCAGCACCGCCCCGATTGCCTCGCCTCCTTGGGAGCTCACCCGGGCTCGGCCCCGCCGCCCTCTCGGTCTGGCCTCACCTCCGTCCGCTCGGAACCATCCGAGCACAGTCGCCTAACCGGTGCCTTGCCTCGGCCGCTGCCACTGGACGGCGTGGAGTTGGTGGCCGTCGCAACCGTGGCAGTCACGCCGCCTCCAGGTAAGTCTTCCCCCTCTCTTCTAATTTCTTTCCCCAAATTGCTCTAGGGTTCACACCAATGTTTCCCCAATTCCACAGTTCTAGGGTTTCTAAACCGGTCCGAATTTTTCCCTCCTCTCCGGTCACTTCATTCGGTTGAGCAACTAATGGTGATGAAATTTTTACCAGTAGCCCTAATGATTTCCTAATTCAATCACTTATTTATGTGATGACCTAGCTGGAAGAAAAGGTTAAGGAAAATAAAATCTTACGAAGAACAGAGCTATATTTGATTTTTAGCTATTTCTGTGGTGTTTGATTTCTCCTGATGCGTCTAATTCCCTTTAACTTAGGCCCAATTGAATATTAGTTGACGCCTACGCTTGACTTTTGCCTACTGATGTTGGATTGCATGCGTAAGCTTGAGGCTTTCTTTACTAATAAGAACAGATTCTACACCATGTTGTTTCTTTCGATGCCTCAATACACATATATGTGTATCTGTTAACTATTAAATTAAAGAACAGATGCTGCAATACAGATCCCTATTTGATATTCAATTTTGTGATGACTAAATTGAGAAAGGATTTGAGATGGTGTATGAAATCTGATAAGGACATCCACTGCACATGATTTATATTGCTTATCTGTTGCTTCCATTTTGCATATACCTAAAATCAGTTGATTAATCTGAAAGAATAGGTACTACACTGCTGCCTATATGCTGCCTTGACATATATATGTGTGATGATTCTCTAAGGAGAATCTAAAATCTGAGATAAGAACAGATACTTCACTAGTTGCCTAAATAAAAACCTAATGATGAACTCTAGCTGAGAATTTGTTTGAGACATCCCTTTTGTGCCAAAAGATAAGAACAGATTCCACAATTGTCTCCTACAATTTCTGTGATGCAAAAATGGTTCTGAGAGTTCTATTCTGCTATTTAACTCCCAGCTGTATGCATTTGCAAAGCTGTGATAATCCAGAGGGTGTTTACCTTGCTTCTAAGCTGAATAAAGACTTGGCCCCCTTTTGATCTTGCTCTTGAGCTTGCTGGTGGTCTACTCTCTCTTCCCTTCGGCTGGTCCTCTTCTTGAGCTCCTATGGAATAGCTACTGCTTCTCTCCCTAAGCTCTTTCTCCTCCCTTCTCCCTTGCTCTCTTGGATCTCTTGGAGCTTGGCTTCTACAGGATATACTGCTGTGTGCGTGCTAGTCTGGTGTATGCGGTTTAGAAATGGAGGTTGTACTATTCAGCTGCCTTTGAGCTCGTTCTACTGATGCTCTCCTTGGTACTAGCACTGCCACCTCATGCTTACTCTTGGCCGGCTGCTATTTTATTTGAGCTTGGCTTACAAGCTATGTTACCTTGAGCTCTGGATAGCTCATTCGAATGGGTTTGCTGCCTTATCTCTACCGTTGCCTTACCTGAGCTACGCTGTTGACTTTAGTCAAAAATGTGTGGCTGCTAGGTAATCCTTAAAGAATTGATGCCTTAAAGCTTAAGAAATGTAGCTAAAGAATAGCTACAGTTGAATGGCTGCCTTGTTCACACTTGTTGCCTCGGTTCAGTTTATAAGTGGCTGCTAAATATATTACTTGATGGCTGCTGCCTTATACTTCATGGAATTTGACTATGGTCAAAAAGTGTGGGCTAAAGGATATCCATTTGATAAAGGGTTGCCTTATCCATTTATTTGGTTTTGTAAAAGTGATTTCTTTACAACAAAAATCATGGAGGCAATATAGTATAGGATAAAATAAAACTTATTTCATTATTCTCATCTCTTTTCTCCATATATAAAATATAATAGATTCGTTCGATGAGGGTCTTAGCCCAAGTGGCCCTCGAACATTTTGAAAAACAAAATGCTTTACAAAACTATTTTCGAAAACTAAAATTATTTTAGGCCATCGGCGCTATTTTGCCCCCGCAGCTAACCCTGCGGATGTCGGCGAAACTGCGCCGATAAAGACCACATGTATTTCAAAATATAGTTTTTAGAACCTTTTGCCTCCTACAGCAGCGGCACGATTCCCAACGGTCTCGAGTGCCCATACTCGACGACGCTCGGATGACTGCCTACATTCCCAAAGGGCTTCCCCCTTCGGCTCTCGGTGCTCCTCGACGGCTCAGGACTCGAGATTTTGAAGACCCGAAGACTCCAAGACTTTAGGGTTTAGATACTTGTATAGATAGAATCTAATCATGTAATTTTTATTTCTTTTTCTTCATTCATTTGTAATAATGTTGTATCGTTAACAATTGTACTATTTCTTTAATCAATACAGTTTCAATTTCAATTATATTTATTTCCAATGCATATGAGTACTAAATGCCATGAGTAATGTGTATGACATGCGAATGCACAACAAATTTTCTCCCCCTCTCGACTAAACTCTTGACGTAGCTCGATAAGTTCGGATCAACTCAGCATCGCGAGTTGATCTGACTCCACATCACGCCTCTCTCGACTAACGCTAGAATTAGGGTTCTCACAGGATGTGTTGCACGTAGGACACTTGTACAGCTTCTCGTTCTCCTTGCGGTAAATAAAGCAGCCATTCGGACACGCATGGAACCTCTGCACGTCCAATCCAAGAGGGCAGACAACCTTCTTGGCTTCATCGGTGCTCGTAGGCAACAAGTTGTTTTTCAGAAAAACTTTTGCATGATAAGCCAATGTCTTATCGAAACCTTCGTCCGGATAATTATGGGCTGTCTTGACCCTTAGAAGTTCTAGCGTGACCGACAGACGCGTGTGCTCTGGATCGAAACCGGTATACAACGGGGTTTGTGAGTCTTCAACTAGTCTCGTGAACTTAGCAGCCTCTCTTTCATCCTCAGGATCTATCACCACCTGCTCTACCATGTGAACGTCCTGCACCATATGGCCAAATTGTTCTCCGTTTCTTCTTCGGTGTCAGGTTCGAAACTCCCCTCGTCTTCTTCGTCCTTTCCGTGTTCGGCATCTTGCTGTAACACTTGATCTTCCTCCTCCTCACCGTGACATATCCAACGTGTATAACCTGACATGAAACCCTTAAGCGCCAGGTGTACCGTCACCCTCCCTCTCGTATCGAACATTACCAAATTTTTGCAATCACGACACGGACAACAAATCTTCGTGCCACCTTTTCTCCTCATATCTCGCTCGGCGACATCAAGAAACTCATTCAAAGCCATAGCCCAACTCTCTGTCGCCCGGTTATTATACATCCAACTACGATCCATCGATGAATCCCTACGACACAAAACTAATCAGTTCGACGAAAAAGAACAAAACACTAGGACTCGGCTCAATTACCGAAAATTGCATAGCAGTTACATCAACTACATATACAAGATGAAAAGAACACTTTTGTATCTCATTTATCCAAAGAGAGCATTATTACCGAGCGCTAGCGATCTTCTCGCGAGGGAATGGAACTCCGGGGAGGAAGGAGATATATATGGAGAGAGTGAGAGGAGAAGGGAGAGATGAGAGATCTTGTTGGGTTGGAGAGAGAGATCTAGAAATAGGTGAAGAAAGGGGAGGGTTTGGGAAGAAAAAGAGATCTAGATCTAGAGATCTTGTTGAGTTTGGGAAGAAACTAGAAAGGAGGGAGAGGAGGAGGGTTGGGGAGAGGGGAGTGTTTGTGGGTGGGGGGAGGGGCGGCGGTGTCGGCAGCAGCATATGGGGCGGCGGTGGCGCTCGTTGCTGGCCAGTAGGCGCGCGAGCACTAGCCAGCAGCGAGCGCCGCCGCTGGTTTTATACAGGCAGGTTACCACTGACGGGCGGAGAAGATGCCCGTCAGTGGAGACATAATCTCCGCTGACGAGCACTTAAGTACAGCTCGTTAGTGAAAATAACACGTCATCTTGGCACCGTTGGTTCATCTCCACTGACGGTCCATGCAGTCGTCCATCAGTGGAGACGGACTCGCCGCTGACGGGCGCTTAAGTACTGACCGTCAGTGGAAATAACACGTCACCTATGGCATCCTTGGTGCATCTCCACTGGCGGACGGCTTGGTTGCCCGTCAGTGGAGGTCCTCACGTCCTGCCTGGCTACCGTCTCCGCTGACGGTCGTTTTGTTGTCTGTCAGTGGAGATCCCCTCCAACGACGGTCCATCGTGTGTCCGTTAGTGGAGGGGGTTCAGCAGAGGGTCAATCTGCAGTAGTTCGATCTGGTTCATCCTAATCTGTTCACCTGCAGGGTGGAAGCATCTGTCCAAGACATAATGCAATGCAAGTGTAGGAATGACTGAAAAAACAAATGAGAAAAGTGCCCGTGACCTGTTGGAGAAGGCACCGTGCGGCGTTGCGCCGTCGTGCGTGCATGTACGTGTAGCAGCACTGCTCCGTTCCGTGTATATGGACTAAAACTAAATCCCATCTACATCGATCCACTAGCTAGCTACTTGTAGCAGGTAGTACGAGCCCCCAAGAGGTGCCTTGCGCTGCAGGACGATGCAGGTATAGAGGAGTAGCAAGCATCGCAAACGCCGGTACAGCGTATTGTTATGTGCTGCACAGTGTGTAGTAGTACTAGCTAGTATTAGTTGGCAGTTGGCCTCGAAATGAAAGAAGCGATGCACTCCGCCATAGAGAATTGCGATGGCATCGATCGTGCTTGTCGGCGGTCGCTGCGCCGCAGTGCCGGTGCTATGACATTGGCCAGCGCGCGCGCGCGCTGCCAACAGCTGGCTAGTACCATAGTACGACTGTACGAGCCCAACCAGCGGCGGAGAGGCACCTCCCGGCGACCCATAGGGCTGCCCGAACTCGACCGGCGAACTCCAGTAAAACCATATCGATATACTTTATAGACAAATACTAGCTGATTTATCACAGTTAGATTTTGCCCCGGCTCTACAAACGAGTTGGCTCCACCATTGAGCCCAACAATCACTCCTCGTGATCGGTCATGAAGTTGTGATAAGCAGTCGGCCGGTCTAGTCACCCATGAAATCGGTTCATCTCTCTATGATCCCCTACATACGTGTGAGATCGATCCTTTGCACACTTGCACGACTGTTTCAACACGTACAGCAGGGAAGACGTACGTTTCAAAAAAGTTAAGTTACGGGAGATGATGGTCAAATCTTTTGGCTCACCAATTTGTATCTTTTTCTTCCTTTTTCAGCTTTTTTCTTCGTCCTGCTCTTTCGTCCACTTTATCTTACTCGTTCAGTGTGGATTTGTCTGCTATTTTCGTTGCCACCACCACTATCGCCGTCAAGGTTAGGGTGATAGATGTTATGTGTGCGTGAGAGGATTGACGGGGGCAGGAACCGGCGGTGGAGGTGGTGTGAGCATGGTACGGTGAGGCGGCTACTGGAGGAAGACAACTACCGAATAACGGCCACGTCAAGTGGTTGGGAGGCTAGAAAGGCTGTAACGGAGACAATGTGGGTGTTGGGAGACAGGGTTGAGGAGATGATGAGTTAGAGCTAATGGTTGTCTGCCTTTAAGTGAATATGTGGATATGGATGAGATCTAGGCTGTTGGTTATTGATCCTATGGTGCACAAAAAATTGACAGTTACAAAACAAAGAAAACGGTCTGCATTTTTTTCCGAGAAACTGAAAACAGTTCTATGAAATAATCACAACCAAAAATTATGCTTGTTCAACGTAACAGTGACAGTATGATACGGCCAGCTAATCATGCTTTTCGAATCATGCAACGGAGTTGTGCGAACCTGTGCGCGATAAATCCCCACGTTTTCCTCAAAAGGGATTCCACGTTGAACAGGTAACGAGGAGAACCCATCACACGCCAATCGCCGTCGTGGCATTTGGCGGACGCAGACGGGTGAGGGGGCCACCGGAGAACGCTGGGTTCCCGGACAATGAGGCAACAAAGGCGCTGGTCAAAAGGTACTGTACGGCCGGAAACGAGGTCCAGTGGCATCCCTCCACGCGGCGAGACCGAGCTGCCGTGGCGTCCGCATCGGCGCATCGCGCCGCGGCTACCGGCAACGGACGGTGATGCGCGGGAACACAGCACCCGTCTCGTCGGTGGATAGGGCAAACGCGCTACCAGAATCTGATAATGTCCGAGTGTCTAAAATTATCCTGAGTGTGAAACATCGGACGCTCTGGGCAGTCCGAGTGCAACAGTAAATATTTAGTGTTGCATCTAGACACTCCGAACATATGTACTTTCGTGTCAAGTTGCAGACACTCGGTAGTAGTAAGACACACACAAAATAACACGTGCAACACCGTTTTAGAGGTATGAAAATAGTTGCGAATGATTTTTCTATAGTTTTCCAAGTGTCTGTCTAGAAACACTTGGGATATAGACACTTTGGAGAGTTCGCGCGATAAAATTTAAACCGGCGAGTATATTTCACAAAAAGATCATCAACATTTTGAGCTGGGTGGAGATTTTCGGCCCATCTCATGTGAGAAGGAAATTATTAGGAGAAAATTACCAAGTCCCCCACCATCTCCCCCAAATCTCCAAATTAACCTAGCTAGCTCCCACAAGCCTCCCCAAACCCCTTCCCGATCGCCCTCTCCTTGCGCCGTCCTCTCCCTGGCGCCGCTCTGGCAGCGTGTGTCCTCTCCACTGTCCCCCCCACGCCGCCCTCTCCCCTACGCACGCCATCGTCTTCCCGGCACCGCCCTCTTCCCCATGCCACCCTCTCCATGCGCACGGCACTGTCTTCTCGGCAACGCCCTCTCCCCTGTGCCCCACGCCGCCTTCTCCCCCGTCCCCCATGCTGCCCTCTCCCTTGCGCATGCCGTCGTCTTCCCGGCACCACCCTCTCCCCCACGCCATCCTCTCCCTTGTCCCTGCCGCTGGCCTCTCCCTACGACGTCTTCCAGTCATCCGGCTTCCTCACGCCGGTTGCCTCCTCGTGATCCTCTCTCTTGCGCCGCCCATCTTCGATGTTGCCTGGGCGTCACGCCATTCCCTACGCCACTCTCCCCTCCAGGCCACCTCCCTGCGGCATCTTCGTCGGCGGCATCCCCACGCGCCCTTGAATCCCTCTCTATTGTGCATCGTTCGATCCTCTGATGCAACCAGCGACCCAAGGTATTTGGTAAGGACCATGCTATTTATCTGCTTTTGCATATTTGGTGAAGAAATTAGGAACCTATTACACCAGCTTTGGGAGGTGATTTACAATCTTGGAAAAATGTTGGTTTGGTTAATTTGGGGAGTAGTTTGATGAATCTGTTGGTTGGTTAGGCGGTTGCAATGAACTGTTGCATGCGCCACTGGTCAGGAGGAGATGCAGAAAAAAGATGTGATTGAGATGGATTAATAGTTTTTAGTTTGATGAGGGTTTTGTTTCGTAGATATGCATGACAGGTGCAGCTAGTTATCAAGTGATCATCTCTATAACCTAGCTAGCTAATCATTTTTAATGAGCATGGTATCCTGTGAAGCAATATTGATTGAAGGTTGTTGCTGCTACTCATACCGAAGGAGGCACATATCGAAGCAACTCAAGAGATTCATGGCCCGGACTTTGATGTCATGCAATCACCCATTGACACAGCTACAGTGTACAAGGCTGGAAAGGGCAAGAAACATGGCCGCCACATCATGGCTGATGGTTTCATTGACTCATGGATAAGTATCTTCGAGGGCTAAGCATCGGGTAGTGGATCTGTTGATGACATACGCCCTCAAACACGGCTGCGGCCAACAGTTGACATCATTATGGAACTCAAGGAGGAGTTGGTAGCTGAAAAGGCTGCAAGGCTGCGAATGGAGGCAATAACCCAGGTTAGGTGTAGATAGAAAATTCAATCATTTAGCTACCTTCATCTATTGTTAATGAAATGTTTTTCCAAACTGCAGGGCATAGTGAACGGCATGACTCCAAGGCCACTAGTGACTACATTATCTACTCCGGTTTATTGCCTTCACTTTTTTGACATTTCCAAACTGCAGGGCATAGTGAAAAATGCAAACTTCACCTAATGTCATTAAAATTATAGGAGATGGCTAAGATCAACCGTAAATCCTAATGTTGTTGATGATCCAGGCGAAGATAATATATCCAGCCCAATCGGAGATCATGTTGAGTCCAATATCAAGAGGACACCATAATTTGTCGCCTACACATTGTAAGTCATTAGTACTATCTTTGATCCTTATGATTATGTGTATGTCTATTCGCATTATACTTGTGTGGTTTGGTTCATGCATAAAGGTTGCTAGGCAAATCTATAATCTTGCTCTCAGATTTACTTATGATCGAAGTATACCAGTGGATACACATGTATATATGTGTTATTTGCTGAGTTATATGTGTTGTCCTCTTCTTAAGGGATAAAACTACTACAAAAACTTATATAATTGAATAATCATCCTAGAAATAGAGGATCTTCTCGTGATGATCAATGATCGTCTTGCATGCAAAATTAACTAGTGAAGACGATGAAACAAATATTTCAAATGTAGTTTCTTTAGTTGTTTGGAGAGCTCACTAGAACTTAAAGTCTTTGAAATTAATGTGACACCATTTTATTGATGAAGAGTATAGTTGATAAATGCAATATGAGTACTTTGCGTTCCTATTTTCAATGCAACTTATGACTTACTAATATATATTTGTTTTGATGTTCCAAAATAGCTAGCAGAAGCATCTGACCAAATTAACTTACTTGTTGCCTGGGCTTTGCATTCAATTTGGCAGGATTTATTCTTATACTCTAATACCAACTTATGTGTCGAACTTATGATATTAACTTAGCCTTGCCAACCTTGATAACAATATAGTCTGCTTGCTGACCATAGACAGCAAGAGCAATAATCTCTATGTATATTTAGTTATGCTGATCATCTGATATAACCTATCAAACCAATGAATGGAGGATTGAGATCATATATGTTAGCTATGTTGACCATAGACAGCAAAAAGGTTTCGGTCATGAAATAATGTGACAACTATTAGGATGTTGACCATAACAATAATCTCTATTCACATTCTGGAGATAGCAGTTTTCTATATGTTTGTATATTTGCAATTTTTATTTCTTCTAGTCACATTCTGGAGCTTGTGATCTATATGTGTGTGTGTGTGTGTACACGCGTGCACGCCATCTTTATATGATGAATGAGAGAAGAGTAAATACAAGTGATCTCTATTGTTTGCAGATGAGCATTGGGAGTAGCTGACTGAAGGTCAACCGATACATCATGTGCCTTGTGGTGAACTAGTTTGCAGTTGAAGTAGTATCTATGGCTGCGAGTTTTGGATCGTCAAACATGCGTGTTAACTTGTGTATGTGTGTAGCTCTTGGATTGTGGAAACTGATTGCGTATTATGATTATGAAACAGCCTTGGGCTATGTGAATTTGTGTATTATGATTTAGACCTGCTATGTGTATTTGTCGTATATGTTATCTAGAAAATACTTATAATGTTGTGTTTGTGGTATATGCTTATATATCTTTTGATTATCAAACATGTGTGTTTGTCATATATGTTATCTAGAAAATATTTGCGAGATCAATTATGAATTTCATATGGGCAGCAAATTGGGTTGGAATGATTGCTGGGCTCGAATTCAACTGGCCAGGCCCGAACAAACGTTCCTAAATGCTGGAACACTTGGAAAAAGATGACAGGTGGCACCTTATAGACGTTCTGTGTGGCAACAACTAGAATCTTCCCCGAGTGTCGAGCACGCGGGACACTATCCCATTACCGTTTCGACAAGCCGTGAAAGAATTATGTCCCCTATGTCAAATATTTCCCGAGTGTCCAGGATGCACTCGGGAAAAATTTAATTCTCTGAAGGGTCCTAAGTAAGCACTCGGGAAAGCAATATTTTCCTGACTTTAATCTCCTGAGTGTTCACCTTCGGGAAATTTGCTCCCGAGTGTTTTGTATCATGTCCCGAGTGCCCTTGACACTAAGGACATTACCGATTCTGGTAGTGACGGTTGGCGGATCCGGCCGGTGTCTCCTGCGCTTTTGAGAAATCATGTTTCTTATGACAAAGATATATACTTGCGAGCTCAAGTGCATCCACCAACTATGGGAGCCGGATCCCGGTGTTATGGGACGCACTGCCACCTTCTTTGTCCTCCACCATGAGCGCCACCGCGGCCAGATCAAGCCTCGATAACCCCCGCCTCCACCGGATCCATTAACCATGAGTTGCTTGCCACCTTCTTTGCCCTCCACGACAAGCACCACTGCCTCCTCTGGCATCCCTGAGCCTCTCTGTCGTCAGATGGAGGATCCCTCCATCCAGCACGAGCCTCCCCGCTGGATCATGCAATTTGTTAGTTACGATTTTGTCATGGTTTGATCCAAGTTTTTGTTCATGGTTTGATTCTTTTTTTTTCATGTTTGATCCCTTTTTTGTGTTCATGTTTGATCTCATTATTTGGTACATGTTCCCAAATCTGCAATGAACATCCATGAATTTTTTTTTCTTGAACCACTAAGAAACCAAACAATGGTCAAATTTGGAAACGTGAAACAATGCAAGGAAGAGTTGTGGATTCGTTTTTTTGCTTGTGCTTATATCCAGATCGGAAACATGTGTCCATTTTTTTTTCATGCTCATGTTCTTTGTTGAAGAAAAGCATTACATGATCCGAGTAGTTTTTTAGTTGCATTGAGGCTCTGCTTGGTACAATCCAAATGAAATGTTGTATGGAGAGGAAATTTTTGTTGACCATTTAAAAAATGAAGAATTTTTTTCTTTCGATGAAGGGAGCATTTTTTTGGTTGGTGATCCAAACATTTTTTTTTGCTTGTGATTCTGTTCATGATCCGAAAGAAATGTTGTAAGGAGAGGAAATATTTTGTTGACCATTTAAAAAATTAAAAAACTTTTTGTTGGGATGAAGGGAGCTTTTTTTTTGTTGGTGATCCAAATTTTTTTTTGTTCGGGAGGGTATCACGTTTGATTCATGAAATTTGTTGTAAACTTGTTCATGATTCATACTTCAGGTTTCATATACGGAGTACATCATATTTGGTTCATGAATTTTTTGTAAAATTGTTCATGATCCATGCTTTAGATGTGGACCATTTCTTGATCAAATGGTATATGAAATTTGTTGAGATTTTCTGTTCAATGGATGCTCATGAATGTTTAAATATCTATTCAATATGCAACTTTTTTTTTGTTCTTAAAACAACGGGGGAATGTCAAAAAACATTGATTTTTTTATGTTCCTCAAACACCACTTGAGAACAAACCGAGTTTATGTTCATTTAATCATTTTCGAAATTTATAACCAAGTTTCAGAATAAACACAACTAATGCCGTGAAATACAAGTAGAAGATAACTAAAAGTTTATCCATAGAAATTGAGCCAGGAGATAGAGAATGAGGGCATGAGGTGGAATGATATGAGAAAGAAGTTGGGGTACATTTTGTAACTAGGAAGGACTGAATCACGCGAAATGAAGAGAATTGAGGGTATCTGGAATAAAATAGAAGCATAAATCACGAAGCAGAATGAAATGCTAGTATAGTATAAAAACGCCAGTTATATGTGGAATTGCATTTCCCTTACGAGCACCTGGTTTACCCAGAGATGCTCTCGTGCTCTCCGAGACATGAATGTTCCTTTGTCTGGTCGAATTGAACTGATTCTCTTTTTCTTTTTTAGCATCGTGGGATATAAGCAATATATATGGTACGAACGTCCATGACTTTACCTGCTGTGTATCATTGTTTAATTCTAACATCTGCAATAAGGCTTTAAACAGTGACGGGATCCAGCGAAGTGACCGCGGATCAACGATTGGACATGCTAAGTCTGATCCAGAAAACCTGAAGAGCAAGGTAAGCGTTGCTTTCGTTCCATAATTAGCTTAAAGACGGCCAAAAGATCCGCACACGCAGTGACCTCTGTTTGCACATCAACGATTAGCACGCAAATTACCAAACCATGCATATTTCCCGGTAGGCTATCTTTATGTATCATCGTTCCTTTGTGTCCCTGCAGTGGAAATAGTTTAAACTCAACTGCGATATGCTCTTGAGTCCCATGGATGGTTTTATCTCCTGCATTTAACAGCAATGCATGATCGGTCGCAAAGATCATCATGCATGCTTCTTTGAAATGATTGTATTTCTTTTTCGGCAACGATTTAGGAGTGTCGTGTTCTTCTTCTTTTTTTTCTGTGTATCTCGTTAACTCGGAACCCACACGATGTGACGCGCATTTACTCAGTTGGGATATGAGAGCTATAACCAGGCAGTTATGTGATGTGCTGCACCCTGATCATGTTGAGATGATGCACCGAGCAACGTAGCAAGAAAAGGGCTACTTCTTGAATGTAATTATTCTACTGTCCGGCAGGTTAAGGTATTCCTGTCAGAATCGAATAGTAGAAGAAACAAGTTAACGCTAGAAGTTTAAGCATATAACAGAAGCGGCTGTTGAATGCCATGGCAAACAGGCTATCTACGATGGCATATTCAATGCATGCAATCTCCAAAACAATCTAAATTCGTCGTGCAACATTGATTTTTCAGCCATATACTAGCAAGCTAGTGGAATCTCCATGATCCATATCAAGTCCTGTACGCCGCCGCCTTATCCACAGGCTGGAAATACCTTGAGACCTATTCCATCCGTTCTTAGATATGGTTATAAGATCTTGCCTGACAACCATGGTACATATAGAAAAGCCATATATTACTAGTCTATTATACCACTTCTTATTCTCAAACAGTGTGTGTTACTCAATTCCATAACAATAAACGACGTTGGAAATAACAAAAAGACGATGCAAAGTGACCCTAAATCGTAAAATGCTATTCAGTAAGTAGTATTTTCATACAAATTGATGGTTAAAGTGTTAACTAAGAGACTATTACCATCTAAAACGATCTATATTTTGAAATGGAGGAGATATTCAGGAACAAAAGCTGAATATCCTTGTTGATGGCTTTACATTCAAAGTCGTACTGCCTGGTTTCGGGGTAAACTAAAATCCCCAGAAGGCTGATGCAGCGTCTACTAATCATAGTTAAGAAAACATAGCTTCCAAGTTCACTGAGGTCTTAAACTTGTTGCAACTAGTAGTACTCCCCCACTCGGAGGACTACTGTATTTTCAAATACAAGCCTACGCTAAAAGCTTCGGCTAGTTCCGGGAATTTGTAGTTGTGTTCACAAACTGGAGAGAATCCCTCCGAGCTGCTTCTCTGTTCATCTAAAATCTATTGAGAGGTTTTTTCAAAAAAAAATCTGTTGAGAGGACGAGTCACCCCTAGGTCATCGGCATCCAATCATCACTCCGAGGCCCTATAGCTCGTCGGCCCTGACAACTAAGGGCCTGGTTGGTTGGGATGTGGCTGTTGATAAATCTGCTGTTGGCTGGCTATATAGAAAAGCTGCTGTGGTTGTGGAAAAGTGAACATATGACTTTTGGTTGATCCAAACCATCTACAATATTTTAGAAATTGAGCATTGAAGTTTCAGCACATTACAAAAAGCTGGTAGAAAGTAACTTTTTCAAATAGCTGAATTTACACTGCAAAGCCCATAACTACCGTTGGTAAAAGCTGCTGAAAAGCTGGCCATTCGGTTAGACTGTAGCTTTTTCCAGTGAAAAGCCCAACCAAACACCCCCTAAGCTCTCGAGTCCTAAGCACCCAGTCCCGCGTGGTCACCACACCACGTCAGCACGTTCCCCACGAAATCCGAACACCCGCCACGTGGGCCCGTTCCTTTCCCGTCCCCACACGTCATCCCCTCCTATATGTACCCCACCCTCGCCGCGAGACGGAGCCGAGCCAGACACCCCGCTGCATGCGCAGGCACCCGGCACCGCCCAGGAATCCAACGCCGCCGCGCTGAGCTCCTACATAAAACCGCGCCCCTGTCTCCACCGTCTCTTTTGATCTCTCTCCCCCACTCATACTCGTCGCCGTCTCCGCTTCTCTCGTTGTGCGCTTCTCGTCTCGTCTCGTCGTCCGGCCTCCTCGACCTCGTAGCGCACGGAGATATTCTTTGAGGCGCAGCCACGGCGACGGCGGCGGTTTGCGAGATGGAGGTGGCGGGTGGCGCAGGCGGAGGCGGAACGGCGATGAGGAAGACGTCGTCGCACGCGTCCATGGCGGACCCGGACGACTTCGACCTGACGCGGCTCCTGAACCACCGCCCGCGGATCAACGTGGAGCGGCAGCGGTCGTTCGACGACCGCTCCCTTGGCGACCTCTATCTCTCCGGCATGGATGGGCGCGGTGGCGGCGGCGGAGGAGGAGGGTACATGGAGAGCTACGAGAGCATGTACTCCCCCGGCGGGGGGCTCCGGTCGCTCTGCGGCACGCCGGCGTCCTCCACACGGCACTCGTTCGAACCACACCCGCTCGTCGGAGAGGCCTGGGATGCTCTTCGCCGCTCCCTCGTCTCCTTCCGTGGCCAGCCCCTCGGGACCATTGCCGCCGTCGACCACTCCTCCGGCGAAGTCCTCAACTACGACCAGGTAACACAGGCACAACAACATGCAGTACTGACGTTTCCATTTCTTGGATCAGTTCTCAGGAAAGACAGTTTGTTGGACCGTCCTGTAAAGTTGCTTCTTGGATTGTACTTGTCGATCGAGATAGATAATTACTTGGATAATACTAAATAAATTTGGAAGCTTGGAGCCTTGGATTGTGCTGTGTAAATCTGTTCATGTGTTTGTCTGAATTTTTCGTGCAGGTGTTCGTGAGGGATTTCGTGCCGAGCGCGCTGGCGTTCCTGATGAACGGGGAGCCGGAGATCGTGAAGAACTTCCTCCTGAAGACGCTGCTGCTGCAGGGGTGGGAGAAGCGAATCGACCGGTTCAAGCTCGGGGAGGGAGCCATGCCGGCGAGCTTCAAGGTGCTCAAGGACCCCAAGCGCGGGGTGGACACCCTGGTGGCGGACTTCGGCGAGAGCGCCATCGGCCGCGTCGCGCCGGCCGACTCCGGGTTCTGGTGGATCATCCTGCTCCGCGCCTACACCAAGTCCACCGGCGACCTGACGCTCGCCGAGACCCCCGAGTGCCAGAAGGGCATCCGCCTCATCATGAACCAGTGCCTCGCCGAAGGGTTTGACACCTTCCCCACCCTCCTCTGCGCCGACGGCTGCTGCATGATCGATCGCAGGATGGTACGAGTCCGTGTCATTGTCACATGCAGCTGAACGATCAGCTTGGAAATTAAATGGCCGGCCTTTCTCTGATATAACTGATGTTAATGTCCTATCTCACTAAGGGAGTGTATGGCTATCCGATCGAGATCCAAGCCCTGTTCTTCATGGCGCTGCGGTGCGCGCTGCTGCTGCTGAAGCCTGAGGGAGAAGGGAACAAGGACATCATGGAGCGGATCGTGACGCGGCTGCACGCGCTGAGCTACCACATGCGGAGCTACTTCTGGCTCGACTTCCAGCAGCTCAACGTCATCTACCGGTTCAAGACGGAGGAGTACTCCCACACGGCCGTCAACAAGTTCAACGTCATCCCGGAGTCCATCCCGGACTGGCTCTTCGACTTCATGCCCTCCCGCGGCGGCTACTTCGTCGGCAACGTCAGCCCGGCCAGGATGGACTTCCGCTGGTTCGCGCTGGGAAACTGCGTCGCCATCCTGGCGTCGCTCGCCACTCCCGAGCAGGCCGGCGCTATCATGGACCTCATCGAGGAGCGGTGGGAGGACCTCATCGGCGAGATGCCGCTCAAGATCAGTTACCCCGCGATCGAGAACCACGAGTGGCAGACCGTGACGGGCTGCGACCCCAAGAACACCAGATGGAGCTACCACAATGGGGGCTCGTGGCCAGGTACGTAACTAGCCATCTTGTTCACACCCTGAACAAAATGTGCCTAATTTTCTGCGTCATGGCTCGTCGATTGGTTCTACAGCTTTGTCCATTCTTTGTGCAGTGCTCCTCTGGCTCCTCACGGCGGCCTGCGTCAAGACCGGGCGGCTGAAGATCGCGAGGCGAGCGATCGACCTGGCGGAGACGAGGCTGGCGAGGGACGGCTGGCCGGAGTACTACGACGGCAAGCTCGGGCGGTACGTCGGCAAGCAGGCGAGGAAGTTCCAGACCTGGTCCATCGCGGGCTACCTGGTGGCCAAGATGATGCTGGAGGATCCGTCCCATCTGGGCATGATCTCCCTCGAGGAGGACAAGGCCATGAAGCCTGTGATCAAGAGGTCTGCCTCTTGGACTGTGTAGGATTTATCGATGGTGGCGAAAATTTGATGCGATGTAGGTCAGGAAGAAGGAACAAGCATGGTTTTGGGTTTAGCAATTCTGCTCTTCACATCATTACTTTCCTAATTGGAAAAACATGTTTTGGTTGTCTCCCATGTATGATCTCGTATGACAGTTGTACAATATGTAAGCAAACATCAAAGAATAAGTGAACGTCGAGAAAAGGAGCATTGCGGCTTTCAGTCTCACGGTGAGAAGATATATTTTAGGTGAATCCCGTCCTGTTCACTACCTGAAAGCGTGAAACTCCCAAATATATATAGGACTGTTTCTCGAGTATAAATGTTTGCCACGCTAGACACTCGGTATACTTATCGTACACTCGGTAGATAATTCATTTCCCGTGTGCTGATCTCGAGACACACTATGTACAAAAGAGCACTCGATAGACTAAGGCAGAGGCCACCTTTCTAGCCGCAGGAGATGGCGCAAATGGATTCCAGAAGTTTCTCGTGTTTTTGGTGTAGATACACGGAAAAGATATGATATTCATGAGTATTTTCCGAAACTTCGCCAAAATTTGGGCCATAGCGGTAAATTCTTTTGTCCCAAATCATACGTTGCATTTTTCTTTTATATTTTTTTTTACCCATCTGACTCTCTCACATTTACCCTCTCAGCGGCACCCCTAAAACCCTAAGTTGCCGCCACCCTCTCCACGCCATAGCCGCTACGTAGCCACATTTTCTGGCCTCTGCCCTCCCCTAACTCTAGCCTCCGCTCGTGCCACCCTCTCCTCACTACCACCACCACCCCCACACCTTCCCTTGCCGCTGCCTCCACCAACGTGCACCTCCTATTCTGTCCTAGCCGCCCCAAATTCAACCGTCTTCCAATGAGCTACTCATCTACCCCTCCTCGTCTCACCCAATCTCTCCCTTTCTTGCTCTCGGCCCAAGTCATCCTCGCCACCGGCTCATCACTTCGCATTCAGGTACTTCCCCGCTTCGGCCCCCTTCTTGCTCCACCTCCTACATGCTTCGCCAACAGCATAGCCGCCTAGGGTTTCCGTGTCACCATGTCACCGTCCACAACGTGCATCCAAATCGACGCCCTCAAGACCACGTGAGCCAATTCGTCTCATCTATTTCTCCATCCCCCTTTCGTTTTTGTTTAATTTATTTGCTATTTGTTCCTAGGGTTTGGTCCGTGTTTGCTCACCGTGTGATGCGTTGGCCTCTGACTACCATGGTCTTTCCTCACCTCTTACTGCTACCGAATAATATACCAGTGTTCTATTCCCCTCATTGCCTTGCTACTAGATGACTTACCTGCTCAGCCACAAAAAACAAAAAAGCAACTAAAGTTTCTGTTAATTTGGTTCAACTTGGTCTATTTTATTCAGTTTTGCAGTAAAATTCCCATACTTGTTGGATCCTATATTCGTATTGGCTATTTACAATTGTGTTTTGTTGCCTATTTTCTCCATTGTTACATATCTCATTGTGTAGGTGGAGAGAAAGAATTCAGACTTGTAGCTATAGCACTAGCGTCGAATATCAACAGTAACTATTGGTAAGTATGAGTTCCTCTCAAATCCCTATTCCGTTTTTAGAAGTATTAAAAAATTAGATGAAAGTCAAATCGCTTCTCTGCTCCATTGTTTTTTCTATATATTGACTCCACTAACTCTGCATCTTGTGTCTTTAAGGAATACACATAGTACCATTCAATTCCTTTTCTTTCTTAGAAATGGCATGCTAGAAGATAGAACAGAAATGGTATGTGTCAACAATCAGTAAATCGTCGATCTTACGATTGTACATGATAAAAAGTGTGAGGGTAGGGGACACCCAGTCGTGCCAAGTCAAGTTATCGGGAGCCATAGATTTATACAGGTTCAGGCCTCCCCTGACGATAATAACCCTATATCTTGTGTGTCTTATATTGATCTCGAGACAGAGTACAAGGGGAATAACTAGCCTAGATGGGATCTACAACTAGTCGAAAGTCGATGTCGAGGGTGCGGTCTCCCTTCTACTTGGCTCGAAAATCTCCTTTGGTGAACCTGCAAGGGTTCTTGTGTTGATTGTTGTTGGCTTCTCTGTAGGCAATCTATCTGTTGGAGTTGTCTCTTCCACGGGGCCTTTTAGTTCCTTTTATAGAGGGTATACCGTATTGAGCACGGACTCGTCTCCGAGTAGGACTCCTGTCATCCTTAAACGTAGGGATAATCTTCCTTATTTATGGGGTATCCGGATACCTGCGGATAGTTTCTTTATCTCCCTAGAGTTCCTCTGAGATATGGCCGTTGCTCTAGATATCTAGTAGACTCCTCGGGTAACATACACAGTAGAGTTGTATTACTCATCGTCAGTATGTATTGCTTCATGTACAAGTAGCCATGAACTATTCTACTTCATGAGAAACAATGGATGCAGTGCTAGCTTGTACAATACCGTGTACAAGTCATGCTATGCTTGTCCACTAAACATATAAATGTGCAGATGAGCATTACACCATTGATAAATGGCATCTTCTTAAGTTAGAAGATATCTATGCAAATTTGAGTATATGAGTGAACCTATACTTCTATCACGGCTTCTTTGTCAGTCTATTTTACCGATTGATTCTCATATTTTTTTTTGTCAATTCTTGTGAGAAAATATTGTTTCTCATCCAAAGCTCTTGGCATTGAGATAAAGTTAGTCTGTTCTTCTTCTTTTTTTGACAAGATCTCGTACTAGAATGGCTAGTAAAACTAATAAGGTACCAACTGCAATGTGAAGACTATGCTTGGCATTTACTTGCCATCCTTACCTCTACAAATCACATGAAAGTTACTTTCAAATCATCTGTGTGCAAATATACAGAAATACTCTATATGCTCACATTGTTTTTTTTCATGCTGCCTTGAGTTTCCTCAAGATTTGCTATATTGTACGTCATGTTGTAACTGACTTGGCCTTCTCTTTTTCTTGGATTCTGATAATCAAGTCATAGGATGGAACACCCATAGTCAATCCTTGATTTTCCTTCCTTTAGAAGATTGAAGGTATGTTAGCAGCTGTAGTGCCTACTTGTATGTAAAAATTAGTATATGAGAACAACTAAGAGCTCAAACTAGCTTTTAACATAAATGGTTCGTTCTTCTCTTTTTTACAAGAACTCATACTAGCATATGATGGTACTTAAGCTAATGGACAAAAAAGGTGAGAGGCAATGATAAGAACAGTCTACTACACGTTAGACATGTAGCTGGTAGAGGAGCAGTGATGTATTACATATAAATAATGCCCTCAAACTAGTTCAGTAGGTGGGTGACTACCATTTTTTATCTCATATTTTTCCTTCGTTACTTTTTGTTGCCTTGCAAATCCTAACATGGACTTAATCAAGCAAAGTGGCATTGAAAAATTTGTTTTTTCACCTTAGAAAAGGCACGCTTAAGATTAGTTTGTGTTCCTCGGTCATATTTTGGTTCTTTACCTGGAAATTATTTGCAGCCAAGCACTTGGAGAGGCGAATCGATTGTTAACTCATGCACGTCGACAATTTATGTGTTGAACTACTTGTAACTTCCAAACTGTTAGAAGTTAGCTAGCCTTTTAATTTATAACTTGTTGTAGCATGTGGTTGTTTTCCAAAGAGAGATGTGGTTGTATTGTGAACTCGAAGATGATATGATCATGTTGTCGAATCTATGTATGTATGAAATGGTTTGTGCCTGTTGTATGACTGTTATATGTGCTAGAAATAAATAGCTGCTGAACAATAATCAGGAAAAAAATGTTTCTGTGTGTCTGAGCAAACCGACGGGAAAAGTACACATGGCAGATCATAAGAAAAGCAGAAAAAAGTATTTCCGATTGTCACCTTAGGATAACCGTTGGAAAATTTCAACATGTAGCTGTATCTGAAGAGGCTAACGTGGCGTGGGCACTGGAGGGCGCGTGTTGAATCTTTCCCATGTATGACACTCTGGGGAGCTATAATTAGCATCTAGATGATAGGCAAATTTTCTCATGTGCTTAATATTTCCTGTGTAACACCAAACACTCGGTACGGAGTCACTTTCCCAAAGGTAACTCTCGGGAAACTGTTTTTGCCAGATCAAATATACTCCGAGTGTGTTGTGCCGAATGTCACACTCAGGGAAGTCTTTCCCGAGCGGTTTTTAGGCTGTCTAGTGTGTTTCTGGCACATGGGAAAGTAAGAGATTCTAGTAGTTGTTGGTTTAACTCAACTTTGTTATATGAGTAATGTGCGGAAAATTAAGGCTCAGTTTGCAGTTATTGAACCCTGTTGCGTTGAACTTATCTTATAATCTGCTGCAGTTGGTAAAAAGAAGCATGGAATTTAAAACAATTATGCAAAATCTTGTAGCTATAAGTTACTTTTAGATGCAGAGTATGGCAATTCATATCAAGATATACTCTGCAGCTTCTGGTGTTTTTGGAGCATATGTGGTCTTTCAGATACTGGGCTTTCTTACTACATCATGAATGCTATCAAGTATATCTATGACGGATGATTCTCAGGGCTCGGTCATATTGATATTTTTTTGCTTCTATGTAAGCATCAACATGGGTTTCTGCTGCCCTGCATGATCCATTCTGATATGCTTGCAAAGCTGTCTCACTGTGTTGGTGACTGGCAATGGATAGGCTTCAGGGTGGCCATATACAATTGCATTTACTTATTTATTTACATATCAAAAGTGTATGAACTTAAAGTGGTCATAACAAAGATAAAATTGTAATGCGCTACAGCAAAGAAACTTTCTTGAAGTTCTAAGGTTCTTTCATCCTGAATGTCCTGAATGTGGAACTTATGAGCAAGCCACCGGAGCTGCCCAAATTCAAAAGCCATAGGTGTATGAAAAGACTACCTTAGTGAATTGACGATGATAATTGCATTGGAAATGGAATAATACAGGTTGCACGAAGTATTGATTCATTCCAGATCTCTGGTCTGAGGAACTTTAAATTTCTTCTGTACATAGCATGTACAGTCATATTTGTTGTGCCATACTGCAGTATGCAGGATTACAGGATATGTTGCTTTTCTTTACCAAAACGGGAAATTGAATTGCTTATAACTTGTAGCGGCATTTTCTCGATGATTGCAATGACATTATGTGTGGTATATACAGCAGTATTTTATCATTTGTAGTGGCATTTATCTGTCCCCGTATTGCGAAGGCAGAGCATGATTCTTCTTCTTGAGGATTGTCAACTTCACTAATATTTGGAGGTTCAGAGACACAGTAGAGTACTGGAATGGAATGATCCAATTGTAAGCATTTCTGCTGGGCCATGTTTCTGGAAAGGTGGACAGTGCGACAGGAGCCAGCTTTAACGGCTGATGCCCTTTTCAACGCCCTTTTTTCTGGCGAAATATCTGGTTGCTTCGCTCCTCTGCCAAGGGTCCGCTCCTCCTTCCCTTCGTCGCATCTTCATACTCGTACCCTTTTTCGCTTTTGCCCCAACTGCCTCTTCCATTTCCACAGCTCTTACGTTCTTTTATGCAATTCCACAACTTTTACTGGTTCCATGTCCAAGCACAGAGTCAAGTCCACAGAACACATGCCCACAAATGGTCTTGACGTATACGATGATGCTCGATCGAGTCAATATTAACCCTGCACCTTATAGGAGAATGACGAGTTTCAATGCTTAAACTAGAGCTCAACTTGGAGTTTCAATCTTACGATCTAACAGTATAAAAATCGTATCGATCGAGGTTTGTCATGCCATACGTATATATACATATTCCCACTTGGCTAACCATACACTGTAAAAACGCATCTTGCCGCATAGACTGCAGGACTAGATACCACTGAATGTTGAAAAGTGATCCGAATTCAGTTACCGTGTTGGACACGGCACCGAATTATGCTAGACATAGCATCGTACGGTGTGGGGATTCGCGTTGGTACCGGCGTAACCGAGTACAACTCGTTGTCTTGTCCTTCAAGGACTCTTGTAATTACTCCCATATATATGCCCCGGTAGTCGCACCTAAAGACCGTCCTGTGATCTCGTGCTTGTAATACTTTTCCCATCATAGTGAAATTGCGCCTTCGTGCGTCCGTGGTTTTTTCCCGCAAGGGTTTTCCACGTAAAAATCTTTGTCTCTTATCTCTAGATCAATCTCTAATATCGCAACAAGTGGTATCAGAGCGAGGCTACAAGATTAGATCTAGAAGACACGATCAAGTTCGTCCGAGCCAACCCGCCGAATTCATCGACTCTTCGTCGCCTGCCGCAGCTGATTTGATCTCGCCTCCAATTCCATCACAAATCGCTGCTCCGAGTCAGAGCAAGCATCGGCTTCAAGTTCAAAGCAAATCAACCGCGGAGGAGGAGCAGTGCTATTTAATCAGATCAGCACGAGCAAGGCACCGAAATAGCACGGGCAAATCAACCAGATGCGAAACAGAAAAAAGGAAAAGAATCAAGTCCCGAGGACGCTTCGTGACGTGAAGCACCAGCAAATCAAATTTCATGATTACTGCTACGTGCACCCAAGAAAAGCTACCAGGAATGTTTAATTTCCTGATCTTTGCTACATCCACCCACAGAAGTTACCAGGGAAGTTCATCTACTCAGAATTCCATTGCTCCGCATAAAATAATTCTACCAGAAAATTTTCTTTCGGCTTGTACTACTTTGTGTACACATGATTCATCTACCAATGGCTTCTCTAAAATATGATATTCCGCTGTTGGATCGTGACACAAGGTTTTCTCTCTGGCAAGTCAAGATGCGGGCTGTTCTAGCACAGATGGACCTGGATGACACTCTTTTAGGATTTGACAAGATGCCAGCGGTATGGTCTGCTGATGAGAAGAAACGCAAGGATCGTAGGCTTTATCTCAAATTCATCTTCATCTATCTAATAATATTCTACAAGAGGTTTTAAAGGAGAAGACCGCCACCGCATTATGGCTAAAGCTAGAGCAAATATGTATGACCAAGGACCTGGCCAGCAAGATGCACCTTAAGCAAAAGCTCTAATTACACAAGTTGATGGAAGGCGGATCAGTATTAAACCACCTGACAGAATTCAAGAAAATTGTTGCCGACCTCGAATCTATGGAGGTAAAATATGATGATGAAGATTTGGATCTTATTCTGTTATGCTCTCTGCCCAGTTCATACTCTACTTTTAGAGATACTATTTTATATAGCTGAGATACTCTCACTCTTAATGAAGTTTATGAAACACTGTATGCTAAAGAGAAGATGAAACATATGGTTTCTGGTGAAAACTTAAACTCGCATGCAGAAGACTTGGTTGTCCGAAGCAGACAACACGAGAAGAGTTCAAGCGGCAATTTCAGGGGCAGAAGCTCTAGCAAGAATAATAGAGGCAGATCTAAGTCCAGGAACAGAAAGTCATGCAAATACTGCAAGAAAGGTGGTCATGACATATCCGAATGCTGGAAGTTACAAAACAAGAAAAAGAGGAATAGCACATACAAATCAAAAGGTAACAAAGAAGATGAAAATTCTACTAATTGTGCTCATGATAGTAATTCTAAAGGTGATGTGCTTATCGTTGTTGCTGGATGTGCTGAAATTAATGATGAATGGATTCTTGATACTGCTTGCACCTTTCATATGTGCCCACATAGAGATTGGTTTACAACTTTTGAACCCGTTACTACTGCTGGTTCTGTTTTGGGTTTTGATGATTCACCACGCAAGATTGAAGGCATTGGCTCTATTCAGATCAAGATGTTTGATGGCACAATCAGAACTTTAACGGATGTTCGATACATTCCTAAGATGAAGAGAAATCTTATCTCTTTAAGTACTCTTGATGATAAGGGGTACAAGTATTTAGGTGGAGGTGGAGTTCTGAAGGTCACTAAAGGTTCTCTTATTGTAATGAAGGGTGACATGAGGAAGGCTAATGGTCTTTATTATCTTCAAGGTACTACAATTTCAGGTAATGTCACCCCTGTTATTTTAAATGATACTTCTGATTGTGATACTACTAATCTTTGGCATATGCGTCTTGGTCATATGAGTGAAACTAGAATGATGGAGCTATGCAAAAGATGTCTACTTGATGGTCAAAACATCGACAAGTTAAAATTTTATGAACAGTGTCTTCGGCAAGCAAACAAGGGTAAAGTTTAGCACTGGAACTCACTCTACAAAAGACATATTGGAGTATGTTCACTCAGATTTGTGGGGAGAGTCTCGCGTTCCGTCACTTGGAGGTGCAGGTTACATGCTGACCATCATTGATGATTACTCAAGAAGAGTTTGGGCATATTTTCTGAAGCACAAATCAGATGTATTCAAGACATTCAAGGAGTGAAAGATTATGATTGAAAGACAGACTGGCAAGCATGTCAAGAAGCTGCGTACCGATAATGGCTTGGAGTTTTGTTCTAGAGAGTTTGAAGCTTTGTGCAAATCAGAGAGAATTGTGAGACATTATACTGTCCCAGGTACTCCTCAACAAAATGGTGTGGCCGAACGCATGAATAGAACCATCATGGAGAAGGTACGCTGCATGTTATCTAGTTCTGGATTATCTAGAAGTTTTTGGGCTGAAACCGCTTCCACTGCTTGTTACTTAATCAACCGGTCACCTAACCTGGCTATTAGAAAGAAGACTCCCATTGAGGTATGGTCTGGTTCTCCAGTAGCTTATTCTGATTTGAGAATATTTGGTTGCCCTGCTTATGCTCATGTTAATAATGGTAAATTAGAGCTTAGAGCTGTTAAGTGTATTTTCCTTGGTTTTAAGCCTGGTGTGAAAGGTTATAAATTATGGAATCCTGAAACTAGAAAGGTGGTAATTAGCAGAAGTGTTACTTTTGATGAATCTACTATGTTACATGATAAGCCATCTAATGATGTTTCTATTGAGAAGCCACACAAAACAAGTGTGCAGGTGGAGCATGTTATTAATTCAGGTGATACACCAGACAAAGAGAATATTATTGTTCATGATGATGCACCTATTACTGAGGATCCTCCTGAGGTTGTGCAGCCACCACAACATCCTGTTGCAATTCAGCCTAGAAGGTCTACAAGGGAACATAAGCGTCCCAACAAGCTTATTAAAGAATGCAATGTTGTTGCTTATGCTTTTAGTGTGGCAGAAGACATTGAAGGTACTGATGAATCTTCAACTTATTCAGAGGCTATTACTTCTGTTGATTCAAATAAATGGATGACTGCCATGCATGATGAGATGGAATCACTTGAGAAAAATGGTACTTAGGAACTAGTCAAATTACCAATTGAGAAGAAGGCTATTCGCTGCAAATGGATATTCAAGAAAAAGGAGGGCATTACACCAACCGAAGAGATTAGATATAAAGCAAGACTAGTTGCTAAAGGTTATAGCCAGATTCCAGGTATTGATTTTACAGATGTCTTTTCCCCTGTTGTGAAGCATAGTTCTATTCGTACTTTACTCAGCATTGTGGCTATGCGTGATTATGACCTTGAGCAATTAGATGTGAAAACTGCATTCTTACATGGGGAATTAGAAGAAGACATTTATATTGAGCAGCCGGAAGGTTTTGTCATTCCAGGGAAGGAGAATTATGCTTGTAAGTTAAAAAAAATCTCTTTATGGTTTGAAGCAATCGCCAAGACAGTGGTACAAGAGGTTTGACTCCTTTATGATCTCTCAAGGTTTTAGAAGATCAAATTATGATAGTTGTGTTTATTTAAATACTGTTAATGGTTCAGCTACCTACTTGCTCCTATATGTTGATGATATGTTGATTGCTGCAAAAGACAAAGCAAAGATTATAAAATTAAAGGCACAGTTGAGCAATAAATTTGAGATGAAGGATCTTGGTGCAGCAAAGAAGATTCTTGTCATGGAGATTACCAGAGATAGACATTCTGAAAAATTATACCTAAGTCAAAAGGATATATTGATAAGGTACTTCGTCGTTTTAATATGCACAATGCAAAACCAGTGAGTACTCCTTTAGCTGTATATTTCAGACTTTCTTCAGATTCATGTCCACAGTCAGATGATGAAATTGAGTACATGTCTAGAGTTCTATATGCCAGTGCAGTTGGCTCACTTATGTATGCCATGGTATGTTCTCGCCCTGATTTATCCCATGCATTGAGTGTTGTTAGTAGATACATGGCTAATCCTGGCAAAGAGCATTGGAAAGCAGTTCAATGGATTTTCAGATATTTGAGGGGCACTTCTAATGCTTGTTTACAGTTTGAAAAATCTAGAGATGGACTTGTTGGTTATGTGGATTCAGATTTTGCTGGTGATTTAGATAAAAGAAGATCTCTTACTGGTTATGTGTTCACTGTTGGAGGATGTGCTGTTAGCTGGAAAGCAAGTCTTCAAGCCACTGTTGCCTTGTCCACTACAGAAGCCGAGTATATGGCTATTTCAGAAGGTTGCGAAGAAGCCATTTGGCTAAGAGGTTTGTTTACTGAGCTTTGTGGAAGTACGTCTTACACTAAAATATTTTGTGACAGTCAGAGTGCTATTGCAAAGGATCAGATGTCCCATGAGAGAACAAAGCACATTGATGTGAGGTATCACTTTATTCGAGGTGTCATCGCTCAAGGTGATATCAAGGTCAGCAAGATAAGTACACATAATAATCCAGCTGATATGATGATAAAGCCAGTTCCTGCCACTAAGTTTGAGCTTTGCTCAGGTTTAGTTAGTATTACTCAGTAGTCCTATGTAACTTTGACGCATAAGGTGTTTATGCTTATTTGATTGGAGAAGTTCACTACTTTTTTCGACTACTGGAGGGAATTCGGCTCAAGGTGGAGATTGTTGAAAAGTGATCCGAATTCAGTTACCGTGTTGGACATGGCACCGAATCATGCTAGACGTAGCATCGTACGATGTGGGGGGATTGGCGCTGGTACTGGCGTAACCGAGTACAACTCGTTGTCTTGTCCTTCAAGAACTTTTATAATTACCCCTATATATATGCCCCGGTAGTCGCACCTAAAGACCATCATGTGGTCTCGTGCTTGTAATACTTTTCTCATCATAGTGAGATTGCGCCTTCGTGCGTCCGTGGTTTTTTCCCGCAAGGGTTTTCCACGTAAAAATCTTTGTCTCTTGTCTCTATATCAATCTCTAATATCGCAACATTGAAGCACAATAATATATTCACAAAGTACTAGTCTACTCCATTAATTCTATGGGTACGATCGCACATTGCTAACACTAAGTTTGTACAATGTATCCACGTAGACCAGAGAGAGTCTAGCAGTGGAGCAGCTGGTAGATGATAGGTTGGTGCGCACAAAACAAAAGCGGAAAACGAACACTTCACCGGCATATCCTATCCTTGGGATCCAAGGGCAGCTCGTCCAGGAACCAGCCAAGACGACCAGGCACGAGCAGCATATGGGAGCATTTCTTGCAACCAAAGCTACACGGAAGATCTAGATTCCCTTTCATCGCTTATATATAGCTCTCGAGACCCTTCCCTTCCTCCCTCCCAGCCGGTCTCCTCCCCGATCTCCATTGCCACGCGCGCTTCGCCAAGAACCGTATCGTCTAGAATTCTTGAGATTGGGGAGGTTTCTTTGGAGGAAAAGATCGAGACTGGACTACTGGAGAGGTTTATTGAGTGTGACTCTTGAGGATTGGTTCGTGCAAGCAGGTGTACATGAACCTGACGTTGAGTCTAGGCGTCGATGGCGGTGCCACGGCCAAGAAACGCAAGGTGAGGGACGGCGTTGGGGACGTCGGCGGCGGCATGCATGTCGGTAGTGATGGCGGGGATCGCGGCAGGGTCATGAGACTTCTCCAGGCGAGAGATCGCATGGTGATGGTGGAGTTTGATCACGACGGCGTTAGAGATGGCGGCGGGGGCCTGCAGCTGATGCATTTGCTCATCTCGTCGGCAGCCGCCTGGGAGGTCGGTGACATGCACGCCGCGGCCGTGGCCCTGCGGGAGGTCTACCGTCACGCGTCCTTCCGCGGCGGCGACCCCGTCCAGCGGGTCGCGGCATACTTCGCGGACGGGCTGGCCTCGAGGCTCCTGCTGCCGCCGCCGGTGATGGCCTCCTCGCCCCCAGCGACGATGACGACGCGCGCCGAACAGTTCCTGGCGTTCACCATGTTCTACCAGGCGTCCCCGTTCTACCAGTTCGCGCACTTCACGGCGAACCAGGCGATCGTGGAGGCCTTCGAGGCCGGCGGCCGCCGGCGCCTTCACGTCGTCGACTTCGACGTCTCGTTCGGCTTCCAGTGGCCTTCCCTGATCCAGTCCCTGTCGGACGCCGCCACGAGCGGCTCCCAGTCCCACGTCGGCGACGTGTGCGACGAGTCAGTGTCCCTGTGCATCACCGGATTCGGCACGAGCGCCGACGAGCTGCGGGACATCGAGGCCCGGCTCGCGCGGTTCGCGAGCGGCTGCCCCAACCTGCGGTTCGAGTTCGAGGGTGTCGTGAACGGACCGAACAGCCGCCATGATCACCGCATCAAGATCGACTCCGCCGCGACGGTGGTCGTCAACCTGGTGTTCCCGGCCGCGCAGAACGCGAAGGCGAGCTCAACCAAAGAGCCCAGAACATTGGCTTATATCCGCTCTCTAAACCCGTCTTTGGTGTTCTTGATCGAGAAGAACGAAGGCAGCAGCAGCTCCCACCTAATTACCGGCAACAATGGCGCCACAAGGTCAAGAAGCGCGAGCTTACTCCCGCGGTTCGCGGCCAGCCTCCGGTACTTCGCCGCCGTGTTCGACTCGCTGCACGAGTGCCTCCCGGCCGACAGCGCCGAGAGGCTCGCCATCGAGAGGGACCACCTCGGCGTCGAGATCAGCAGCGTCATGGCCGCTCTGGACCATCAACACGGCGATCGCGTGGCGGGCCAGAGTAGCTGGAAAGAGATGATGGACAGCGCGGGGTTCGAGGCCGTGATGCTGAGCTCGAGGACGGTGAGCCAGGCGAAGCTGCTGCTCAAGATGAAGAGCGGCGGGTGCGGCGGCGGGTTCCAGGCCATCGAGTGCGGCGACGGCGGTAAGGCCATGTCGCTTGGGTGGCGGGACAACGCTCTGATCACAGCGAGCGGGTGGCGGCCATGCCGGCGATCGATCAACAAGAACGATCTCTGATACACGCCTCCATTAATTAATTTAGTACATAGACCGGGAGACCATGCATGCATGAGCTCAGTTCATCCGATTCTTCTTCCTCTTCTTGGTTTTTTCATTGGTTCCTTATTCACAGGGTTTGATCCTGAAATTTTTTCTTGTTTCTTGAGTGACACATGTATACTTCTAGTGCATGTTAAAAGAGGTATTATATACAGATGATACGTACATATATAGGCATATAGCAAAAGCGTCTCTCAGAATTATATATGCTTTCTCCTCACTATGAACTGCATCACGAGTTTAGTGCACTAACTAGTATGGTTGCTACAAAAAGAAAAATTGTAACAATAAGGTTTAGAATGATCGTTTGACTAATCCATAGCTAAATCCTGCAAATGTTTCTGATAATTTGCTCTAAAATTGAGTCAAGTTCCGACTATCAAATTCACATTTTGCTTTGACTCCAGATTAAGCTTCAAACAGTGACCCAATCCATCAATTATTTAAATGCTTTAGTTGTAGAAAAACAGCATATAGTTCACTCATATTTCAATGTTCATTATGCAAGGATATACTTCACTCATATTAATTACCCTATTGCAAGATAAACTCATCACTGAGTGAGCGCATTGAGAAGGGCTATGCACAGGACAATCAGACCATGAAAGAGTGGTTCACCAAACCGTTGGTCTACACCTAATAAAGATCCGCAGAGCAGATAGCATTGTTGAAATGTTGCCATTTGGGTCTCTCAGAGCTCAAGCGCAACTTACCTAGTTAATTAATCATCTAAATCTTCATCTACAGTGAAGACAGAGATCATCACAGATAAGATCGGCCACGCTATCATCATCTACCCCGTGGCCCACTGCATGCAGGTGTTCTGTTCTTTCTGTTGTGACTTCTGACTTAATCATCTTTCACGCGTGCGAATGGCCATCGATCCTATTATAGGTGAGACATACTAACTGCTTCCTAACATGAACAGAAAATAAAAGAACCGTACTAAAAATAATAGTAAAATAAAAGATCCGTACTAAAAATAATAGTAAAGGAACAATCCCCTCGTGCACGATCTCAAATTCGGTGTATTAAAACTCTAAAAAGGTACAAACCCAAGCTCAATTTTTCCATCGAAACATGTACTCAAGAACTAAATATCAAAGAAAACCCACGGACGATCGACTAAGCCCCAGCTCAACTGATAAGGTGCAAACAGCATAATTGTACACGATTCCCCTTAAGATCAATGACAACTTGACTATTTCTTCTTTTGATGAAACAGTTGCAGTGAGCTATTTATTGTCAAAGATGGTTGTAAAGAATCTAATCAAGGAACTACAAATACGAAATACTAAAAAAGACACACTAGAGCTTAGTGGCAGAGGTTAGAAGAACTGAAAAAACGACACTTGACTACTTGAAAAAGAAGGGAAGGAAGGTGTGAAACTAGCTTCGCATCAAGAGACCAAAGCGCGCGGATATCTCCTCTTGACGCGTCCAAGATGTTCCAAATCTTGTCCGGGAGAATAGATATAGTATACTTCAGAGTTGGATCTGAACAGACTCTTCCACAGCGAAGAACGACAGAACACTGAGACGAATTCCCTCTCCAAACGCTAAGCTGACACGAATTGTTTACCCCCTGGCGGCTGAGCAAATATTCCCTTTGTTCCGTTCCATTCTACTATTGATTCTACTATTAATTCTCTTCTATCATCTAAAAAAATCTACTATTAGTTCCATTTCCATCGATCGCTGCCAAACTCTTTTTACTGCCTGCAACCTTTCCAGGTCAACATCCCCGAAACTGGACAAAAACGCAGGTCACGTCCATCGGAGCCCAGAGTCTACGGCCACCGGGGGATATCCCTTTTTAGCAGATGGAGGAGCTGTCAACGAGCCTGCCAATGATCCCTCCGAATCTTGTTCTTTCCCTTGTTGATTTGCGTATGATCTGGTTTGTCCTTTGCATCTGCGCGTATGTGCGCGGAAGTTTTCGTGGTTGACTTGGCGTTCGCACGCAGGAACGCGGAACACAAAAGTGCGCGTGTTTGTTTGGCTCGGCGTCTCTCGGTGATTTCGCAGAATATCTGTAACATCCCTAAATTAAAAAAAAATCTATTATGCTTGTTATGGTACATCATGGCATAGATATGATTAAAAAAATTAAAAATTAAAAAAATATATAAACCTAACCCCCTCTCCCCACCTCGATGGGCCTTGTCGGGGCTCATCTTTCTTTTTTTTCCCGGCCTGGCCCGCCGGCTCCGCCCCGCCTCTCCCCTCCTCTCGGCTGGGCCGATGGCCCGGCAACCCCTCTGCCTTGGCCCGCTCGGCCTCTCCCTTCTCCCCGGTCCAGCATCCCCTCCCCGCTCCCGGCCTGCTTCCGCCCCGGCCCGCTTGGCCCGCCTCACCCCCACCCTCATCCCCTTCCCTGCCGTCGCCCCATCCCCATCCGGGCGCCGCCACCGAGCTGCTCAAGCAGCTGCCACCGTGGCAAGCGCCCCGGCGCATCCCCGGGCACCTCCTGCTTCGGGCCACCCCTCCTTCCCTTATATCCTCGGGCTGAAGTTTCCCCTCCCCGCGCGCTCCCTCCCTCCCGGCCTCCCTCTCTCTGCCCGTCGCTTCCCCGCCGCCGAGCACCCGAGCCAGAGCTCCACCGCCGCCTCGCTCCGCTCACCTTCACTCCGAGCTCCTTCGCCGCCCCCTTCCCCGCTTCGCCTCGCCACCAGAGCTCGCCCCCGCCGCCGCTCGCCCTCACCCCGTCGCCGCCCCGCCTCTTCCCGTCGCCTCCCGAGCCGCCCCTGCGGCCTCCCCACCGCGCCGCTCCGCCCCGTCACCGCCTCGCCCCACCTCGCCGTCGTCGCCTAGCGCCGCCACCCGTGCCCCGGTAAGCCGCACCGCCACCTCGCCTCGCTGCCGCTCGCCGTAGCCACCGCCGCTAGCGGCGGCGGCATTCTAAATCAGTCATTAATGACCGAGGGTCATTAAGACCCATTAAAACTTCCTAATCCGACCCATTAAATACTATTTAATGCTTAAATGACACAGTTAATACCCGCTAATCATTGATTCATTAATGACAGTGATTAGTTTAATAATTACTGTTCAGACATCATTAATGCTAATGATTGGTAATTAACTCTAATCTGACACATTAATGACAATGATTAATGCACTAATTAATTCAGTTTTAAGCACTGTGTATGACATGTGGGACCCACCCGTCATATTTAATAAAATGATTAAAAGAAAATAAGAAATTTATGACAAGTGGGCCCCACCTGTCATTGACTCAGTCAACTTTGACCAGAGTTGACCATGGGGCCCACATGTCAGTCTCTGAGGCTAGCACAGAGATGAGTAATAAAAATATTTATTATTTATATTATTTTTATTTATTGAGAAAAATACAAAAAGAGTATTTAAATTGATTAAATCTTAGAAAATTCATAGAAAATCCATTTTTAATCAGAAAATGCAAATAATATATCAAAATGTTTAGAAAAATGAGATCTACTCAATATGTCATTTTTATACATGTTTGCATGCTAGAGAAAATATAATTGGCTAAAAACTCAAATTAGGGTTTCCCGATTAGCCGGAAATCGTCGGATCGCGATATCTCGAGCGTCCGGACTCCGATTAAATTGATTCCACTTGCATTAGTCTTCATTTTGAATCCTCTATGCCATGACATGCATTCCATATTATGCTGATGTTCATCTTTATGATATTTATTATTACGCTCCTTTTTTTCCGGTGTTTTGTTCTTCCCGATAGAGCCGGAAGATCTCAAAGCCTATAATCCCGAGCAGGAACAAGAATCGATAGCCGAGCCGCAAGATAAGCAACCCTTTGATCATTTTGCAATTCTCCTACTATTTGCAAGTTATTAATTGTTTCCAAAACACTATCGCATGTGTTCAACTTATATTTATGTTAAGTGCTAGCTTTATTCCTTGCATAACTTACTTTGTCGCTCAATCAACACCACCACCCCCTCCCAACCTATTTAGAGTAGTATAGTTGTTGCTTCTAAGTTACTTATATAGTTAATGGTGCTTAGACATGTTTAATCGTGTAAAAGTCGTAATTCCTTGGATGGCAGACAAAAGATAACACTCTGAGTGGGTTAGGTGGTAGGTGGGTGTTCACCAGGAAGTGTCTAATGAATTTGATTAATAATGATCGGGTTTAGACGAGAGGTCATGGCTAGGAGCATAGTGGGTTGTCTCGTTTTACCCACAAGGACTGGTTCCCGGTGTCATTTTGAACCAGGATTTGCGTACTTCTACACGGGTGATATAATGGGCCACCCACGACTGAATAATTTGTCTAGACTTGAGTTATGAGCTGCATAGTTTGCCATTTTCATTCACTAGGTGAGTGAAAAATGATGTGATGTGGTGCCTTAATATAGGTGTAAGGGTTACACACGGTCTGGGACCGGGGATGTATCACCTGCTACAACTTTTAGGACCGTGTCGGGGTACCGGCCGCACTGGTGTACACGGATTAGCCCATTAGGGCGGCTCATACTTAAGTTGAAAATATTGTAAAGGTCGTGTTCAATCACACTCTACTAACACACCTCGTGAAGTGTGTGTTTGGCCTAACATTAAGAGTCGATTGATATATGTATGTAAGATGTACACCCCTACAGAGTTTAAACTATTCGAATAGCCGTGTTCGCGGTTATGGACAACTTGGTAAGAATCCACATCGAATTAGACAACTATAACATTACTTTAAAATATGCCAACTCTAAGGTTGAGGTGTTAGCAATTGCCTTTCTCCCTGGTGGTTAAGGAAGGATCGAGGGTTTAAGTATTCGGTGGTCTGCAATAGATTTCTGTGTGAAGATTCGACTCATCCCCTTTAAAAGCAATCTGGTAGTCGATTTCATCCTACTTAAATAGTATTGTCAAATGGATAATCAGTTTTCCGTAAAATAGTCCACAAATACCCCCTTATTGAAACCTGTTGCATCTATTACTAATTTCCCTTGTAAGTCTTGCGGAGTATAATTTTTGTACTCACCTTGCAGTTATTGATAATTTTGTGCAGAGAAAATCATTCCCTCAACGGATGGTTTCTATATAAAGATCGATGTCAACAACGACTAGTCGCTGGGAATCCCAGGCAGTGGTCCTGCCTAGGGTTCGACAACTTGGTTTGTTCTGCTGCCATCTTTTGGCCCTACCTTTTTGGCTTCTTAGCCATGTTACTCTTCCGCTGTGTAATAGACTATTTGTGTGAATTATGTTATTAAGTTTCAAGAACAACTAATATTATTGCAGTTTCAATCGTAGAGTCGCTGTTGTGATACTTGTTTGTTTTCACCTGCCTCATGTGCCTTGTGTGTATGTTATTGAAGCACATGGTGCGGGTAGAGTTTAAAGTCTACATCATAGAGTCGTTAGGTTTAATCACCCCTGTGAAGTGACTCTTCCACTGGGGGTTTGAGACTATATCATACTACTCCAGCCGAGCATTCATTTGCCGGGACGAGTTTATACGGCTCAGTGAGAAAAGAGTGAGAAGACCATATCACCCTATTTAATCTGTGCATTAGTTTGCCGGAGCGAGTTTGGGGTTGACGTCTCGGGCTATTCGAAGCCATATCACTCCACTCCTCTTAGAATTGATACCCAAGGGTTAAGGTCGGGTTGACATTTCGATTTAGCGAGTGATTTCACTTAAGATTCTCTGTTATGGATTCTGGGTCCCGATAATATCCTAGTGTGGATTCAAGCGACAGCGACGGCGACGGCGACAGCAGAAGGTCCCCGTACGTGCTTGCTCTGGATATTCGGACAGAGAATGGTGTTTCTAGACAGACAGATTTGTCTACAAGGTGGCAGTGGTAGTGCACTAGCCCGTGTGTTCCTAGGAATTCTAAGGTGGCATCTAACACAGTTATATGTCGTTTTCACGGTTATAGTTTCCTGGAAAGCATAGATTGAACAATGTCTTATGCGCAGTAGGTATAGTCAGGTACATTTCATCAATTAGATCCGGGAGATACTTCAATCGCAAACGAGCTTGTCCTGTTAAGATTAGGTTGACACCAGTCGAGCAAACAAGGTTGTCAGAAGCCATGGTGCTGATGGAGACGTACGTGGGTACCCTTATGAAGATTTTCCCGAATTTCGCGGCGGCGGCGGTCGGTCGCCGGACGTTGAGGCCTTCTTCCATCGTACGGGAGGAGAGGTCCTCGACCGTGCGCAGCAACGGCCGGTGAAGTTGAGCGGGTAGAGACTGGCTTTTCCCGCTATGGGAGGGAACCCAGAAAAAGAAGTGAGGACCGGCGCAAAGAACCGGCGTCATGGATGGGACGCGGCGGCCGGCCGGCCTGGATCGCCGTCGAATCTGAGCGCGACGAGGGCAATCGTTCCACGACTAGTTTGGACTTTGGTGTTCCGTGGTCGCTTTTAGTTCCCGATTTGGTTTCGGCGTGTGGGAAAAAGGATTAGCGTGCAGGCCCTACCCGTGCTGAACACTAACCCCTGGTCCCTGGCCTTCTCCTTTTCTTGTCAAAAGCGGCCCCATGTGCGCGACGACAACCTTGTCTGGGTTGCGGACGTTTCGTTAACAATTCCAAGGAATCCAACCGAGTTCGTAGCACTTTGGAATTCAACCGAGTTCGTAGCACTTTGGAATTCAACCGAGTTCGTAGCACTTTGGAATTCAACCGAGTTCGTAGCACTAGTTCCCGTGCGTGACGCGACCTAGGGTCCAACTGGGATCGATCACTAGGATGTACACACATATGCATATGGTGGCAAAGTGTGTGTGCGCGCGCTAAGTCTCTGTTAAGTCTCTCATGCCCCACCAATATTCTAGCGTGTGTGTCGTAGCCTGGTAGCCTGATAGCCGGACGTTCGTGTTTATACCTGATGGCCCGAGTGAGGTACGCAAGTACAGTGTGCGTCCTCTTGTACTTAGACGAAAGCGTGCACTGGTTCGTGCAATTTGCACGGCTATATTTATTATTTTTAAATATTTTATAATATTTTACTAATTTATAAATTTATTCTGTAAATAGATTAAAAAAACTAATCTACAACATCATAATCTGGTTTCACTAAAATAAAATGGTATAAATTTTTTCTCTAGAACTAATACACATCGTTATGATCTAGCACCACCAGAATAAGCGGTAAATTATCTTTTTGTCTCTCAATTAATGTGAGACTTTTTATTTTTGGATTAACATGAAAATTTATGTCCCTCAACACGAATATGGTATCTCAAATCACAGCAAATGTTTATAGATAAACATGTGATAAATGAGAAATACTATGACTATTATTCCTATACAGTTCCACTGATTAAGGATGGGTCATCCAATTTTAATCCTACGGCCCTGAATGTTTTCGACCTATGCTCATCCTGCATCCCAACTCTACTCGCTCTACTCATGACGCGGTGAGGTTGGCAAGGGGCACCATTGCTATCAACTTCTTCATAGGCTTACAGTGCCCCACCGATTTTAGAGGGAGGCAACAGAGAGATGGTCCATGACGCACAATAGATTGTGTTTTGGCTTAAACATGTTGGCGCTGGTATCACATCGTGCCAACAAGCTCATCACCAGCCAAGGAGAGAGGGAAGGGGCTACTACGGTGGAGAAGGAGTGTGTCTAGACTAAGATAGCATGATAATACCATTTAGTTGTATGACTTTTCTATAAAGAGGCAAACACCTATAACACAACTATCTTTTCGGTTGGAACACAAGGATCCATTTTAGTCGTTATATGAGGACCCAACTATCTATATTGCCTCCACGTGTTGTATATATAACAAAAACCAAAAAAATAAGAACAACAATTTATGTGGTATTAGAGGACTCTACGTAGAATATAAAGTAAAAAAAAAGCAAAATTTCTACATACAATATAAGGTAAAAAAAAAGCAAAATTGTACAGCATTGAAGAAATAATTGTAGTAGTAGAACTCTGCACCTAAAATCGACCGTGATCTATAAGGAAAACAAAAGAGGCAACTCTGCTTTAGCACACCCGCTGAAAAGCCAGTGTATCAACAAAACTCGCATGAACACAGTAAGGCCAAGCAGAAACCGAGGCGGCGGCACCCGTGGTGACCGGAACCACGCCCTCAGCCACCACCACCTCCTCCTCCTCGTATCCGCAAGCTTCATTACGTACGATCTCTAGCCACAGAGATTACAAAGATTGCTCCTTTCCTCCTCCGCGATGGAAACGGCGGCGGCTCCATCCGGTCCGAGCCTGCGCCGTCCGCTCAACCCTGCGGCGGCCACGCGACCAGTCCCGAAACCTAGAGCCGGATGGGCGACCAAGAATCCAGCAAACGCTCTCATATTCAAGCCACTGCGGCCTCCGGAGCCGCGTCTCTACGCGAGCGCGGCGACGAAGGACGGCTACGACACCGGTGGCGCCTCCGGGGTTGTCCGGAGGAAGCGGCTTGCGGTGTTCGTGTCCGGCGGGGGCTCCAAATTCCGAGCGATCCACGAGGCCGCGTTGAGCGGAGCCCTGCGTGGAGATGTGGTTGCTCTTGTCACCGACAAGCCAGGTGAAGCTTCTTGCGTTGTTGGGGAGTTTTCGGGTCTGTGAGCATAGGTGGTGGAGCTGGAAGCAGTGGATTTGATGTGAGACTGGAGCTGTATTCGCAGGTTGTGGAGGCGCGGAGCACGCGAGGAGCAATGGCGTACCTGTGGTTGTTTTCCCCAAGTCCAAGTCTGCACAGGAGGGGGTTTCAGTACCTGAGTACCCTGAGGTTTGGATCTTGCTTGTATCTGCCTCTTGAGTTTTTATGCTGTGTGATTCTGTGAAGAAAATGGCTGTGTGCCGACCAAGAATTCAGGGATTGTCTTACACAATACAATGACTTTCCTTGGAAATTTCTCCAAATTGGAGGTGTTATTACTGTTGTGAAGCCTCCCTGTAGCCATTTTTTGGATAATGTATTAATGTTGATATATTATTACACTTTGATGCGTTTCCAGTTAGATAGAATGTTCAAGGATCCTATTGAGCATATTCTCCATCAACTGACAAATTATTAGACTCCACTATAATCATAGACAGTAGACGTTCCATGGTGTACTGTATTCGTTGTGCCAACAGATTGCAAACGATATTCTGTTATTCATCTCATGTATAACAAAGATCACTTTTCTTGACAAGCGAAATAGTTCTGAGCTCATAATTTTGTATGAAACAGGCAACTTGAGGTAGACTTTGTTCTTCTTGCTGGTTACTTGAAACTCGTACCTGCTGAGTTGGTTCGTGATTATCCAAGGTCAATTTTGAATATCCATCCTTCCCTCCTTCCAGCATTTGGAGGAAAAGGTTTTTATGGTCTGAAGGTGCACAAAGCAGTCATTGCCTCTGGAGCAAGGTAATTTAGATTTTCTATAGCATGTACATGTAGCTAAATGGCCTCCTTACTATGCATTAACTGGTGTTATTTCAGGAGTCCTTCGTGACACAGGTCCAACTGTATACTTTACTATGCATTAGATTTCTATGAATTATTTTGTCGACTTAGAAATAATCGTCAGCCATATACAGATACTCGGTCCAACTGTACATTTTGTGGATGAGCACTACGACACAGGAAGAACATTAGCCCAGAGGGTTGTGCCTGTATTGGCAAACGATACACCAGAGTTGTTGGCTGCGAGAATTCTTTGTGAGGTAAAGAGTTCAGCTTACAAGCCTCTCGAAGCTTTTTTAGATGCTATTAAAGTTAGTCACTCTAAGGTACTACCGACATTGCTGGTCCTTATGCTGGTAAGCTTACATCTCAGGAGCATCAAGTTTACGTTGAGGCCGTTGCTGCTTTGTGTGATGACCGCATTGTGTGGCGAGAAGATGGTGTCCCGCTTATCATAAGCCGGACAAATCCTGATGGGTATACCTAACTGAGAATGCCATCAGACTGTTTTCGACTTACAAATGAAATTTGTACAGCTCTGCCAATTTTACTCGAGGCAAAGTGTACTTATTTTATCTGATACACTAAGCAATTTGGTAGTCATCAAATGCTGCAACTTGTTGAGAGAAAATGGAAACAGTATTCAATCAGCTGCAACAGTCCAACACACATGGGCGTTGATGGTGGTATCTTGACTTTAAGACTACTATGGTGAGATGCGAGTCACATTCTAAATGCTTAGATTTGGCCTTTGAATAAACGCTTATAAGCAAATCTCATGTACACAGTACACTCAGTGGATTGAATGGTATGGTGGTGTCTTTGATACTTCAATGGTTACATTCTTCTATGTTGGCCTTAAGAGCACGCTAATTTACCTCTGATATTTTTCTTGCCACTACAGCAGATATTCTTCTTCTTTTCCTGAGACGACAGCAAATATGCTTTTTTACCATTAAGCCGTTCTCCCTAGAATTTCGTATCATTTCCATTGGAGAACTCATGGTTAGGGAGTAATAATCAACACAATTTCGCACTTTTGAACTGCAAACTTACCTTTTAGTGGGTTAACCGACAATATTGAGAAATGCTGGGCTGTGCAATGTTGTGGTTAGCAAAACATTGTTGAAACTTATCAAAATGGTGAGTACAAATGCCTGGCTTCTGTTCAAAAGGATTCAGAAGAAGTATGTGCATTTGCAAATATCTGCAGCAAAAGCACCATATGACACACTTCGGTGCCTTCCCAAATCAGAAAAACAGGTTGCAAACCAGGATTCAGAAGAGAAAAGTATATTTATATCGACAAGGATCTGCCACCATCCTGGAACATTCAATTCTAGCTTGCGTTTGGTTAGCGACCAGCCTGCCTCCTGATTTCTGTACGATCATTGTCCCAGCACAAGTGGATAGACATACACCAGATACATAAGCAGCATGCGATGCAACTGTAATTCTCATGACAGGAAAAGCCTGCACGGAAAGAAGAATTGCAGGAAGATGCTAAATGAGATGATTTATTCCATACATTACGTTTCCGCATGCTAACTTAATCAATCCATTATAAAGACAGTCACGGAACCACTTTGGTAATTTACACCGTTGCAGCATCAGAGATAAAAAGAAGAGAAAAACATGAGAGCAACACCACAAACTACACGGATGAAGGTAAGACCATCATCTGCTACCCCAATTATGACAATTATCTCCGGTTTGCGACTTCTCATGCCGGTGAAACCCCATTAACTGATATGGAACTCACCGCTGGCACGAACTTCGTTCACCTGCTTCTCAAACTCATCTTCATCCTCCTCCTCCGCTGGTTCTTCCTCTGGTTTCTTGCCATCCTCCTGCTCGTCCTCCTCCAGCCAACCGAAACCTGCCACTGGGGTGGACGAAGGAGGCGGTTGCTGAGCTTCCTGGACGATCTTCATGATCTCCTCGACGGACTGGACAGAATAGGTCGGGGCACTGTTATCCCTCTTGTAGTACATTGCTTGCGCAGCTTCAGTGAGCTCTCTAGGTAAGTTCTTCAAGAACCAGGGGTGGTTCCTGATCTCCCTCATTGTTATTCTCTGTATGAAGTTGGAAAAACAATAAGCTGCCGCCGAATCGCTCTTGTAAGCTGATCTGAGTTTAAGCGGAAAAGTACCTTTGCGGGGTTTGCGACGAAAATGCTGGCAAGGAGTTGCTTGCAGTCTTGGGATACATGGACGTACTCCGGTATTTTGTATTGGATTGACATTATCCTCTGAGATACAAAATAATGCATCAATCATCAGATTAAGCAGAGACAAGAAGTTGGGATTTAAGAGTTGAGACTGCTTAGCAGAAGGCAAAAAAAAACTGAAATTGTTACCCCGATGGTCTTTCTGAAATTCTTGGGGTCGTCAGGATCCTCAAAAGGGTAACCACCGACCAGCATCACATAAAGGGTAACTCCACAAGACCACACATCGGCTGTCTGAAACATTAATTGACACAAATAAGTTAGAAGGCAAAACAAACAAATAAGTAAACGCATAAATAAGGCAAGAACAAAGAAAGAATCGCATGCAGGAAAATGACGCTTCTTTCCGGTAGGATATTTAGGGTACAATGATCAATCATTTAAACAAGTCCAAAACATGCTCCCTAAATAAATGGTCGGAGTCTGAGAAAAAAGTAAAGGCTCTTTTGATCCATTAGGTCAGCTATTAGAATGGCTATTGTTTCAGTGGAATTGATGCATCCTATGCTGTCGGGTATATTTAGTATGCTCAAAATGCCCAAAAAAAGGCATAGAAGTTTCAAGTGCTGTTCCAAGTGCGTGAACTTCAGCTTTGTTTACATATGCTAATATGCACAACTTTTATTGAACTTGAAACTATTCAACAGTAAAAATGATATGAGCTCCATAGATAAACTATAAAATGCAGGCAAGCAATATGCATATTTACCAACCCCGCCAAACATAAAAAAGGCAATGATATACCACGACATCTATGTAAAATGTTGAAGATTGAGGATTTGTTATAAGTTGACGGCGATGTCCTGAGGACAGATAAAAGATGAAGTCAAAGGGCATGTTTTTCCACATGCATTTCCTTGCTGAAGGGTACTTCATGCTTTGCAAATGAAAACATCAGAAGTCCTAAAGCAATTGAGAAGTTGAGGGGCTAGTTTCCTTTCATTATTAATAACAATAGCCACTGTTTGGATCTAAGCAATCCTTTTGTAAAGCAATACGAAACAGCTGCAAATTTTCTGAACTCAAACAAAATAAGTCCTATCCAACTTCAGTTTCAATAATGCAAGCAGGGATCAAAATCATGTAAACAAAAATCAGTTAGGGAGAGACAAACTAGAGAGAATCATTGGAATATTTGAACACGAAAGCAGCCGAAAAGAACATAATTTTATGGCAGAAAAGTGAGCACTATATGGTTGGGAAAATCAATGCCATTTTTACAGTCTTACAGGGTTGTTCTAGAAACCAACAATAAAATAATAGTTGCTATGCTATCCATCAATTATCTATGCTAATCTCTAGGGCATCATAGCGTCATACTGTTTCTCATTGACAAGCAATACAACCAATTTTGCAGTGCTGGAAAGGAGAAAATATAAGCAATCTGATATGATCTCTTTGATCGTAAAGGAGCGAAAGCAATAACGGTCAAATAGAAAATCCTTCACAAGCTATGAAGGCAGTAGCGGACAATGAGAGAAAAAGAGTGTACATAGTTTTCAAGGAACACAAGAGGCCAAAGAGAAGTTCAGTCTAACAAGGCTACTTGGAAAAGGATTGGGTCTGACGGCCCTTGTGAGAACATCAATTAGCTAATCTGTAGCACTAGAACCATGATGGCAAAATGGTTCAGAAAAGGACATAAAGCGTGAACTGAACCTAAAAGGATGACTCGTCCAAGAAATAACAGAGCTGTCCAACTGATGTGCTTATGGGCTGTGTCTACCTCATGGAGCTTGTCACAAGCATGAATTTCAACGAATCTCTGTCAATCTGTTCCTTTTTAATCCCTAATGATGAAAACTCATTCCTTTCAGTGCTGCATGTTCCTATAGAGAATAGACATAATCATACTTCTGTCTCTTTACTCGCCTGAATCTAACTACGCAACTGAACTTACAAATAACCCCAGCTCCAAGCTCGCTCAAATCAAGTGCAAAAGAAGAGTATCTCATATCTGTATCCACAGATCTCATACTTTCTTCAGCTAATCTAACTTCACTCCAGGCCAGAATAAAATAAAGCAAGCGGTATGCACAGGCATACAAACTCTTGACCACTAAAACCGGCCCAAATCCAATCAACCTAGACCTTTTCTCCCCTCTTTTTACTTTGCACGTTTGGTTGGCGTGCAGAAAAAGCAGGCGCGCCCGTTGGAGCAAGCATTGCCATCGATCTAGCATGCTGTGTGATTGAAAAAACAAGAGAATGTGAATGTCCAAATCGACATTACACGCAGAAGGAACATATCTTTTGCATAATCTCTTCCTGCTTTTCGGACCGAGTTTTTCAACATAAACCACTGCCTCCCAAAATAAAATATAAAATGGAGGACTACTACGCGACAACTGTCCACATTAACCGGGAATCTAATCATCAGCCACATGAGCATCAGCAAGAGACACTATCTGAGAGCCAGCATGGCGATGGGCCCCAAGCCACGGCCTGTTGGGCCCACCGCTCAGTGGCAGGATGCACGTCTGCACGGCAATAGGCATGCAAATCTGTGTAACTGAGGACAAATCCCGAATCCATCAGCCAGAGCCCAGTGATAGCTGCCCTCCAAGGGCCTAGTCTATAGATCAACAACTGTGACACCAAGGGCCCACTTGATGACACGAGCTGTCTCACCGCATAGACCGGGTCTACACGTCTCCGGTGCTGGCATCGAGACGTGTGAGAACCACGCTACGTGTGCTCCAAGTGCAGGCGGCACGTGGTCAGTGCTCAGAGCAAGCGAGACACTGCTACTGGGACCCACTGCATAGTGGGGCCCGGCTGCAGAGTCACGGGGTAAAAGAGAAGCGGCGGAGACTTGACTGACCTTGCCGTCGTATTCCCGGCGGGAGAGCACCTCCGGGGCAATGTACGCCGGCGTGCCGACGGTCGACTTGGGCTTCGAGTGCAGCAGCGACGACTGCAGAAAAAAAAATGGAGCATATTATTGCAGTACCAAACTTGTTTGGGCCAACAAGAAATGCTGCTTCTCCAAGAAGCAGGTTTCACGCAAGCAAAGGAAAGAGATTGCATTTCTGGGGTGTGAAATTTTCTGATCTTTTGAGACGCAGAGCAAATCAATGTCGCAGTAAAAAAGTGCGCCTTTTGACGCATAATAAAACAGAGGTAGCAGTATCTTTCTTTTAAGAAGGGAACAGAAAACGCTTACCTTTGAGTAACCGAAGTCGCAGATCTTGAGGCGAGGGGCCGGGCTGCCATCTAGCAGCGTGTTCTCCAGCTTCAAGTCCCGGTGGCAAATTTGCTGCAAATCCGCAATAAAATTAGCATCTAACACCTTGGTTATGTGGATGTTAACATTTCTCGCTGATCTTGGTGATCTTCTACAACACCTTGTTCTTACCATGAAGTGGCAGTAGCTGACACCACAAATGAGCTGCTGGAAGAAGTACCTAGCCTGCAAGAACAACACGAATTAACACAACTCCCAACAAAAATGAACTTGGTTAGAGGCAGCCGCTGGATTGGACCAGCCAACTGATCCTCACCTCGTCCTCGCTAAACCTCCCGGCGTTGCAGATCCGGTCGAAGAGCTCGCCGCCGGCGGCGTACTCCATCACAATCGCCAGGTGCGTCGGCGTGACCACCACCTACAAAAGAAACGATTTATCTTTTAGACAAACTCTTCACCAACGACTCAAAAAAGATCCCAGTACTTCCGTCATTTCCTCACCCACCTCCTTGAATCGGATTATGTTGGGGTGCCGCAGCGAGCGGTGGTTTATGATCTCCCTCGCCACATTCTCATCAATCTGCAAACAAGAAACGTCCATCAGGAACACCAAGAAGAAAGAAAAAAAACTTCGCAGGAATTGCAGCGCAAAAACTCGATCCGGGCCTCTGATGGATCACGGGAGCCCGAATCCGGCCGGCGGGCGGCTCACCTTGAGGCCCCGTGGGATGTACTTCATGGCGACCAGCTCCTTGGTCTCCTTGTTCCTCATCAGCCGCGCGACGCCGAAGTTGCCGGCGCCGATGTCCTTGAGCAGCTCGTACCTCTCCATGGATCCTGGCCTCGAGGAGGGGTCACGAGGCGCTAGCTGCTGAGAGCTTGATCGGACAGGGGTCACGAATCTTTTTGGAGGTTTTGGAAGCTTCGTTGCGGCGAGAGTGAGAGGAGGAGGAGGGAGGGAGGGGGAAGGATTCGAAGCTTAAAGGAGAGAGAGGCTTCTTGCTCGTCGTCTTCTTCGCTGAGATGGGTTCGATTGATTAATACTACACTACTACTGCTGCAGTGAGGAGGAGTTACTAGTTTTATTTGGTGATTAGATTATGATGTGCCATGATAGGGCGTGCTCATGCTTCGTTTATCCGGACTTACTTGCTGTTTGGACCTTTGGTTTGTTGAAATTCATGAACCGGTCCTTGTGTGCATTGCTGGCTTCCTCTCTGTTGCTTGCAAAACGCCAGTGTCCTTTCCTTTAGCGGTCACCGAATCGAGTCCAGTCTGGCTCCCCTTTCCTTGCTTGATTTCGAAGAACTGTCAAATAATCCGTGTGATATGTAGTAACTGACGAGAGTCAAAGTTTTTGAGTTACAAACAGACAAAATCTTGTTGTCACGCCGATTACAGTACCCAGCTGTTACTGAAATGGAATATCAACTAAGTAAAAACACGGAGTGTCAATGTTCCGTTACAGAGTACTCAAATTTGCACCTCGGATGTCCACCCTCCTCCCTTTAACGTATACTATTAATAATAAAAAGAAGTTTGAGTACTTACTAGCGATTCTTAAAAATAACGTGTTTAAACAAATCGTAGTCATATTTCTTTCACAAATATCTTGGGAGTTCAAACACTGCCAAGACTCACAGTATATACAAGACGAGAGGGTTTTCTTTTCTTTTTCTAGCACTACCAAAATTCCGTGACACGGGATATGCACGTCTTCCCACCGTTTGACCGCCAGCGTCAAGCAGAGGAGGGTGCGTGCTGCGAGCGGGTGAGGAGACGAGGCGTGAAACTGCAAAATCCCACTGGATTACAGGGGCCGGGAGGGGGGATGGGGCACGTGGGCCGGGCGCGTGGGAGTGCGCGCGGGTGCCGTGTACGATGTTGGATTGAACCTGATGGGGACGAGTGCGCGTGCCGCCGCGTCCGTCCGCGCGCCCGTGTGATGCGAATCGGACGGTGACAAAAACCGACGCGGTTTGTTTCTCCGGTTCCGCTCCTCCGCTGCTTCTGTTCTCCGTCCTTCACGACCATCCACTTCCGGCTCCTGGGTGGTGTGCCGGTTCAAGGCCACGGGCCGCTCCCGGACCTCCTTACGCTTTGTTTGCTCTTCCTCCTTCGGTCTCTCCCTCCCAGCTTTAACGGTTTTGCGGACAGGGGAGGTAAGGCATGGAGTCCAACCATTCTTCTTATGGTGTTTCGCCGATGCTCGTGAGGTCACAGTGGTCAACTAAATATTTTCTTACACGTCGGCGCGATGGTCTAAGCGACTGGAATCAAGATCTCCTCTTTCGTTTAGGCTACTAGAGATAACTGGCGCTCTTCAGGTTTAGATCTAGAACGTTTGCCTCCTCCCCTTCAACCGGTGTCCGTGCTCTTTTCCGATTGCTAGAGGGGCTTGCCAGAACGAGCCCTTACGTGCTAAGGTGCCTTGATCTATTGCCTATTAAATCCATGAGCAGGCAAGAGACAACCTGGCGAATTGAAACATCATAGTAGTCAGAGGAAAAGAAAGCAAAAACGATTTTCATAGTAGGGGTGAGTGAAATGGAAGCAATGTAAACTGTGAAAACAAGATTGTGAGAGAGCAATACGAGCGTTTTGCTGCTAGGCAAAGCGGTTGACTCCATGATGCCCTTTCGAGTTTCTATTGATGGTTTGGATTGCTCACCAACAGTAGATAAGAGAGCATCTGTCAAGTCTCTGTTGATGTTGCGAATACATGTACAAGTAGGTCATAATTAAAATTACGGTGTAATTAGCGGATAGAGCTAGGAGTGTTTGAGTTGAACACGTTGTAGCCCGGACTTCTATAATAATAGGACGCCATTGTGTGTAACCTAAGGCGAAGACTCTGACAATCAGAACCGATACTAGCAGTTAGACCGACTAGTTTCGAGAAAGCCGGCGACAACGGTGTTGCTTAATGCAAGGGACAAAACGCCCATAGAAGAGATTCAGCGATGCAAATTTCGGTTGAACCTCATCAACAAACTTGATATCATCTTTTCTCCTCATATGTTTACTTCGTTGATCATGCGTTGCACGAGCTAAGTGTTGGCAATGAGCGGAAGAACTACATGGCCACGGTAAAGTCGTGGAGATTAGTCGATGGCACTCGCCATTGCAAGGCTAATTTCACAAAAGTCTCAGATATGACAAAGCTAGTCCGACAAGATTGAGCTTAGTGAACTGCATTACATTCCCGGAGCTCAGTGAATTTTAATCTCATGTGCACATGCTAGAGTGATTGCTGAGAGAGCTGTTGGAAAAACATCAACTGGTGCAAGTGATAGAGGCCCTCAAAGGTTCAGGTGGTAGCTCCACGTCGGATTTCTCCACGGACCAAGATGTTGTCTTTGTTCTTTGCCTTTCTGTGACTGAAGTGTGTCTTTTGTTCTCCACTTTATATTTCAAGCTTGTTGTATACAACCCTATACAATTTTGAAGGTTTTCATAGCTCTGTAATCTTTTGCTATGTCTCTATTGAAATATGCTATGGTTCCTCTCTTCTCTTTCTTCTTTTGCAATTACAAGGCGACTAAAGTGTGTCTTTTGTGGCCCATTTTATACTTCAAGCTTCTTGTTGTGTACAACCCTACACAATTTCGAAGGTTTTATAGCTTTGAAACCTATTGCTCTGTTTCTAATGAAATAGGTTATGGTTCCTCTCTCGTCTTTCTTCTTTTGCAATTACAAGAAAGATACAAACACACATGCAAACCATTATACACTCATACCCATCCGAGTGTACCTCTAATCACACACTAGAAGTGTCAAAGACTAAAGTATTTCTGTGAAGCTCACCTCTTGTTTGAAATAGCTTATGAAATGTGAGCTAATTGTCTATGATAAATGGTGTAATGTCTCTAATACCCTTGGAATTGTTTGTGCTTTGTTAAATTGTATATCCTTCTTTTCTATTGTTTTACCGCGCAATTGAGGAAGAAAATAAATTGTGAACAAGAAAAATGTTAACATATAATTGTTTAGAAGTGACACATCAAATAAGGGCAAGATTTAAATGTTTTCTCGCCAAAAGAAAGAGTTATAAGGTATCAAGAGCACCACTTCACGTAGCCATTTATCCTCATGCTACAAACTTGCAGCAATATCATCATATATTGTGCCCATAGTACCATCATCCACAGGTACAATATTTTCTACACCAAATGGAGGTGGCACATACTCTAGAACATATTCTCCTCTCTCAAACCTATCGAAATGCTCATCATCTAGAGCACTATCATGAATGTAATTATGTAAACATATGCATGCAGAAATAAACATCTTTTGCTTCTCAACTGGGTAGCTTGCTATGCCACGGAGAATTCACTATTTCTTCTTTAGAACACCAAATGGTCTTTGAATGACGGTTCGTAGAGATGAATGACAATCATTAAAAAAAACTCATTCATCCCAGCTGGAGGTGTCTGCTGAAATTTGGGTCCATTATCCTTTGAATGAGGATAGGTAGCCTGTTAGGTTTGGATATCCGAAGTCAACGAGATAGTCTTTGTCTATACTTAGAGCAAAATAATATATATATGTATAAGAAAAATAATAGATATAAGAAAATTGCATATACAAGTGGGTTACCTTCCGGAGGATATGGATTATTTTGATATTCCACCAAAGCATCTGACCACACACGTGTGTTATGAACAGATCTAGGCCATCCAGTAACCATAAAAGTGAACCTCATATCTTAATCACATTGCCATGATATTTTTACTTGTATAACCATGCATGTTAATATGCACCACTTTGAGATCTGAGGGTACTGTGGCAGGAATTCATGCTCCATCTATTGCCCCAATTGCACTTTTGAAATGAGGCCGAAATCTTGGTTTTCTAAGTGTAGGATGACTGCAGTGAAAGTAGGATCTCTTTGTTTGATATAATCACCAGCCATGCGGTCTAAACACTCCAAAACCTTAGTAAAATTTAATCCTAATGGTAGACGCACAATGTGCAAATTGGTTTGCACCATTACTGTTTGATTGGGGTGATCCACATGTGCTTCTTGAGAGCACATGTTATGAGTTGACGATTGGGGTGATCCACATGTGCTTCTTGAGAGCACATGTTATGAGTTGACTTTAGCTGATAGTTGTTGACCAATGTGTTATGTGACATGAAAAACACTGACCTCCTCATCTTGATCATGTCGTAAAACTCTATTGGATCCTTCAACTTCTCCAGAACTCACTGGATCCCTATGATAAAAGATATCTTTCTTGGCCTGTAAGGAGCCTTTTCACCATCTTCATGTACAATACAAGCAAGAAGATGCAATAATAGATTTGACTCTTCTCTTGGACTCTCAGACACTACTACACCCTCATCACTTGATTCACTTGAACTTGAGCAAAACATCTGTCATTGTACACAAAAAATTGAACATATGAGACCAATAACTAAACAACATAGGTTCATGACATTACAAATTCACATAGGTTCAAATCAAATAAATAACATAGGTTCATGGCATTACAAGTTCGCATATGTTCAAATCAAATACACAACATAGGTTCATGACATTAGAAGTTCATATAGATTCAAATCAAATAGTAGGCTGAAAGTAAACTACAAGTCACTAAACAATGCAAATAATAGGTTCAAAGCAAATTACAAGTTCACTATAATGCAAATAACATGGTTCAAATGACATATAAGAAGCTACAAAAGTGATGTCTGATGCTTCTTCTCCTCCTCCCATGTCCTCTTGAGCCATGCAAGCCTAACACGAGGTATATCCAAAGTGGTGAACATATCACAACATTGTTTTTTCATAAAGAATTGTGTGGCATAGAAATGCTCATCGTTCCCTACCTCAGCTCCATCCTCAACCAACAAGGCCAACATGTCTCTAATCTCCTACCTCATAGGATCAACAGATGCTTGAGATGTCACATAATTTGTGCTCTCTATTTGTCTAAACGGTCTGGCCTAGTGGTATCATCACTCGTCATCTTTGATAGCGTAGGATTAGGTGAATAAGAGATGGATATCTTCTTTCTGCCCCTGGCATGCACAAGTATACCATCAGGAACCCCTAACCCTTGACACCCTAAGCCAGCTTCATCTTCTTCAAGGTTAACATGAGAGGGTCCAACTTGAAATGTTCCATCTTGCACCCTTACATGTTCATTTCTAACACTGAAAACAAGCACACATGTATCTTGTTCTCCTAACAATAATCACTAGTCACAATGGTATTACTGACTGGACCTCTTCCTAGACCGGATGCATGTTGGTTCAATGACTTCCACATATTGTAGTCTTTTTTTAGTGTCTCCCACCGGTAGTGAAGGCTCCTTTGAGACATAGATTCAACATCAGCTTAAAAGCCAATACCAATTTCACAGAGGCATAAGAATTGAATCCCAAAAACACCAATTATTAGCACCATCAACTTAGCATTATCAAAAATAAGTAGTAGCACCACAAGTCCTCATACACACAACATTATAGGAACCAAGGTACTATGGTACCAGTATTGCATTAACATCACAAAAACCCTAAACTAGGAAATTAAGACCCTAACCAGGGCACAACCCTATCCATATCATGGTATGATAGAGAGAAGGGGGAGTAGAAGCACTTACCTGCATAGGGGAGGAGTTACCACCGCCGCAGTTGCGGTGCGATGAACTCACCGCCATCACACGGCGGTGGTGAGGTAGTCGAGCCAGGGGTCAAGGTAGCGGTAGTCGGCGGAGCTAGTGGTGGCGGATATCAGAGGGATAGATGACCGGGACCGAGGCCACTTGACACGTTATCATGCCACCAACTGCACCCATGGCCAAGGCTGGCAGCCCCTGCATGGACTGAGGCCACCAAGCCCCAAACCTAGGTCGAGGCGGCAGCGGCACGGACGTGTGGTAGTGAAGGATCAAGATGTCGGCCTAGAAGGGAGGGGTGAATAGGTGACTAAATAATTTTAATCAAATATCTTAATTTTGCAAATTAAGCTTGATTGATTAGTAAAGGTGAGTATATTTAATAAGAGTAATCAAATATAATAAGCAAGACAAATATGAGCAAAGCAAAGATACTCAGAAAGTAAGCGTGGAACTGAATGAACGGGGAGACAATGACTTGTTGCCGGAGTTCGGATCCTTGGGGGAATCCTACGTCTCCGTTTTGAAAGCTCGATCACACGTGATCAAGAGCCCGCTTCCTCTCAAGCCTTTATCCCTCGAGGATGCTCTTGCGTCTCCTCGACTTCTTCTTGGTGATTCTTTCCTCGCGGAGGCGAATCCCGGCCTTCACAAACTTCTTGATGCTCACCACACAAATCGGGAGCTATCAAGGACTCCTAGCCGTCTAGGAGACGCCAATCTCCAAGAGTAACAAGCATGTCGATTTGCTTGGGGATGAACTCAATTGCTCTAATGCTCAACACTTTGAAAATCCTCACTCTTTTGGATCTCTCTCTCAAGAACAAGGGCTCTTAGCTTTGGAGGAGGAGAAATGGCTCTCTTGAGTGCAGTGAATGATTTTGGCAAAGAGTTGGAAGTGAATGGGGAAGGAGGGGTATAAATAGACCACTCACAAAAACTAGCCGTTGGAGTTTGATTTAACATATCCGGACATTCCGGGCTAACAAGCCCGGACACTCCGGAAATACAAATTTCCAATGGCCACCAAAACCCATTCTGCATCTGGACACTCCGGGCTAGGCCGGACACTCTAGGAACCTACCCGAGAGTGGCCCATCTGAGTACTGAACATCCGGACATTCCAGACTAGGCCGGACACTCCGGGAACCTACCTGGGAGTGGCCCCATCTGGGTACTGAACATCCGGACATTCCAGAATAGGCCGGACACTCCGGGAACCTACCTGATGGTGATATGCCACCCGGGTATCACCAAGGAGGGCGAATCCGGCCTCCCGGCCACGGGATGGGCCGGACCGACTACTCGGAGTCCGACTACAACACGGGGGCACCTCACCGACGTGGAGTACAAGACAAGGACTAATACCTGTCCGGCTTACCCGGAGTCGGTTGTAACCAAATAGGAAACATATCTGTTAACCCGATCCGGATTCTGTAACCCTACCCCGGCCGGCTATATAAGGCTCGGTAGGGGACCTCCGATCGGTATCGCCTTTACATCCAGTATCATCTCCACTGTTTCATAGCTCAGGCCCTCTCGAGATCGATTCTCTAGGGCCTGCGGCACTCGGGATACAGCAATACCAGCCACCAAACACAGGACGTAGGGTATTACCTCTCCGAGAGGGCCCGAACCTGTCTAAATCTTGTCTCCCGTGTGCAGCCATCCTGATTTGCTGTGCTCACGCCGCCCCATAATTAGTATTGCCAGAATAATACTCCGACAGTTGGCGCGCCAGGTAGGGGCCCGTGCGCATAGATCCATCTGCACGAGTCGGGATGGCTTTCAACAACAACAACAACGTTTTCGTCTCGGGAAGCAGCCTGAAGTTCGCCTTCATCAGCGCTGCCCCGGACCCTGGCCAACTCTTCCGATTTGGGAGGTTGGACTTCATCGCCGACAAGATCGGCCAGCTTCACCTCTGCTACTCGGCAACGTCCCGATCGGCAGAGGCTTCACCAGCTCTTCAGCACGGGACTCCCACGAAGTCCACGCGCTCGGCCCCTCTCCCCAGGGAAGAGGCTTCGCCGAAATTGGATCCGTTTATTGCACACGAGTTCGCACTCGGATCCCGACTGGTCGGCGCCATCGACTCTCTCCTCCCTGTCCTCGAGTATTACTCGGACGAGGATGAAAGCTCTGGCAGCCACCATCCGTCCCGGGAAGTCTTCATGGCCAATGCCGGCACGCTAGACGGCAATGACGGCCAAGAAGTCCCCATTGAGCAACAAACGCCGGACGAGCTCGAGGCCACCCGACTCCGACTCCTTGCTAAGGAGGAAGAGTTGATCGAGCAGCAGACTCGGCTCGCTCGCCAGCGAGACGACCAACAACGCAACGACGACATGAGGACTCGAGGACGCCAAGTCCACAACGAGCTCCGCATGCGTGAGAAGGATGGGGTTACGATTTTTCCCCTCCCGAGTCACAACATCGTTGCAGCCACCATGGCGGCACACGCCATCGAGATCCCCGAGGGCAACCCGGGACACGAAGAACTTCGACGGCTCCGCATCCTGCTGGAGCAAACCGCCCTCCAGCACGCAGAAGCCTCCGAAGATTGCCCCAGCTCCTCCGCAGGTGTCAGGAGCCGGCGCTCTACGCCCCAGAAGAGTCCATCACGCGCGGATGGGCGACGAGCAAGTCCCGACCGGCGTCAGCCGGCAGGCAACGTCCATGGGCGACTCGGCGCCGATCGAGACGCTCGTGGCACCATAGACGCCAGGACCCGTGCTCGGCGAGATGCCGAAAGGAATGCCCGACAAGCTACCCCGATCCACAATCGGCTCGGACCTAGGAACCCCGCGGACGCAGAGAGAAGCGCTCATCACGGTTCCAGGGGAGAAAATTGTGGCAACCACCGCAATGATAGTGGCGCCACCAGCCGGGAACGTTCCCCTCCGACTTCCTCCGGCTTGGGGTACTCGGGCTCGAAAGCATTCGGCCCACGTATCCGCAGCGTCATCTTCCCGCCGCGATTCCGGGTCACCGGCGTCGACAAGTACACGGGCGAGACGCGACCGGACATCTAGTTGTCCGACTACCACACAGCGTGCAGAACCAACGGTGGGAACGACTACGTTGCGATCCACTACCTGCCGCTCTTCCTGGCCGACTCAGCACGAGCTTGGTTGACCAGCCTACCTCCGGGGTGCATCCATACATGGAAAGACCTCGAGACCCTCTTCGTGAACAACTTCCAAGGCACCTACAATCGGCCCGGGAACGCGTGGGATCTCCACAGCTGTACACAAGGGGCGGATGAGACTCTCCGTGAGTACATCCAACGCTTCTCTAAGAAGAAGAATTCTCTGCCCGAGATCCGGGAGGGCGACGTCATTACCGCTTTCTCCAAAGGAGTTCGGAGCACCGATCTGATCCACAAGATTGCGCGGAAGAATCCACAGACTACTCGTGAGCTTTTTGACATAGCCAACAGCTTCGCTACCGGCGAAGAGGCAGTCCGCAGTGTTACTCGGGATGACAAGGGCAGAGGCAAGGGCAAGGTGCCCGAGTCCTCCAGTCGGGATGACCAGCCCGAGTCATCTAGAAAGAAGCACCGCAAGCGCAAGGGCGGTGACCTCGTCGCTGCTGCCGAGCGCGCTCCGGCGCGCCGCCCACCGCGCACCAACACAACCTTCGAAGAGATGATGAGTCAGCCGTGTCACTTCCATGGACCCAAGTCCAATCATCTGACACGCGATTGCAACCTCTTGAAGAACCTGAACAAGCCCTACGCCTCTAACAAAGGCAAGAAGGAACCCCCTCAAGACGAGGGAGACGAGTTCCCGAAAGAGACCGCTTGCTTGATGATCTTTGGCGGTCCCAACGGCTACGAGACCAAACGTCGCCAGAAGATCATTGAACGAGAGGTCAACACAGCGGAACCGGCCGTGCCCAAGTACCTGCGATGGTCCGAGTCCGTAATCTCATTCGGACGCACGGATCACCCCGACTACATACCCCAGCCGGGACGCTTCCCCCTGGTGGTGGACCCGATTGTCTCCGGCGTCCGCCTCACCAAGGTCCTCATGGATGGCGGGAGTGGTCTCAACATCCTCTACGTCAAGACTCTCGACGACATGAAGATCCCTCGATCCGAGATCAGGCCGACTGGTGCTCCTTTCCATGGGGTAGTACCCGGCAAGATGGCGAGTCCACTCGGGCAGGTCAGCCTGCCCGTTACATTTGGCACTCCCGACAACTTCCGGACCGAGACCCTCACCTTTGAGGTCGTCGACTTCTCGGGATCATATCATGCCATCCTAGGTCGTCCCTGCTTCGCCAAGTTCATGGCTGTCCCCAGCTACGTCTACTTGAAGCTCAAGATGCCGGGCCCCCATGGGGTTATCACAGTGCAGAGCAGCTTCCAGCATGCTTACACGTGTGATCTCGAGAACTGCAACCTCGCCGCGACCCAGATCTCCGAGGCCATACTCTCCAACCTCAAGTCAGCCGTGGTCGAGGAAGCACCGCCATCCAAGAAAGCTTCGACGTCGGCATCTTTTCGGTCGGCGCGGGACACCAAGTCGATCCAACTCGACCCCGAAGACTCCTCCAAGACGACGCAGATCGGGACTGCGCTCAGCGACAAATAGGAAAGCGCGCTCGCCAGCTTCCTTCAGGACAACCGGGACATCTTTGCTTGGACATCCTCCGACATGCCCGGGGTTCCAAGGGAGGCTGCCGAGCACTCTCTCAACGTTCGGCCGGACGCCAAGCCGGTCAAACAGCGCTTACGCCGATTCGCTGAAGATAGACGTCAGGCCATAGGAGAAGAAATAGCCAAGCTCTTAGCCGCTGGTTTTATTAAAGAAGTGTATCATCCCGACTGGTTAGCGAACCCAGTTCTTGTTCGCAAAAAGAATGGAAAGTGGAGGATGTGTGTTGATTATACTAGCCTTAACAAGGCGTGTCCCAAAGATCCCTTCACTCTTCCTCGCATCGACCAAGTGGTTGATTCCACGGCCGGGTGCGAAATTCTATGCTTTCTCGACGCCTACTCGGGCTATCACCAGATCAAGATGAAGGAGGACGACGAGATCAAGACATCTTTCATCACTCCATTCGGCGCTTTCTGCTACGTTTCCATGCCTTTCGGACTCAAGAATGCCGGCGCTACGTACCAACGGTGCATACAGCGCTGCCTTCAGTCCCAGATCGGCCGGAACGTGCAAGCCTATGTCGACGATGTGGTGATCAAGTCCCAAAAGAAAGAAGACCTCCTGAGTGACTTGGGAGAGACCTTCGCCAACCTTCGAAGATTCAGCATGAAGCTTAACCCCGAGAAGTGTGTTTTCGGGGTCCCTTCGGGCAAGCTACTCGGCTTCCTTGTTTCCGAGCGAGGGATCGAGGTCAACCCGGAGAAAATCGATGCCATCCTCAAAATGGCCCCACCAAAGAACCTCAAAGACGTCCAACGGCTTACCGGGTGCATGGCAGCTCTCAGTCGATTTATCTCCCGACTCGGCGAGAAGGCCATGCCCCTCTACAAACTCATGAAGAAGTCGGATACCTTCACCTGGACTCCCGAGGCCCAGGACGCCTTGGACGGCCTGAAGAAGTTCTTGGCTACCCCCCCCCGGTGCTGGCGTCTCCCATGCCCAATGAACCGCTGCTTCTTTACGTCGCAGCGACTACTCAGGTAGTCAGCACGGTCTTGGTCGTGGAACGTTCTGAGCCCGGTCATATTCAGAAGGTACAGCGCCCGGTTTACTTCATCAGTGAAGTACTCTCCGAGTCCAAGGCGCGGTACCCGCAGATCCAGAAGATAGCCTATGCGGTCTTCATAACATCGCGGAAGCTCGTCCACTACTTCCAGGGCCACCCCATCACGGTGGTCAGCTCTTTCCCGATCTCCGACGTCATCAACAACCGCGACGCCACAGGTCGGATCGCAAAGTGGGCCATGGAGCTTATGGCGTTCAGCATCGTCTACGCTCCCCGCACGGCTATCAAGTCCCAGGCTCTCGCCGACTTCCTGGCCGAGTGGACAGAAGTTCAGTCCCCGCCCTCTGTGGTTGACCTCGAGCACTAGGTACTCTACTTCGACGGCTCTCTGATGCTTCAGGGCGCGGGGGCTGGCGTCGTGCTCATCTCTCCTAAGGGTGAACGCTTCAAATACGTACTGCAGATCCACTTCCCGGCATCCAACAACGTCGCCGAGTATGAGGCTCTGCTCCACGGTCTTCGTCTTGCGGTTTCACTCGGAATTCGCCGCCTCCTCGCGCGCGGCGACTCGGAATTAGTAGTCCGGCAGGTCATGAAGGACTGGTCGTGCCGAGACCCTTCCATGGAAGCCTACTGCCAAGAAGTCCGCAAGCTTGAAGCCAAGTTCGACGGTCTGGAAATTACCCATGTTCTGCGCCGAGACAACGAGGATGCCGACGCACTCACCAAACTGGGATCCAGTCGGGACGTCGTCCCGACGGGAGTTTTCCTCCAGGAGTTGCATACTCCCTCCATCAAGGCGGAAAAAACACCCGAGACCGAAGAACAACAAGTCCCGGAGAATGACGCCACTCAGCGACCTCCTGCGGAGGTCCTTGTGGTCACCCCCGACTGGACGACACCTTTTCTCGACTACATCTTGCGGGACACCCTCCCGCCGGATAAGACCGAGGCACGCCGCATCGCGCGACGCGCCAAGTCCTTCGTCATCATAGACGACGAGCTCTACAAGAAGAGCACCTCCGGGATCCTCCAACGGTGCATACCTGAGGACCAGGGAAAACAACTGCTACGTGACATCCACTCGGGAGTATGCGGACACCACGCGGCGCCCGCGTCCTTAGTCGGGAAGGCATTCCGACAGGGTTTCTACTGGCCGACTGCCGTGTCCGACGCGGAACACATCGTCCGCACTTGCGAAGGGTGCCAGTACTTCGCCCGGCAGACACACTTGCCGGCCCAGGCCCTCCAGACCATACCGCTTACCTGGCCCTTCGCCGTCTGGGGGCTGGATATGGTCGGCCCGTTCAAGAAAGCGCCCGGGGGCTACACGCACCTCTTCGTCGCAGTCGACAAGTTCACCAAGTGGATTGAAGCCAAGCCGGTCGCCACGATAACTGCTGAGAAGGCCGTCGAGTTCGTCCGGGACATCGTTTTCCGGTTCGGCGTGCCTAATAGCATCATCACCGACAACGGCACTCAGTTCACCGGTCGCGCGTTCCTCCAGTTCTGCGATGATTTCAACATCAGCCTCGATTTCGCCGCCGTGGCACACCCACGCGCCAACGGGCAAGTCGAGCGGTCCAACGGGCTAATACTTCAAGGCCTCAAGCCTCGAATTTTTCAGCGACTGAACAAATTCGCAGGCAAGTGGGCAGCCGAGCTACCATCTGTACTTTGGAGCCTCCGGACAACGCCAAACCGATCCACCGGTTACACACCCTTCTTCATGGTCTTCGGTGCTGAGGCCGTCCTCCCGACTGACCTGGAGTACGGGTCCCCACGTGTCCGCACCTTCAACGATGCCGAGTCAGAAGAAGCTCGGCACGTCGCCCTCGACCAGCTCGAAGAAGCCCGCGAAGTCGCCCTCCTTCGGTTGGCTAAGTACCAGCAGGCCCTACGGCGCTACCACAGTCGGCACGTACGTGGCCGCTCCTTCAATGTCGGCGACCTGGTTCTACGACGAGTCCAATCGAACAAGGAGCAGCATAAGCTCTCGCCGCCATGGGAAGGCCCGTACATAATCGCTGAGGTGCTACGCCCGGGGGCTTACCGACTGAAGGACAGCGACGGCAACGTCTTCACCAACGCGTGGAACATCGAACAGCTACGTCGCTTCTACGCTTAAACTCTTTTTCTCAGTGTATCAGACATAATAATAAAGAGTTCGACTTTGTTCAAAAGTATCACTCTACCCGACTGCCTCGCTGCGCCCGTTCGTGGCAGGCACTCGGCGGATTACCATCCGGGTCACCATCAGCGCTTAAGTACTGTGTATACAAGTCTAACGTTCACTCCTTGACTCCGATCGCCGGTCTACGCCACACCCTTACGCTACTCGGGACACACGCCCACGGCTAATCCCTACGCAAAGGAGGCTACGACGGATCGGCAAAGAGTACAAACGCACAAACTTACATACACAGGAACACAAGTTTTTCCGATGGGGCCACAACTTTACTCGTTAAAACTTGCAAAGTTGACACAAGTCACTCGGGCATCCCGAGTGCACAACAAAACAACTCGGCACCCCCGAGTCCTTTACAAAATCTACTCGGCTATTCCGAGCAGTTCACATCTACTCCTATTATCTACAGGCCGGAGCGACTTAGCAGCGACTCGACGGTGGGCTCGACGGACTCCACCATCCCCGGGATGTCTTCGTCGGGCAGGTCCGCCGCGTACCCCTCCCCGATGGCCTCCAGGTCCAGCGTCGGGTAGTGGGACCGCGCCACTGCCAAGACCAGGCCGCCCCCCGTCCTCGCGCTCTCCTCCTCGATGAAGGCCACTCGGGTCGGTACTTCGTTCAGCCGCTCGGCGACCACCGCGACGGAGTCCGGCGCCGCCTCGTCCGGCCAGAGGGCGCCGCACGCCGCCTGCCCGGCCTTCATCAGCGACCCAAGGATCCCACGGGACTTTTCAAGGGCCGCCTTCGACTCTGCACCACAAAAGGCAATTGAGCAAAAAGGAGACAGCCGGACGGGCCAAAGCCAAGAAACTGCACTTACTGGACTCCGCCGCCGCAAGGGCCTTCGTCGCGGCTTCGGCGGCTGCCTCCGCGTCCGCGGCTCTCTTGGCCGCCGACTCGGCGTCGCGTCCGAGTTGTTTCTCCATCCTCTCCGCCAAGTCGGCGCGAGCCTTCTCCGAGGCAAGCGCCGTCTCTAAATCCACGGCCTTCTTGGCCGCAGACTCGGCTTCGCGCCCAAGCTCCTCCGTGCGGGTTTTTTCCGCCGCCAGCTCCTCCTCGAGCTTCCGAGCCCGCTCCCTGGCGGCGTCCAGATCGCGGGCTCGGGCCGTCATCGCCTCGAGCTTCGACCTCAGCCGAGCGACCTCCTCTTCGGCTGCTGCAGATGGCACCCCGTCAGCACAACAACAAACAGCCGAGGGAAAGGCACCAAGGTCACTCGCTTGATTTACCTTGGGACTTCGCCATTTTCTGCGAAAGGCCGGCCTTCAGGCCGGTGATCTCCACCCCCGCGCTTGCGGGCCACGTCCTCCGCCGACTGCCGCTCTGCGGTGATCTTGTCCCATTCGGACTTCCGCAGATCCAGACGATCAAGGACCGGCAGTCGGTCTTGGAGAAAGGTGGTCTTCTCCTCCGACCGCCGATACAGCTTCTGCGCCAAGCGAAAGGTCAGAACATGAAGTCACCCAGGAAGATCAATTAAACCCTCCACTTGGTCCCAAGGACCAAGCGGAGGCTCGGGGGCTACACCCTCTGGGTGCACTGTTCGTGCACCCCGAGTCCGACTGACAAAGGACAAAAGAAGACAACTATACTCTCCGCCCGACTATTCTAGTCAACCGCAGGCTCGGGGGCTACACCCTCTGGGTGCACTGTTCGTGCACCCCGAGTGAAGACTACAAGGGAAAAGCAAAGGACCCTCCGTCCGACTAACTCAGTCGGGCAGAGGCCCGGGGGCTACTCCCCAAGGGATCTACTCAACGGGAGAAAAAACTCACCTCCATCAGGGGCAGCAGCCTGCCGTTCAGAAGATTGGCGCCCTCCTTCGCCGCCTTCATCAGTGCAGGGAGGATCTCCCCGATCTCCTCAGCGGCGGCCGCCGCGTCCCGCCACTCTTTCTCCTCCTCGACGTCGTCAACCGTCGAAGCCGGATCCCCGCCGTCCGCACCCCGGACTCGGAGCGGTCGGCGTACCAGCTCGGAGCATGGCTTGGGAGGCGGAGCCGCGCTGATCTCTCGCATCGGCGAGGGCGCGCGGGGACTCGGACCTTCAGCCGTCGCCGCATCCTTGCCCAGCGCCGCATCTTCACCGGCACCCACGGGCGCCACCGGCGTTGAAGCTCCGGGCGAGGCCCTCCCTTGAGGAGCAACCGGCGCGGCTGGCTGCGCGCCGGGCCGCTCGGCGGAAGGCTGGGGAGCACCCGCGGGCGGAGGCGACTGCGGCCGGGGGCAATGACGAATCCGCCGCAGCCGGAGGCGAGGACGCCCGGGCATCCGAGATGGCAGGGCCTTCACCCTGGCTGGACCCTGTGGCGTCCGGGACCACCTTCGAGATGTCCCCCACCCTTCGCGTCCTGCGGAGGCCACACCGACCACGTCAGCGCATGAAGAAAGGCAAGAAACTGCAAAGTGCTCGCCAAAGGGACTTACTTTGAAGACCGAGGGGCGACGATGCGCTTCTTGGACCCCGTGACCCGCGGCCCGGCTGTAGCGGCAGTTGGGGTCGGCGCGGTTCCCGACCCGCCGGCGGCCCCGAAGGCAGCATCGGCGTCTCTCTTCTCCCCCCCGACTGGGGGGAGCGTCATCACCAGCCGCCGCCGGACCGCCGCCGGCGGCAGAGACCTCTGGTCCCGGTGGCCCGGCATTAGCGCCGGCCGGCACCGCCGGGCTCGCGCCCCCGGCAAAGCGATCGCCCGACCTTGTCGGCGCGACCCCCGCGGCGGGCGGAGCCGCCGGGCGGGGCGCGGGAGGCCGGGGCGCCCCGTCTAGCCGGAGCGGCGCCCCGCGCGGCGTCAGAGCCGCCTCGCGTCTTCGGACCGGTGCCCGCTGGCTTCCTCCTCGCCTTCACCCGGAAGGCGCTGCCATCATCTGACGACTCCTCCTCCTCGTCCTGGGCGGCCGTGCTCGGCGGAGGGGGCTTTACAATCGCCGGGCCTTTCCCTTGGAAGGCCCGGTGCTCTTAGAAGACCCGGCCCCCGTCGAGGGGCCGGTACCAGAAGGGGGCGTCCCCGCCGGCGGGGCTCCGCCCGCCGGGACGTCTGCGTACCGTGGCTGGTTCCAGATCTCGTCCTCCGGGAGGGGAGCGCTGGAACAGAAGCCGAACAGATCCTGCGAAGAAATGAAGACAGTGCCCGAGTCAGGCTCGGCCAGCGGTTTAACCAACAAGGCACGACTTCGGATACTTACGTCGTTCGGCGCGTTCGCCCGGCAGAAAGGGGCCGGTCGGTCGGAGAAGTCCAGGCTTGCTCCCTGGGCCAGAAGCTTCTCCAGCCGGCTCTGCACTTCGCCCTCCGACAGCTCGTCGGCGGCCTCCCGAGTCGAGTCCTCCGGGCCGGTGTACTCATACATGGGGTGCGCTCGGAGCTTGGCCGGCTGCACCCGCCACCGGACGAAGGTCGCGACGACGACCGTCCCGGTGAGCCCTGCGTTCATCGCCTGGCTGAGCTTCCCCATCAGCACGGCGGCGCTGCCTTCCTCTCGCTCCGGAGGCAGGTCCGACCAGCTTGGCTTGACTACTGGCGCTTGGCCTGAGAAGGCCGGCAGCGCCGGGTCGGGGTTGGCGCAGTAGAACCACTGGGCGTGCCACCCCTTGAGGGACGTCGGCATCGGCGGAGCCGGGTAACCCTTCGCCGTACCGGATCTCAGTTGGAACCCGGCGCCCCCGACTACGGCCGGGTGATCCCTGCTCGGCTGCGGCTTCACCATGAAAAGGTGCTTCCACAGCGCGAAGTGTGGGCGAATGCCGAGGAAGCATTCGCAGAGCGTGATGAAGCTGGAGACGTGCAGAATGCTGTTGGGGTTGAGGTTGTGCAGCTCCAGCCCGTAGTAGTAGAGGAGCCCGCGCAGGAATGGGTGGACTGGCACCGAGAGCCCCCGCTCGAAGAACAGGCTGTGGACCACCAGCTCGCCGGTGTTTGGGGTGGGAATGTCCTCTCCCAAGGCGGCGCGCCACTCGACTAGTTTCTTTGGGCGGCAGGACCCCCATCCGGACGAGGGTCTCCAGTCTCGCCTCCGTCGTCGTCGATTTCTGCCAAGAGGCCATCGGTTCGGCGGATGCTCCTTCTCCTCCTTCTCCGGACAGCAGCTTCCAGACCAGGGCGTCCTCCTCGGCTTCGCTAGGATCGGCTTCCCAGCCCGGGGCTTGCATCCGACGGAGCCGGGACAGGGATTAGGGTTTTGGAGCGCGCGGAGCGATTGGGGGCGAGGGGAAGACGAAGCGGCAAGTGCAGGGTGAGTGCGGAAGTGTTTGAAAGCGTGGGTCCCTCCCGCAGCCTCTGCCGAATATAAAGAGGAGCGACCGGGCGGTTCGGATTCCCCACGATCGCACGTTCCGGATTCACCGCGGCCACGTCCGCGCCGTTTCGGATTCCGCCGCGCGTTTCGGGCAGGCCACGTTGCGGGTATCCCCGCACCCACGACTTGATGGCGCCACGATTCGTGCGGCTTAATAAAGGAGATCCGACGGTTAGCCCTCCAGGCTATTCAACCCATCGGAATGCGTCTCCGCTACATGGTGGCTAAAGCGTATTCTCCGAGAATCACTAGCTGGCTGCCGGGTAGGACTCGGCGCCGGGCGCTTTGGCTACAGAGGGTATCAGAGGCTGGCCTCCAGCGAGGAAAGCAGTCGGCTGATTACACCCGAGTGAGGGACAGAAATGGCGTGCCTTCCGAGGGCCTCGAGTCGGATGCTGAGCAACTCGGAGCTGCCGGATTCTTCACCCAGGCTCATCGGGCGCTCCGGCCTCGAAGCCTTGGTATCTGGGATCCCCAGATTCAGTGGAACGACCCGGCATAAGACTTCGAAACTCAGGAACCTATGCGCCGTGACTGTTTTCTCTGGTCCGGACTTGGAGTTTCAGAGGCATTCCTTCAGGGGACACAAGCCGGCCTTGACCTACTCGGGAAGGCCGGGTGCTACTCGGGAACTCAGTCGGGATTGATGGCAAGCCCCATGCTGGGTTATCAGCCGGTCCCTGTCCCCAGGGATGGACCGGATGCCACCAGAGATTACCCGTTAATAGCTCACCTGCCTTTAACGTTCCTGCCTTACGGGTGAATGTTACTTGGCTTCAATTGTCTTTTCCACAGGAGTCCAGTCAGCCCTTCGCGGTCTCCCAGCAAGCCAAGGCTAGTCGGAAAACCTAATCGGGGGAAGAGGCAGGTAGCGGCAAGACCACGAAGGACTCGGGGGCTACTGATGGTGATATGCCACCCGGGTATCACCAAGGAGGGCGAATCCGGCCTCCCGGCCACGGGATGGGCCGGACCGACTACTCGGAGTCCGACTACAACACGGGGGCACCTCACCGACGTGGAGTACAAGACAAGGACTAATACCTGTCCGGCTTACCCGGAGTCGGTTGTCACCAAATAGGAAACATATCTGTTAACCCGATCCGGATTCTGTAACCCTACCCCGGCCGGCTATATAAGGCTCGGTAGGGGACCTCCGATCGGCATCGCCTTTACATCCAGTATCATCTCCACTGTTTCATAGCTCAGGCCCTCTCGAGATCGATTCTCTAGGGCCTGCGGCACTCGGGATACAGCAATACCAGCCACCAAACACAGGACGTAGGGTATTACCTCTCCGAGAGGGCCCGAACCTGTCTAAATCTTGTCTCCCGTGTGCAGCCATCCTGATTTGCTGTGCTCACGCCGCCCCATAATTAGTATTGCCGGAATAATACTCCGACACTACCCGAGAGTGGCCCCTCCGGGTATTGGATACCTGGACATTCTGGGCTGGGCCAGATACTCTGGGTACTAAAGGAAAGTTAGGTTTTAGCTAAGAGATTGTGAGAAATTTGTGTCTCTAAGAAGAGAAGATTATCGAGCAATTGAGCACTGAGCTTTCTCATCAGCGTATCGACAGTACGGTGTTTCTATACTCCGAAAGAATAGATCAAAACCTCATAGAGAATAAAATTTATAGAAATCTTCAATAAAACATACGTCGTCTTCTTTTCTTTACTTTTTAGGGATCGTTAATGCCGATTGTTCTTCACAAGGGGACTAAAATCTGATTGTGCACTCATTGAAAATGTAGTCCCTTAATTGTTCATCATCTATCACCAAAACACAATTAGGGGCCTAGATGCACTTTCAATCTCCCCCTTTTTGGTGTTTGATGACAATTAGGGGTCTTTGAATCTGAGTATTGTGCATAATGATGATATAGCATATTTAAAGCAAGTAAAAATATATGCACAAGTTGATATATCACATGACATGAATAACAGTAGACTTAAATAGCACATAATATGTCACATAGTCTCCAACAGCTAAGGACCGAGGTTCAAATAACATAACACATAGCATAACACATGGAACTCTCCAACCCCGATCCTAGGATTAACACATGGAACTCTCCAACCCCGATCCTAGGATTCTAGCTTCTCTCCCCCTTTGGCATCAAGACACCCAAAAGGAAGAAATGCCTGGGCTAAGCTAATGAGCTTGCGAAGAGGAGGCTCCTGCAGCATCGAACCCGGCTGCTCCTGCTGGCGGTGGTGAAGGTGACAATGGAGGAGAGTAGAAAGGGTCGGGGAAGGCTTCCTCGTCGCTAGGGGCATACTCTGAGCCGTTAGGAGATGGAACCAAGTTAAGCTGGGTCATGATTTTCTTCTGGCGAATAGCATTCTTCTTCAGAGTCTTCCTATTTTTGGCATTTTACGCTGAAATGGACTTGCACATGTTGAAGATTGCCTTTATAGCATCCGATGTTGAGCGAAGCATACCACAAGGAGGTGAGTGTCTATAAGCTCTTGGAACTTCAGCTGCTCTTCTTTTCTTAACAACCCTGGGTTGATATAAGGTGTGCTTGACCTGTTTGTGAAAAGCAATACCGGTAGCATCATCAATGAGTTTCTGGATATAGGACGCATAAGGTAGTGATCTCTTCTGTTCTGCCATGGAAAGCTTTATCTCATTGAAGATGAAGTCAAATACATGAAAGCTTGTGTGTCTGTCACCCATAGCATTGAGGAGGTTTAGAGTGTAATTCCGGATTTGAGATGCATCACCTTCCTTGGGAGCCAGAGTGTGGCGAAATATCTTGTTCAAGGTGTCATAGAAGGGTAGCAAACCCGCAATATTGCCCAACACAAAACACTTGCTATGGTCATAGAAGTGAGTGATATGGTTGGAATTGAGCGATTCCGGGGTATGCAGCCTATCACTTATTCTATCATCAAATCCGAGAAGTCCCAAAGTATGTGCAAACTCTGTGTAAGTGGTTTGGTACTTCACTCCATTAGTCATCCAATGAATAGACTTGCGTTTGTCCTTGTCAAAATAAACGGTGCCATAGAATTGCATGACCAGTTCATCACACCAATTGTTTTGAAACCCCATGGTATCCTTGGCTCCTTTGCTCTCTCACAAGTTTCCTGGATTCTTGGAAAAGCATCCTTATTTGCCTCGATGTATGCCCAATCAATCGCCTTTTGTTGAATGACGGCTTTCCCAAGTGTGAGAAGCACGGTCTCATAATAATCTTGTTGGATTAAGGTGAAAAACTATAACATCCTGATTTTCAGAGCTTTTCAAAAAAAATATTTATTCAAAAATCAGAGCTGGAAAATTTCATTGTTTATTCTCGAATTAACTAAATCTTAATTGGAATTTCACAAATTGGACCGGAGTTAATTTAACTTATCCAACTTGAATTTGATTGGTTTTTCGATTTGGAATATGTCTACTAGATTTTTCTCAGGATTTTGGAAGTTTGTTTGGTATTTAATCTCACTCTGTTGTTCTTTATTTTTAATTTGGTTTTCTGAGAAAGGAAATTCTTTTTTTTTCTTTTCCTCCTTCCCTCCTTGGCTGCGTCGCCGGCTGTTTCAGTTGGAATCCCGAGCGCCACCGCCTCTTCTCCTCCCACGGTGCCTCTTCTCCTCCCCATGGTGCCCCTTCTCCTCCCCCTGACCCTCCTATAAATAACCCTAACTCCTCTTCTCTTGTCCCCACTCCCCCACACTTCTTTTCCACGAAGTCCTTGCCTCTAAACATTCCAAACCTTCAGCCTCCCTTTTTTTGTTCGCGTGCAGTTTCTGAATAGCACATACCGCCTCTGTATTTTTGCAATTCCCATCACTTCGGAAATCTTTACGATGATCCCTCCAGTGAGAAGATGCGTAACCTCCTCCTCCACCTCTCTACAAATTTTGATGAAGATCCAATGGTGCAATCTCCGGCAGAGCTCCAAACACTGATGTGCTATTTGTATCCAAATTACTCTCCACGTGCATCAAGATTGGAACAGCTTTCTTGTTGATTCTCCAAAACCCTTTGGTAGGATTGTACCTCTGTGTGTCTAGTTTCTAACCCAATTGGCAAATTGAGATTTCATTGAGCGAGCATCGCGCCGCTCCCAAAATCCTCCGGTGTGTCCAAAACCAATCTATGTCCAATTCCGACCGCTTCGTGTTGCGAATGTCACCACCACCCATATAGTTAATCTCCTATCATCTTGTGGTACATTATGCCATTCTTTTCCACCATTAATCTCTATCCAAAATGACCCGCATCACCATATGTGCATCTCTAATGTTTTCATTATTGTTTGATTGCTAAATTAAGTAACATGTTATGTTAGCCTTTAGTTTCATATAGTTATATGTATGATTGTTTTATATTTCTTTCTTTCCCTTTATATGATGTTCATGCTTAAGAGTTTCTATCATGTTGATCAATTATGTTTAGTTAATTAATAGGTGTATCCATGTCCATATAGCAACATGTTGCATGTTTACATAATTGAATATAATATGCATATATGCAAATAGTTCTATTTAATAGCCATTAGACATGAGTTGGTTTGACATGTTAGTTTAATCTTATTTGTATCATGAATAAAGTTGTTCTTGTCTAATGAGGTTCATATTGCATGATCATATGCCTGTACACATATAGTGTGTGAAGCATAGGTATAACAAAATTTAACATTGCAAATAACCTATAATACTATAAGCATAATCTTTGCTAAACTTATATTAATATGACCTACTCCATGTTAGTTAATCCTTGTATAATGTATGCCTATTAGCACACACCGGATTGTTATTGCACGTGGCACATGATTGCTCATTAGCATGTTAATGTCTTTAACCACACGTGATGAATGTTTACTAAGCACGTTAGGATTGCCACGTCACCGTGTTTATAAAGTTGTGCATGTATATACGTAGCCCATTCTATGTTTTGGATAATAGTTTGCTGTGAATTGGTTTAGCACATATTCTACTCTTGTTTATATTTTAATTATTTGTTTAAACACAGCTAAGTTGTACATGTTCATCATGATTTGATGTTGCATAATCATGTAGTTACATATAGTTATATGTATGTATATATATAATTGGACTTAATATTGTTGACAATCTACATGTTGGAATAATAATCCTTTACTGAATTATTATTATTTAATCATATCGTATGTTAGTTGATGGACATATAATATGTAGGTACTAGCATGCATAGCTTGATATCTTATGTTACACTTCCATAAGGTGGTGTATATTCACACATACATAGTTAACCTTTAGGTATCGATTATAATATATGCATATATGTTGCTAATAATCATTCTTTACTAAAATATTGTTATTGTTATGTGTAGTATGTGTAGGTTGATTGCTGCATTGTATACACATAATAGCATGAGTAGAGTTAATGTTATGTCATAGATTACATATATGTATGATGCATGTGATGTGGATGCTAGTTGTTATTTGTTGTTATTAGATTGTAACTGCATGATCATATGTTATCTTATACTACGCCATGACTAATCTCTGTTTCATGCCTAGTCTATCTAGTTTGTTACATGATGTCTAATTATATGTTGCATGATAGTCCATATAGATTGTCATGTCGCCTGTTATCATTTCTAGCCGACTAGCATGCCGGGACCTTGCTTGTCTACTAGTACGATAAGTTATGCTTATTTTACTAGTATGTCGGGTTTCCATGTTTAATCATATGGGTGTGCTATTATTGTCATCGACCATATATTGTTCCCAGTCGCATATCTATCCCTATCTTGCATGTGGATTAACTTTAGTCCTTTTACATGCAAATTCTATCCTCCATAAATCTATCCTTTTTCCAGAATGATCTGATCCGGAAGACCATCTTCGAGTACATGTACTCTATCTGGTTGAGATATATAATCTCACACCTTCCTAGTTGTCTTTCAGCAATCATATCCCTTCACCTTTGTCCTCCGACACCTATCCGACCTTGCTAGCCCTATTCTTCTGGTATTTCCATTTGGTAACTAATTTGGAGTTATATTTATTTTCTTTGCACTTTATTACTGTTGCGACGAATAGGAAGTAGCGAAGTTGGGTAAGGACAAGTTCCTACAGAAGAAGACCAACTCGTCAACAAAGGCATGCCCCCTCTTCTTGATCATGTTGATCCTATATTTTCAAAGTCATTATATTTTATCGTTTATAAACATGCATGCTGTTTTATTCCAGTAGCTAGCGTGTCGATTGACACACCATTACCTTTCCACTTGTCACCGTTTACTTGATACCCAGAGTTGATTAATATGTTATTATTTCTGAATAGAGTAGGAAAATGCTTAGCCATGCTTAAATATATCCTTATGATATTTTGATTTGCCTCTTCGGAGGAATGATCTTTGGATTGATGATCCTTGATATTGAAACTTGTTGTTGAGCTTGCTGAGCTAGGGCCGGATGCCCGTTGTTTTCTCTCTCTCTATTCTTCCAAATTCTACTCTGGGTGAAACTTACCATCTAAAATGGTACGGGCGACAGCTGAATCAATGTCGAAGGAGCAAATGGTTGTCCTACCCGCAGAAGGCCGGTTTAAAGGAACCATTGGTCGTCCGTACCGCTTAAGGCTGAAGTCTTGAAGTTGGAGAATTGTGACAACAGTACAACCACATGCTATATGGGCACTGGCTTGGTCAAGTAGGTTAGTCAGCCTTTGGTGCCGATGTTGCCATACCGCAGAAGGGGTGGACGTAGCTACGAGGACCCTCGGCCCAGATGCGGGGACCAGAGTGTGGGGATGTACTCTCAACTCCGGGCCAGACCCGGTGGGCATGTCACACCTTAGGGGGGTCTAGCTAAAAGACCTCGTCACAATCTCCCTGCCGGTACACCGATGGGTGTGTACTATGCTGGCAACGGCCAGTGGTAACAAGACCAGATTGTGTCATGTGGGTAAAGTGTACAAACTCTGTAGAGTGATAAACTAATCGATTAGCCGTATCCACAGTCAGGGATGACACAAGACTCATTCTTGATGAAAAGGCATGTCTTTCTCCCCCTTGCTAATTCCCTCTACCCCAGTTCTGGAAAGGTGAAAAGGTGGTTGGAACCTATGGATGAGTTTAGGCCGGATGCCTTACTCGTATGTGTTGGTCGTGGACCCTCACATTTATGAGAAACACCCCCTGATATTAAAACTGATTTATATCAAAATGCTGCCTTCGAATCTATTATAGTAATTCAACTAAAAGTTGCTTTATGCAAATAAACCATAGAGCCTTCCTTGAAGCCTTGCATGTAGTATGGTAGGACCATCTGGCGCCAGGTGGCTTGCTGAGTACGTGAAGTACTCATCGAGCATGTTGTTTGTTGGACGTGTTCAGATACCTATGAGGACGATGAAGACTATGAGGTATCTTCTACGTCAATGCTGAGGTTTAGGTCACGTGGCCTCTGTCGACTGCTTGTGGTTGAGATGGAGACATCTACGCTTTATTTTTCGCTGTATTTCTGAATGGTAAGGGACATAAGTCCTAGTTACTTTATTTAGTCATATCGCTGCTATAACTCAATTGTTTATGTTTCTAAAATGTTTCGTGATGTGTGCAGTGATATCAATTCGCCTGTGTTCATCAGCTTGATCCTGGACTGATGAGGAGATACACAGGGAGGGTTTGGAAGTTAAGTCCGGATCCTCACAAAAACCTTGGGTCCGTTGCATCTCTTTCTTGCTCATATGGATTCAGATTCCACCTTAAATGTTGAACCCTTGACTTCTTCTCATTTTTGTAGTTGATAGCTGCTCTCTCAAAATTTTCTCTAATGGGTCGATGAGCTCAGAGAGGTCCAAAGACACCTTGGGAAGGAGATCGAGGAGTTGGTGCTTCCCTTTGAGAACGTCTCCCATAGTGCGCAGTCACAGTCGGCCTTCTCAACTGAGCAACTTGATTCCCTCTTGACTTGGAGAGAGGCCTTTTTGCCACGGCCATTCTAGGACGAGGACGGGGAAGTTCATCATCATCCGGAACGTAGGGGCATCCTCTTCCTCCTCAGTCCTTCTCTTCTTCTTATGTTCAGCAGCTGCAGCCCTAAAGTTTCTTTCTTCAGTGTCAGTAGAATCCCCCTCATACACTTCCCTCTCGGATTCCGATTCAACTTCATCTCCGGAAGACATGACACCTGTGAGGAATGCAAGATAAGATGAAGGGGGTGAGAATACACGGGCACAGAGAACAAGCGTATTGAGGAAATGGTCGAAGGACCGGATTTGGGATTGCTGTTCCAGCACATCCGGAGTTTTCGAACAAACATGACCGAATACTCCGGACTACTCCAACACATCCGGAGTGTCCGGGAAAGCATGTTCGGATACTCCGGATGGGTGGAGGTAGCCCTAAAGCCGGTGACCAATGTGGAGGATTTTCTTCGGATCTTCACAACTGATTCATGGAGGAGTGAAACTTAGGGAATGTGAAGAAGTTTTACCGGAGAAATCTTTGGTTTCTGCGGAGGAATCGAGTGGGAGAGCCGCGGAAGATCTTTCCTTGCCCTAACTTGGTGGAGAAAATGCTACGGCGTTGCACGGTGGGGGAGAAGGCCGGCGACAACGATGGACGACGGGGGCGCATGGGGGAGGGTGAGGCGGCGGCGGCTTGTCGGCTTCCAGTGGTTAGGTTTTCCTCACGCGATGAAAAAGTGAAACCGATTCACTATGTGGGGAAAACTTAACCCACTGTGAAACCCGACGCCCAGACATTCTGGAGGGGTCGGATATTCCAGGTCCCGGAGGTTCCGGGGTAAAAGTCCCGGAATGTCCTGATGAAGAAACCGGACACTCCAGGGTATGCCGATTATTCCTGGAAGCCCCGGACATTCCGGAGGGGCCGGATATTCCGGGTCCCGGAGGTTCTGGGGTAAAAGTCCCGGAATGTCCGGATGAAGAAACCGGACACTCCGGGCTAGGCTGATTATTCCTGGAAGCTTCTCCGGAGATTTCGGATAAACGTGTCCGGAGTGTCTGGACATAGTGTTAAAGCCCAGTGTATTATAGAGAGAATTTGAAATTTGGACGAGATGTAGATAGATTAGCTAGAGGAAATCCTTAGGGGTTCTCCCCACATCCGATTGGTGAACAATCATGCATGCAAAGCAACAATTGGATGTGGTTCGGGCAAAGTCTAGCTCCTGATTTAGATAAATTAGGGTAAAGGCACCAAGATTGCCCAAGGCCCGAAAGAAGGCAAATGAAATTCTAAGGAACCAAAGGTGGAGATGTTTCCACCATGTATGAGTCATGTGATACACCAAAATCACTTATTCATTTGAGAATAGGACTTTCATAGGCCAAGACTCAATTTTTGTAATTTGACCAATATGAATATGATATAATTACAGGACATTGATTTATTCACATGTATAGAGATGTGTCTTATATTAACAATTTTGACACTCCCCCTATATGTGTATTTACATCTAAAGCACCAAATCATCAAGGCATGGTATATATATATATGAGTATGCAAGAGTCAAGCTAAGTTTCTAGAATCAATGATATTAAGTTCGTTCCTTAACTCAGAAAACCTATGCTCATCTAGGGGTTTGGTGAAGATATCCGCTAATTGTTTTTTGGTTATTACATGACTTATTTCTATACCTCCCTTTGCAACATGATCCCCAAGAAAATGATGATGGATGTCTATATGCTTGGTTCGAAAATGTTGGACGGGATTATTGGCAATTTTTATCGCACTTTCATTATCACATAACAAAGGCACTTTTCCCATATTGATTCCATAATCTTTCAATGTTTGCCTCATCCATAACAATTTAGCTTTGTTTCTTGGAGGCCCACGAAACTAGTGATCTACCAATGAATTGACATGTTCCGAAGGTGCTCTTTCTATCAACTTTGCAACCCGCATAATCCAAATCCGGATATCCAATAAGATCAAAGCTAGAACCCTTAGGATACCAAAGCCCTAAGTTTGAGGAATGAACAAGATATCTTAGAATTCTTTTAACCGCCACTAAGTGACACTCCTTAGGAGCGGCTTGAAACCTTGCACACATACATACACTAAGCATGATATCGGACCTAGATGCACAAAGGTAAAGCAAAGACCCAATCATGGAGTGATATACCTTTTGATCTACTGAATTCCGTCAATTTTGAGGTCGAGATGGCCATTTGTTTGCATGGGGGTTCGGATGGGTTTGGCGCTCTCCATGTCAAACCTTTTCAACATGTCTTTGACATATTTGGTCTGACATATGAACGTCCCCTTCTTGAGTTGCTTGATTTAGAATCCGAGAAAGAATTGCAACTTCCCCATCATTGACATCTCGAATTTCCTAGCCATCATTTTACCAAATTCTTCACTAAAAATTTTTGTTAGTGGAACCAAATATAATATCATCAACGTAGATTTGACATACAAAAAAATCATTATCGACTTTCTTAGTGAATAATATGGTATCGACTTTTCCAACTTCAAACCCTTTCTTAATTAGAAAATCCATAAGGCACTCATACCGTGCTCTAGGGGCTTGTTTTAACCCATAAAGTGCCTTGTGGAGTTTATAGACGTGATTGGGGAAATCCACAAGATAAAGCTTGCCTTTCATGTGACCCTTGAAGACTATTGAGGAACCGTCTCTTCTAAAGACGGTCACGTCAACATCGGTAAATAGACAATTAAACCTTAATGTACATAATTGAGATACGAAAAGCAACTTGTAATTGAGAGACTTGACAAATAGCACATTTGAAATGGACAAGTCATTTGAGATTGCTACTTTACCAAGTCCTATTACCTTTCCTTTGGCATCATCGCCGAAAATGATATTTTCGTGAGGTGATCCTTCACTTGTCAATTGTGAGAACATACTCACTTCTCCGGTCATGTGATTAGTGCAACCACTATCAATTACCCAACTTCTTCCACCGGAAGAGTAGTCCTACAAAACAAGTTTATTTCTTTGATTTAGGTACCCATTTTTGCATGGGTCCTTGCTTGTTAGTCAGAAGAATTTTGGGCACCCAAATGGTGCTCTTCTTAAGACCGCTATTCCTAGGTCCAACGTATTAGCATGGATGTTTCTATTTTTGCCTTTCCTTAGGATATAGGAGGCGTCAAATGATCCACCGCCAAATGTCTTACTCATTTGATGCTTCTTCGTCTCATGGCCATTGAAATAGAGTGTTTTCACTTACTTACCTTTGCCATGCACAAACTTCGTCTTCGGATATTATTGAGGGAACCAAGCTTTGCCATTTTCATGAATTTTGGAGTGAATCCAAGTCCTTCACAGTTGAAAATTTTAACTTGGTTGCTCAACAACTCCTTGAGGGCCTTACTACCTTTGTGACATTTCAATAAGCCAAAATGAAGTTGAGACTTTAGTTTAGCGTTTTCAATTTTCAATTCTTTATTGTTAACGTTTGAGTTAGTAGCTGACGATGTATAGTATAGTATCTCGTATATAAGGAAGTATTCGTATACGATTCCCTGGGTTACCGGAGTACAATACGTGTTTGGTAAGGATCCCAGGAAATAAGGTAGCCCTCCGTAAGGAGGAAGGACATCCCTTAAACTAGAAAGTTAATCCCGACGTTTAAGGAAGCCAGAGTTCTACTCGGGCATAAGTCCAGGTCCGGTACGACTTGGGGAGCCCCCTATAAAAGGATCAGTAATCCTATAGGGGAAGGGAGGAGAAAGTTAGATCCAATAGGCCTTAGAAGGAAGAAAGATCCCAGCGATTCCCACGAGAAGACCCACTGCCTCGAAGGAGTCGAGACCAGCGGAACTAGTCGTCGTAGTCTCCGATTAGGCCTAGGATAGCTGCTGACATATACATCCCTTGTAAAGACATTCTCTGATCAATATATACGAACAGGACATAGGGTTATTATCCTGAGGGAGGCCCAAACCTGTATAAAAAGGGCGTTTTCCTTGCCGTCAGATCTCTTGGCCTTGTGCCCTAGAGGTCCCTACCCCCCAAGTATCACCGTTCCACAAATATCGTAAGATCGACGGTCTACTGATCGTCGACAGATGGCGTCGACCGTGGGGAACTCTCCGGCTCAAGCCATCAAGGAAGCATCAGAGTCGGCAAGATGTGCAACTAGACGCGATCAGTCCTCGTCGCCGACTACACGTCCCTCCCCGGTTCGACCCGAGGAGGAAGAAGTAGGCTCGGCAGGAGAAACGATCGCCTTCACACAACACACCGGGTACTCGGACCAGGGCTTCTACGACAACTTTGGCCCGATGGAGCCTTACCCGGTGACTGACCGCGTAGATTTTGGAGAATACGCCCCTGGCGAGTATTTGGATTGCGAAGTCGATCACTTCAGAACCGAGTGCGCCAGGGCCTTCAAGGGAACGTTGGTGTTACACGACGATTCCCAGGCAGGAGCAACCAGCCCGAGATCGGGGCGGTCGCCCGCAACGTATGATCGACCAATCGATCAAAGTTCTGATCACAGCATCCCTCCCTACGGGGTGGACACGATGGAGTGGGAATACACCCCATCCAATCCAGACCTTCGGATGGTTCTCGCGATGCAGGACGATCGGGAAGATCCGAAGGCCAGGATCAGGAAGGGGGCTCACAACGTCAGGGTCCGATGGTTACTCCCCTTGGGAACGAGAATAGGCTTACTGCAGCACACAGAACCCCTCAACGGACGGGTGAGTACGTGTCCCGAACTGCTCAAAGAATCACCGAGGTGCGCAATCTACTGTTACGACCACCAATAGAAGATTTGATGACACCCGACGGAGCACAATGGCTACGACGGCTGGGGGCTGAACTACAGCAGGCCCAAGACCAAGCCGAATCTTCTCGACTCCAGTCAGGGACACATAGCTCCACCCGAGAGAAAACCCCTCTCCGACCAAGGGAATCGGACGGAGAAGGACGACATCCCAGGAATCAGTCTTGCCGGGATAGGCCGCACATTGATCTCCGTGATAGGATCAACGAGTGCCGATCACAAAGACATCCGCGAGAGCAGACTCCTCCCCGGAGAGACTACCAGCACCGCGCTAATAACAGGGAACGATCCCCGACCCTGATTAGTGCCGAGAATTCACCTTATCGGAGGCCCATCAACGGATGCCAAGCGCTATCCCAAGAGCTCCGACATGTGCGCTAGCCGTCCCGCTTCAAGCCAAGGGCCCTAGAATCGTATGATGGCACCACGAATCCTGCAGAATTCCTGCAGATCTACACTACGACGATGGAGGCCGCAGACGGGAACGAGAAGGTCATGGCCAACTACCTCCCGACTGCCCTTAGAGGAGCGGCCAGGACCTGGTTGACGAACCTACCCCCAAGAACGATCCGCTCCTGGGGACAGCTTTGCGACATGCTCCTCGCCAACTTCCAAGGTACTTTCACGCGCCCTGGTCGGGTCGATGACCTATTCCTAGTAGTCCAACGACCAGACGAGATCCTCCGAGAGTTCACCAAGCGGTTTAGTGTAGTTCACAACACTATTCCTGAGGTAACAGACTCGAATGTTATTCGCACCTTCGTGCGAGGCAGCAGAAACGAGATGTGCACGCATAACCTGATCATGCACCCTCCCAAGACCATGCTACAGCTGATGGATCTAACCGAAAAGGCCACCTGTGCGGAGGAAACCCTACAGTACATCAAGCAGCAACAGGGCAGGGCGACCAGATCCCCCCTCTAGACCAGAGACGACTCATCGAAGACGAAACGAAGGAAGAAATCCTCTAGAAGGAACCGGGAGAAGAAGCTAAAGCCGACGAGGTATTAGCCGACCTTCTCGAGAAGCGTGCCTGGCGGCCACACGCCAAAGACAAGCCGATGACTTCCTCCGACAAGGCAGGAAAGCTCTGGTGCGACTTCCACCAGACTGATTCACATGATCTCCGTCGGTGTCGCAACTTCAAGAAATACCTCAAGGAAGAAAGAGAGAAATTCCGCGAGGAAAACCAGCAGTCGCAAACAACAGTCGAGACACTACATCCGACGATGATGACTCCATCCCTGAGCCTTTCCAGGGACATATCAGAGCAATCGAGCATATATTCGGGGGCTCATCCTCTTACGAGTCGAAAAGGCAATACAAGGCCATTGCCCAAGAGGTTCTCGCGAACATACCGCAAATCCCTCGGATAATCAAATGGTCGGAGGTCACGATCACGTTCGACCAAACCGACTGCCTCGAGAACTGTGTTCGACCAGGATGATACCCAATTGTTGTCGAACCAACAATCAACAACTGCCGAGTGGCCCGGGTGGTAATAGACGGGGGAGCTCCCTGAACATCCTATTCGCCAACGCCCTCGATGCCATGCAAGTACCACGGTCGTCCATCCAGACCAAAACACAGGCGTTCCACGGTATCATCCCAGGCTCGTCGGCTACGCCAATCGGGCAAGTCACCCTCTCGGTTACCTTTGGCACACCGGAGAACTTCCGAACAGAGAAGATCATGTTCGACGTAGTCGACTTCGAGACGGCATACAATGCCATCCTGGGGCGCCCAACCCTGGCCAAATTCATGGCAGCAACGCACTATGCATATCAGTGTATGAAGATGCCTGGCCCAAAGGGTGTCCTCACAATAAAGAGCTCCCCTTAGGAAGCATTACTCTGCGACAAGCGCAGCCTCGACCTCGCAGAAAAGCACCAACTCTCAGGCAGGGAAATAGACTCTGACGCCATTAGGAGCGCACCCGCATAATCAAGACCTCCCCCACAACTACGAGCGACAAAAATTGGATAAAAACCCCCTCCAAGTTGGAGGACAAGTCCTACGACTAATTCAGGACCAAGGAAAAGAGGGCCTTCCCCTCAGCAGTACAACAGCTCCACAGGAGAAGTCGCCCGATCCAGGTCGCTCTAGTTAGCAGTAAGGAGATAGTTGAGTCCTCGCAGAAAATTCTGAGTCCAAGCACCTTCGGTAAGATCGCATAGTCATCACCCTTCCGATTGCCAGTCTGTCCCAGGTTGCCCCAGCCCCAGCCTCAAGTCATCAAGCTACGAAAAAGCCGATGATAAGACGCTCCGGGCGCCGTCACCCAACAACGGGCACTCGACAAGTTTCTATAGCAGGTCACGATAAGAGCACGGGAGTCTCTGGAGCAACCTACAACAACTCGAGAGGAAGGGATAACGTTTTTTAAATAGTTCTAGCAGTTTCCTTTTCTTGCAATAGTTTGTAAATGATAATCCAGTCGAGTCACAATTTTATAAATACTTCCTAGTTCAATAGTTATTTTTCAGACTGCCTATCCGAGAAACTTCTCGAATAAGACAGTCGGGGGCTGGATAAGTATGTGGCACCAAAAACCAGCTTACGCATAAACGTAACCAACGACTCGACCGGCACAAAAGGAAAGGGTTCCACGCTGCAACCGTCAGGGACACGAGGAAGACCCCTTAACGCGTCTACAGGTGACAGGGGGAAGTCACTAAGCCCTCCATCCGACTAAACCTAAGGCCTGGTCGATCACAGTCAGCGGCAAACAACACAACTCGCGAAGACTAAGTTAGGGGAAGAGGAATGCGAAGTCCGACTAAGTCTACGGAAACCCTTGCGTCTGACAAGCATTCACAGTGCAGAATAGCCAGGTTTTTAGAAAACAAAAACACACAGTTTAAGCGCACAAATTACTAATCACGGTTTGATTACATAAGTTATTCAGGCAGACCAGGTGCCTGAACCCTATCCGTGAAGGTGTCTGTAACACCCTGCACGACACTGAGAAGACTGTCTATCTCATCCTCTAGCAGGTCGGCCTCGAGGGCCGTCAAGGACAACTCTGGGTGCCAGCGTATAAGAAGGGCCAGGGCGAAGGCCAAGGCATCCTTCGTACCCTGCTTGAGCTCGTCGTCAAGGAGCTTCTCGACGACATGCTTTAGGCGGGAAACGGATGCCACCAGATCCACCAGCCGGATAGCCCGCGGAGGACGGGGGAAGACGGTGACCCCGACCTCTACGAGTGCTCTCTCGAGCGTGCAAAGGGCGTGGTCGAGATCCTCCTCCAGCTTCCCCGCGTAGGCTCGGCTCTGGCTTAGCGAAGACTCCGCCTCAGAGAGGCGGACCTTCACATCCCGAAGCTCGGCCTCGGACTCCGCAAGGCACTTCTTCAGCTCCTCGTTCTCCGCCTGGTGTGCCTCCAGCTCGGCCTTCGCCTTTTGGAGGAGAAGAAGTCGAGAAAGGATGCGCTGTCGAAACGACAAGGTTAGTACCGAGTACATTGACGTTCAAATTACTAACTCCTAGAATTACCTGTAGTTGAGCGTCCTCCTCCGGTGCCGACACCTCCGGTGTGGTGAGATCAATCCGTACGACCAGGGGCTGCGCCGGCCTCACCGCCGGGGGCTGTGTATCTGCGGCGGCCCCAGTCGTGGCTCCAATCAGATGAATAGTCACCCTAATCAGAGAAAGCAGCCCATCAGCCTTCACGGAATAAAGGATGGAAGATTTTGAAACAAAAAGACCGTGAAGAAGACTTACCATGGACGCTTCACCGGGGGAGAGGTTCCCTTCACCAACACCTCCGAGCTCCGCTGCTCGGCAGGTACCAGCGGCAGTTTTCCCTTGTCCGCAGGAGGACCCACCACCGGCGCGACCTCCTCTACGCTAACGAACGGGGTAGAAGACCCCGACTCCTTCGGGTGGGGATCGTACGTGTCCTATAGTCCGACAACCCACTCCCGTCATGACTAAGATCATAAAGAACGTCAAAGGGAGGAAGCTAGTCGAACAGGCATTTACACCTGAGGCTGGGGGCTTGGCGGAGGAGAAGTGACCCGAATAGAGGATTCCTTTTGGGTAATCTCCGCTGCCGCCTCGGCCTCGGATGGATCCCTAATCTTTGGGATCGAAGGGGTCATCTCGAGGACCTCAACCTCTTCGTCCTGAACGGGGGCGCCAGCCCGCTTCGCCTCCGAGTCGGGAGCCTCGCGACCTACTCGCTGCATAGAAGAAGCCCGGATAGCATCAGACGCACAGCCCGGACGAACCACGACTAGACAAGGCAGAAATCATCAACTCACCGAGAAGATGTCCCTTTGCTTCTCGGGCTCAGCTTTACGATCGGCAAGGGCACGTCTGTTCGCCCGCCCTGAGGAGATTGCTCGAATAGGTTGTTCAACCTATTTGAAGTTCTCGGGGGAGAGATCTACATAGCCAGTCGAGAACAAATTAGTGGGGACATGAAAA